>JASVEL010007867.1:0-313611 GCA_032618575.1 Nicotiana noctiflora | reverse complement strand
ACACAACCAATATTTTATTCCACTTCAGATACAAGTAAAATAATACTAAAGAGTAAAGGTGTTTAACGGGTGGGCCGGGCCGGTCCGGGCCCAATTTTTTTTAACCCGTACGGGTTCCTTACCGGGTCGGTTCCGGGCTCTCCCTTAACGGGTATAACGGGTATAACGGGTTGGAGTTTTTTCGGGTAAAAATTGACCCGTACGGGTTACGGGTTAAAGGGGCCGGGCCGGGTTTAACGTTTTTTCTTTCTCTTATTTTTTTTGTGTAATTTTGTATAACTATTATAATTTATTTAAAGAACACAAAGTAAATGATACTTGTGCACTTATAAAGTTTCAATGTAAGACTTTAAGTTTGTATTTCAAAAATAAGTTAGATGATTTAGTTTCAATTTAAGACTTTAAGTTTGAAATTAAAATTTAAAAATTGAAGTTTCAAATTTCAATTTAAGACTTTAAGTTTGAATTTCTAAATAATAATTTTAATTTAAGACTTTAAGTTTGCTTTCAAAGTTAAAGTTCCAATTTAAGAATTTAAGTTTGATTTTTGAAACTTTAAATTTGACATTCAAACTTAAATTGTTAAAGTTTTAATTTAAGATTTTAAGTTTGAATTTCAAAATTAAAATGTTAAAGTTTCAATTTAACACTTTAACTTTGAATTTCAAATTTAAAGTTTCAATTTAAGTTATATTAAGAATTTGTATTACTTTAAAATATAAATTAAAGAATAGAAGGAATATGAGAAAAATTGCACTTGCTGCAAATTGCAAGTGCTTCTTTTATTTCATATTTCATAACTCAAATTTGAAACTTACAAATTGAATGTTTACATCTTTTAAGACTTGAACAAATAACAATAAGTAAATTCAAATATTTTGCATTGCCTTGCTAAGTTCATCATAATCAATATGAACTATATGAACTGATTGGCCTTCTTCTGGAGTATTTAATTCGGATGTGTGACCACTTGTTAATATATCTCCAAGTTCCTCGTCTTCTGGGCGATCAACATCTTCATGTCCTTGATTTCTTCAGTTGAATTTCTTCAGTTCCATCTAGTAACTCTCCAGTAGTAGGGTTAATAGTTGTTTGACTATCATCACCATCTAGGCCCCATTCTATCGGGTGTGAAGCTCTCATATGCCTACTAAGCATTCCAGTTCCCCTTAAATTTCCTACAGTCAAATGTTTAAATGAAACTTTACAATTTTTTCATCTAACTCTATCAGAACCTTTAATTAATTCAAAAAAATTACAAACCTTACTTCTTTTTCTATGATTAGTCGTCGGAGTCGTAGGTGGTCTACCACTAGTGCCACCACCACCACCCCTTGTATCAACTCCAACACTACCTACCCCAGCACTAGGTGCACTAGTAGGTGTAGCAGATATCTCTTCTTCAATTCTTATTTTATTGTCTTCTATTCCATAATCTTCTTGTAATTGATCATAATCTGTATTTTCATTAGGCGATGTTTCAGGAACAATAGATATTGGGCTATTACTACTAGATGTTGAAGAATTACCTCTACTTTTACTCCCCTTATCAGTAACTTTTCTACACGCTTTTTTAGCAGCACTAAACATATTGTGAAATTTAAGGAATAAATAAGCTCAAAATAAATATGCAATTAAAATATTAATAAGAGAAAGAGTTGGAGGGAGTGCACCGAATTGGAGCACTTGGTTATGCAATTCCGAATTTCCGATGTTACCACGAACAAACGTCAAGCCAATATTCCAACTTGAAGTTCAAAACCCGAATGATAAAATACTATAATTGAATTTCAATTATTCAACAAAAATGAGCCAAATAAATTCGAAGATGAAATGAGAAATTATTAAGACTTGAAGTTGAAGTCTTGAACTAGATAATTAGAGAATAGGTGAATGAGAGAATTTGAGATTGAGATGAGAATTTTGAGTGAGAAATGAAGAAGGGGGGGGTATTTATAGATTTACATAAGGCTACATTTGTAAATTAAAAATGTGTTAAAAATTTAAAAAAATGGCCAAAAGTTAAATAGATCCGTTGGCCAACGGATGTTTTTGATTCTAGCCGTTTGGGGTGGGCCCCATATATCCCGGAACTAACCCCTACCCCATGATAACCCATCCCGCCGGACCGGTTTACCCGTTAAGGGTACTGTTTTGCCGGACCGGGCCTAACCGATTCCGGTTAACCGTTAAAAAATATATCCCGGAACAAATCCCTATCCCATTAAAACCCAGTCCACCTGGCCCCTTTTCTACCGGTACGGGCCGGTTCCGGTTTCTACCGGTCTGGGCCGGTCCGGAACCGGTCCAACCCGGCCCGTTTAACAGGTCTACTAAAGAGAGAAGATACAAATGCCTTAAGAAGATAAGAAGACAAATGAGAGGTGTGTTTAAATCCTAAACATTAGGCCTTCTTTTATAGGGGGAAAATCCCCCAACTTCACTTCTACCCACCGATGTGGGACAAATGTTATGCCAAATTCAATAGGTTACTGATAGAGCCTTTTATGCTGAGGAGGATGACGATGAGTGATCAAGCAGTTTCTTTACCACTCTTCCTGCTTTTATTTGCTTTATATTGTACTTACATGATTTAAGTGTGGGGTGGAAGATTCTCGTTGGTTCTTAAATAATATAGTACATTTTTTTTAGCTTCGTATTTTCATTTTTAGTAGTCCAACTTTAGATTAACTTCTTGTTTTCTATTTTTGCTTTGATTAATTAGATAAAAATGAAACACATGGAAAAAAGATATATTAGTGTATCATTTTAGTAGCATCAATTTAATTTAGTAGTAGTTTAAGTTAAAAACAAATATGAAAAATTGAAAAATAGTAGAAAAAGATTGGACTTTTCACGACGATGGATCTCCTAGGTAGCTTTCTTGAGGGATTAAAATCTATACAAAAATACAAAAATATGTCCTTTTTATAGTTAGCAATAACTCTCCATGGTTTTTCTTCGTTTCTCCGTTCTTTTTCATGGGATGTATTTTAACCGGATGTTTTCTTTTTTAATTTTTAGAGTAGATTAGGACTTAGGAAATAAAAGGATAAATAAAGATGAGATTCCTAGGCACTTTTTAACTTGTTTGATAGTAGCATATTTAGGCATTGACATGTGTAGTATCTTTCAAATATTTTTAAATTGTCTATGATGTCTTGATGAATTGGATACCATATTTTATGACACCTATATTTCATTTTATTGAATTGTGTTTACTTTGTACTTAATGATTAATATCTTGTGATTTCGTGAATACTTGCTTTGGTTGAGAGTCGGAATGAGACCATCTTTAGTGAGTCATATGCCATGTGTGATAAAATCTTTATGTAATCCACGTTATAGCATTTGAGTCTAGAACTTGCCCGCCATGGGAGTTGAAGCGAAATTTTAGGTGTTGCTTGATTTGAAAAGATGATTTTGAGATTTTTTTTTTATTTTTTTGAGCTTAATACCTGTTACAAATAAAATTATCCCTAGTCAAAACTTTTGAACCTATAGACTTTTATTTGGCATCCACATTACAAGTATATCCCCTTTTATTCTTAATTGATATTATTTGACTTTTTTACCTCTTAAAAAATTTTAAGTATAAAATGAGTGCTACAACAGTAAGGAAGGAACTTGGGTGGCTTTTGTGTTGAATAATGAAAGAAAAAAAGGCGCACTTGTGGTGTAAGAGAGACACTGCTAGAGAGAATTGTAATGAAGAGAAAAAATTACAAAAAGAAACAAAAGAAAAGAATAAAAAAAGAGGAAAAATATGTAGCAAAAAAAAAAGTATATCTTGTCCTTGCTAGTGTGTGATAGTTAAAGTAGTGCTTAAAGAAAGAGGCAGCCCATTGGAATGATATTATTTGTGAAATTGAAGTTGGGTTGAAGAAAAATTCGATTAAAGTTTATTTTGTGGTGTATTAAATTTCTTAGGAGGGTTAGTCACTATTCCTAAATATATCCCACACATTTCTTACCCCATATTACAATCATGAAAAAGTACTAATTGATTTTAGATCGAGCAAGACTATATTAGTAGAAGTTTACAAAATGGGCATGCCTATGGGCTTTTTAGTTCGCCTACAACAACAACTATCAGTCAAGCATCTATATGGCTCAGTATGAGGCCTTATATGGGAGGAAATGTCATTCTATGATTGGTTGATTTGAGCCTGATGAGGCTAGGTTGTTGGGCACTAATTTGGTTCGTGATACTTTGAAAAAAGGTGAACTTGACAGGAGCGGCTTCGTATAGTACGGTCTAGGCAGAAAAGTTATACTGATAGGAGGGCTTGTGGTGTGGCATTCATGGTGGGTGAGAGGGTTCTACTCAGAGTTTTACCCATGAAGGGTGTGATGAGGTTTGGGAAGAAGGGTAAGTTGATCCTTCGGTATATTAGTCCTTTTAAGATTCTTGAGGGAGTGGATGAGGTGTTTACATACTTGCTTTGCCACCTAGAATATCGGGAGTTCACTCGGTGTTTTATGTGTCCATGCTTCAGAAGTACTATGGAGATCTGTCACAGGCACTAGAATTAAGATCAGGCTCTGGACAAGGATTTGACCTATGTTGAGGAGGCGGTGGCTATTTTGGACAGGTAGGCCCGGAAGTTGAGGTTGAAGAATACTACATCAGTTTAAGTTCCAATGGAAGGACAACTAGTCGAAGATGTGACTTGGGAGATCGAACATGATATGTGGAGCTGTTATTCACATTTTTTTGGCACCTCATGTATGTCTTTATGCTCATTCGAGGACAAGCATTTGTTTAAGAGGGGGAGAACGTAACGACTCAACCATTCATTTTATGTATTTGAGCCCAATTTCCCCTTTTGAATCTTCCCATATGTGTACATATGGTTATGTGACTTGTGGGGATGATTGTTTTGATTTTGGGGAGGTTTTAGTTTTATTTGGAACAATTGGTTCTTAGATTAGAAGATTAGGTTGGAAATCAAGTTTGACTTTTGTGGAAAATGATCTTGAAACGATATTTTGATGGTCCCAAGTGATTTGTATGACAATTTTGGACTTAAGCGTATGCTCGAAATTGAATTCAAAGGTTCCTAGATTGAATTGGCTCTTTCTGCCAAAAGTTAGCAATTTGAAGGTATATAATTTTCCTATGTCTGACCATGAGTTGATTTTGTGTCTATCGGATTCAGATTTTTGTTTCGCAACTTGGAATATGTCTGTTTTGTCATTTGAAACTTGTGTGTAACATTTGGTGACGTTCCGAGTTGGTTTGGCAGGAATGAGACACTTGGTTGTGATTTTAGCCATTTTCAGTTTCATTATATTTTCTTTGCGTTTGGATGTTCGATTCGTGGTTTCGCATGCTATCTTGGTGTTTTGAGCTTGAGAATGAGTTTGTATGGATATCTATACTTGTTTAGCTATTTGGTGTGGAGTCTCGAGGACTCGGGTAAGTTTCAGACATGTTTGGAATATTTTAGCAATTGCTGGTTCTTGGCTGGTGTTGCAGGTCTTGCAAATGCGAGCAACAATTCACATTTGTCTACATCATTTGAAATGGGTGTAGGGAATGGAAAGCTTCGCAAATGCAATGGTTCTGGGTTGGGACAGATCGCTTTTATGATCACTTGTTCGTTTTGCGATGGGGACTGGCTTCACATTTGTAAAGTTTGGGTTGCATTTGTGATGTCTCCTGGGTTTGACAATGTTCGCTTTTGCAAGCCAAGGGTCGCTTTTGCAAACCCAAGGTGTCAAATACGACTTCTGCAGTTGAACAAAAGTTGAGATTTTCGGACTTTCTCATTGTGAGCACGTGATTTTTTTGTACCGGGCAAATAATTCCAAAATTAAAATAAAATATGTTTTTGAGTGTAATTACCTGCTTTGTTTGAAATTAGCCATACTTTATGTGTTTCAATAAATAGAAATTAGAAAAATAAAAAAAATATTAGGCTAGGCAATTATTTTGTCTTAATTAATTAGTTTAAAGAAGAAAATTAGAAAAAATAGTTCTCAATAGCGAAAATTAGAGAAAATAGTAGAAAAATTACAAAAAAAAAAAAGTATTAGATAATTAGCATAAGTAGGAAATTAGGTATTTACAACATTTCATAAAAAAAAAAAGAAGTATAAAAGAAAATACATAAAAACGATTAAAATCAGAAAATACAAAAAAAATATAGATGGAATTAATATGGTTGGGCTGATTTGGATTGAAATGAGCAGGCCCAGTATATTGAGCCCAAACGATCCAGTCCATAAGTTTTTTTTAATTAGCAAAAATCTCGGTTGTTCAGTTGTGTTAACCAACGGTCGAGATAATAGCAAAGTTATTGGTTTAATTTTAAATTGCGAAGATCGAATCTGGGCCGTCCGTTTAGATTGATCTAAAGGTCTTGGTTTTGGTCTCATAAGTAACGACACGACGTCGTTTTAGTAACGTCGCTCAGAGCCATTGATCTCCATTGAACGAATGGCCTGGATTACCTCAGACGCATGGCCTATATAAGGTTTTGTCTGAGAATTTTAGCTATTATACACTCCACAAACCCTAGCCACCACAAAACACTCTTTCTTCTTTCTTCTTCAACCTTACACCCGCCGGAATGTTTCCCAGGAACAACCGCCAGGCAGTAATCCGGGAGCCACTCCCCACCTATGTTTTCGTTGCCATTATGCTCTTTTTCTACTTCTGTGTGTATATGTGTATACGTTTATATATATATATATATATATAATAAATCTGGACGACTGATCGTTGTCTCAATCCGGTTAGTCGATTTTTTAAATTTTTGTTCTTGTCCATATTTTGTTAAATATTTTTAGATCTGAAATTATTGTATATTGGTGTTGTGCATGATTTTCTAAAATTTTGTTTAATTTTCTTAATTATTATTCGCATTTTTTGTCCATACATGTTTGTTTGTTAAAATATATATATATATATATATATATATATATATATATATATATATATATATATATATATATATATATATTTGCATTTGAATTTAGGATTTAATTAAGTAATTTTTGTTATCGTTGCATTTTTAGTCAATATTGTGCGGTTTGATGTTTAATTGTTTGTGAAAAATTACTATTTAGAGTTAATTAGTAATTGTGATGGTTTAATTTATTTTTGTAATTAAAATTATGATTTTTAGTTTTAATTCTTAAAATAAAACAAAGAAAAAAGAAAGAAAAATAGATTTAAATGAAGTTTGAAAATCCGGATTGGGCCATTTCTTTAAGTTAAAATCACAAGCCCAAAGGTTCAAACCCCTTACCCAGCCCAATTTCGCCCAGACCCAAACCCAGTCCATCAAACCCGCCCCATTTCCCCTTGTTTAATCTGAACAGTTGATGTTACTTCATCCAACGGCCCAGATTAACTAATCTATTTTCAATTACCCAAAGACCCCCCCAAGACCCCTCAAACACTCCCCATTTTCTAATTCCCCAAAACCCTAGAGACCCTTTCCTATCTCCTCCAAACAGACCCAGCCGCCGCCCCTCCCCTTCTCTTTCTCCTCCATAGCCGCACACCCCATGCTCCATTTCCCTCAAAACTAGCCACCACACACCCCAGCCTCCTCGCCGGCTAGCCAGCCCTTCCGCCAGCAGACCACCAACGTCCAAACGACCCTACTGTCCGACGAGTCACAGCCGCCAATGAACCCGCCTCAACCAGCGACCAAAGCAGCCGCCACCTTCGCGCCGCACACCCGGTGACCTTTCTCCTCCATAGCCGCCAACTCCCACACCACCGACCACCCTCAACTCACCTCACTTCATCAGCTTCTTGAACGAACCAGCAACGGTTCGCCGGACAGCAGCTAGACAGAGGCAATCAGCGATGATGCCCTCTGTTTTTCCTCTGTGTTTTTGCCGCTACTGATTGCTGGCTCAGGCCTGTCTCATAGGTGTTTCCATCGGAATCTGTGGGTTTCAGATGGTTTAAGAAACTTCGGCAACCTCCATTAACACCAACGAAATTGCCGAGGTTAGTTCGAATCCATGTTGAGTCGAGGTTTCCATTGCCGACGAGCTCCGAGTTCGCTATGGGCTAGTCCAATCTGAGACGTCAAAGACTTCTCCGATGATGAAAATGTTCAAATTATGTGATTTTCAAATCTGCCGATTCTGAATTCTTTTCGTCAAGGTGTTCTTTTCCTTTTCGTTTTCTTATTTAATTGTAATCGATTGGTTTAGTTTAGTTATTTGGTAATTTTTCGTTTGTTGGTAATTTTCTGTTTGGATTTTTCCGATTTTTCTGGTTTTTCTCATCTTTTTGGGACCCTTTTATTTGGTCGATCTGTTTCTTGTTGTTCGTTGTTGCGAATGTTCGTTGTAAATTGAATTCGATTCGATTAATATCGTCGGATAACCAATTCTGTATTTTTGTACCCGTTTCTGTCAGAAGGTTTGTGACTTTACTGAATTGTTTGTGTAAACCAATTGAAATTGAATTGTTTGTTGTCTGAATTAGAAAATGAATTGGTTATAGCTGTAGTTATTCTTTAATTAGGGGCTGCTGATAAATGTTTAGGGGTTGGTTAGCATAAACCTAGGAGTCAATATAGATAGCATATAATATGAGGATAGTGGATAATAGTTAGTGGGATATTGTGGAAAAGAGGGTCTGTTATGGGGGTATAAGAACAGATACAGAAGAAAAAGAATGAGAGAAAAATTACACACTTGAGAGGATTTAAGCATAAGAAACAGAGAGAAAAGAGGAACTGAAATTTAGGATTGTGTCTTTGAAACTGCTCTTTCTTTCTTTGATCCTTGGCATCTTTTTCCACTCTTGAAGCTATTTTCAATTCACTTTGAAACTACAATAATCTGAATTGGGAATAATAGTGGATTTTTTTTAAAAAAAAAAAAAAATTTGGTTTGCTAGTTCACTTCCTGGTGTTGCTGGACTTCTGCTACTGTTGTTACTTACTATTGTTATTGATTTGCTGCCACTGATCTTTCCTTCCCTTTGTATTTCCATATCCAGGTATTTTCCTAACTCCAGTTGGTAGTGAATGATTGAACCATTCAAGGTGTACTAGTTATTCGAAGAAGGAAAATTAGATTTGTGTTAATCTAATTTCTTTCATTTTTATTTAATGTCCTTTATTTTGAATGATATTACATTGTGATATGAGTAGATATCTAGACAATTAAGATATTCTACTTATTGTAGTTATTGTGTTGAAAAAGGGATTAGTAGTAATATATGTTTGAATTTCCTTTATTTTGAAGTTTATATTAGTATCATGTGTGCTTCATAGATTTTTTTTAAATAAAAAAATAAAATAAATTAAAAAAAATGGGTTAAGTTCACACTTTTTTAGAGCACGTACATATGCCTGTAAAATTATGTGTTGGTTTCTTATTCAATGCAAAATGAAAAGATAAAAGATTAGGCATTCAGATTAATAGTGGCGTAAATTTTTTTTTGTGTCGTTTTGTCATCTTGAGGTGTAATGAGGAAATTTTGTTACTGTTTATCATTTGGGCAAAGCTTTCTCCGGTGCATGATTTGGTATTAATGTAAATTTAAGTACAAAGATCCACTAAAAAGGCAAGATTAACAGAGGTTTAAATTAGTTCATTTGCGGCTTTAACTGTTATTATTAACATATTAGTATAATTGCAAATTAAGACTTAGTAATATATATATATATATATATATATATATATATATATATATATATGTATTTATGTTTTTTTTATATACAATTCCTCTGTATCAAATTCTATTAGGTAATATGTAGGACAATGTTTAATTCAGCTAATGACATCCTTTTAGTGGTTAATTCCTTTAGTCCTAAAATATTAGTTTAAATTAATTAGAAAATGGTTAGTTTGTTTTAATGTGATATATATTTTACGTTATTTGTCATTTTAGGCTTTAGTAATGTTTACTTATAAAATATGGCGCGAAACGAGGTAATAACTAATAAAAAATTTGTACTTGCAAATATTTGTTTAATTATGATTTTTCTGTATATTTAGAGGTAAATAAAATAATATACATAATCATTTAGATTTATTTTATTTTTAATAGACAAGTTTCACTCAAATATAAAATTAGGGGACCTTCCTAGATATGCATGTGTTGAAATAATTAGAATTTGGGACGATCCGTTTAGCTAATTTCACGACCCTCGGCAAAGTAGTAATACGTAGTCATTTTAAGTGTTTTTTTTAATCATTTTGCCTTTCTTAAATACTGGTGTGCATTTCATGCGACCCGAATCCAAATCCAACAACGTTGAATAAGAATGTGTCAAGGATCCGGGTGCATTTCATGTGACGTGATTCAAAAACGTATTCTTAAACAACGTTCATTTTCTTAAGTAGTAATAATTGACAAAAAGCGGTAAATAATATTAAAATTGCACTGTAGGTTAATATGTTGTAAATAAGATTAATAAGCCAAAATATGATAGTTGAGCGACCGTGCTAGAACCACGGAACTCGGGAATGCCTAATACCTTCTCTCGGGTTAACAGAATTCCTTATTCAGATTTCTAGTACGCGGACTGTTTAACAGAGTCAATCTTTTCCTCGATTCGGGATTTAAACCGGTGACTTGGGACACCACAAATCTCCCAAGTGGCGACTCTGAATTAATAATAAATCATGTTTCGATTGTCCTTTAATTGGAAAAAACTCCATCGCGCCCTCGCGGGCGCGTAAAAAGGAGGTGTGACACTCATTTTATCACATTGAGCCCTAGATTTGGTGGGAGACAATTTCAGGAGGAGATTTTCATTCAAAGCTATTGGGTAAGTGATTTTGACTACATTTCAATGTTATAACATGATTACTTGTGAATTATAACATCTAAACCATGTGATTTGAAGAAAATTTTCGGGATTTTTTTACTATATTTTGAAAAATAAAAATTTGAGATTTAAGAGTCTACGTGGACTCGGATTTGAAAATCAAACACAAATTTAGACTCATGGAGTTATGGGTAGTCGAGATCTAGTATTGACAGAGCGGTCCGGGGTTAACTTTTGTTGATGTTTTTTGAAAATTGGTAAAGATCTTAGCGTTATTAATTGAAATTGAATTCTCTTGCATTGGTTAATATTATTGAGTCATTTTTGTCTAGATTCTAGCCGAACGGAGATGAATTGTAAAGGAAAAGTATTTTTTGAGTATTGATTAGGGGAAGTTACCCCTTAGGAATTGGTTTAAATTGTATTGATTGTAGACATAAGGTGACGAGTGTGTTCATGGGCGTATGTATGGTCTGTCATCGGATTTGACCTTAGACTATTAATATGACTTGAATTGGGGTTGTTTTCTATATGAACATGATTTATTGTTGAATATATTTCCGTAGTCTTATACTATTGTCACGTTATTGGATCTTGTTGTGAGCGGTGGGCAATCTTGATGTGACTTTGGGATATTGTTATTTTTGTGATGTTGTAGCACATGTGGGCTTGTTGTGAAGGTGGATTGTTATTGTGTGGAGTATAAGGGTGGCGAGATGCACATGTGGTGACAAAAGAGTGGTATTTATTGATGCGCATGCAGTGGGATAATGATAACTTATGCGCGTGTAGCAATATAAGGGGAATATTTCGTTGTATGCACATGCGGCTACATAAATGTGGCTTGTTGATGATGTATTGTGATACATTTGGGGTGTTACCTTGTTATTGTTCATGTGTTGGAACGAGGACTGATGTTTTGCTCACATACTTATTTATCTTAAATGTTTCTGTCCGGTATTTTCAAGAGTTATTGGTTGATTTGATTTGCTATCATATATACAACTACGGTTTGATAATTGGTTGGTGCAAGGGAGTTATTCTACATGGAGTTGATGTTACTTGTTCTTCGAGATTGGTGATATCTATTTTCTTGCGCTTTCTGTTGTTAGTTTTTTGTTAATATCTTGCACAAGTTGTTTTTGACTAATGAGTATCTTGACTTGAACCTCGTCACTAATCCATCGAGATTAGTCTTGATATTTACTGAGTACCAACTAGGTGTACTCATATTACACTTCTACACATTTTTTATGCAGATCTAGATACCTTAGATCATGCCAGTCATTAGAGAGTTGAGCCAGAGCTATTGGAGACTTCAAGGTATACCTGCTGCTCCAATCGCAGGCGTCGGAGTCACCCTTTTTTATTTCTTTTCTACTGGTTATGTCTTCTAAATAGTGATGTACATTTGAGACTTATTATGTAGTCCTTATACAATTTATGACTCAATATTATCGAGTTCTGGGATTATGACTGTTGTATTCCCATTCGCTATGTATGGCATTTCCCAGTCTTTATTTAATATTTAAGTTGTTATATTCTACTTGATCTCATTATGTGATTGGATTTTCTAGTTTTAGGAACTAGGTGCCGTCACGACTTTTAAGATGCAATTTTGGGTCATGACATAGATAAAGATCCCAACATTTTACCTTAAAATTTAAAGTTTAGGTACATAAATCCATGTAGAATCAAGATATATAGCTAAATCCAAGAGAAAATTACTTACTGATGATAGGCTATAACTATGTATTTTAGTCACTTATTACACTCTAATTTACTGCACTTTAATTGAGTTTGAGCTTTAATCACTAGTATCTTGCGCTAACTGTGTGTTTTATGCCTTGTAGGAGTGATTCTTAGCTATGTAGATGTTATGGAATGAATTCAAGTGATTTGGAGCTTTGAAATATGAGTAAAAGCTCAAAGAATTAAGCCGGGATCGTGTTTGGGGGTCAACAGATGATAGTTAGAGCGAACGAAGAATCGAGTAGGCATATCGCGCACTGTCTAGTAAAAAGGAAATAACATTTTGCTCAAAACTCCATTTTGGATCCACAATATATTGTTAGAAATCTATCTCAAGGGGCTACAACTTGAATGTTTTACGTTTTTTCAAATTTCAAATGGAACAAGGTGAAAGGTACGCTTCAATATCGCGGCCGCGCTCGTTAGGCAGAATACTGGGTCACTAGCGCGGTCACGAGTGCGGCCGCGCTAGTCAAACCCGGGAAAAGTATCTCTTTTCACATTGGAGAAGGTATAATTATTTTGGCCCAACCCTACTTGGTATATATACATGGAAAACGGTATTTTGAGGGGCTGGACACACTTTTGGCATAATTTAGACCTAAGGAGGCTAAGGAGACCGGAGATTCGACCTAAGGAGTCAAGAACACGCTGAGAGCAAGGCGGAGAATTCTTCTACGAGTTTTTTCAGTTCCTTCTTCCTATTTCTATTATTGGTTATGAATTCTAGTATTGTATTTTTACATACTATTATGAATAGCTAATTTGTTATCTAGGGTTTTGATAGAACCTTTTGTAAGATAAATTCTTGTTATGTTTTTATATAATTGAGCCGTTGGATTTCTCTACTTATTCAACTACGTATTTATTGTTGTTGATTGAATGACCATCAATTGACTGTGCCTATTTAGTATGTGTTGCTTGATAAATAATACATATTTAGGTGGTTGTTGAACAACATCACTCTTAATATATGTGAGAAATCAATACAATGGATTTAGAGGCAGGTTTAGAAATAACAAAGCTTTGACGTAGTCACAATGAACGGTTAAATAAAGCCAACTAGCGTGGTTCAAGAGAATATGTGTAATAAATTGTTGTAGTTTCTCGAGAGAGAATTACGGCACCTAAAGTGCTCACGATCAGTAGAGAATACAGTGACGAAATTGTAGGGAATGTAGCTAGAAGGATTCCGATAATTGGGGAAATCATTACTCTAGACCTGCTTAATCTAGTCTCTAACTCTTTATTTCGTTAGTTGATAATTTTACTGCTTTGTAGTATTTTCTAGTTAGATTGTTAGAAATACAAATTTCAAATCTTTATAATTTAGAAAATTATTCAATCTTGTTTTCTTAGTGATATTAAAGAGATACAGCTAAGATTTAGTTCTCTATGGGATTCGACTCTGGACTTTTAGACCGGATTATATTTGCAGCGACCGTTTATCCTTTTTAGGACTAGATTTGGGCGTGATCACTTATCCTCAATGTAGCAGTAATATTACTCTTCAAATTCTTCTCATCTCAAAGTCAAGGGCTCAAAATATGAGAGAATGGGTAAAATCTCAAAAATAGCAACTTAAATACTCTGCCCAAAAGTACCATTCCCGAAGCAACACCTGCTCCACGTTCGCGAAGCCATCCCAAATATACTGACAGAATACACATCGTGATTGCTCCATCACCCCCATGATTGTGATAGCCAATAATCCACTCTCTCGCAAATACAATCAAGACCTTCGCAAATGTGAAGGCTAAATATGCCTCTACTAGATTTACCTTTACGTGAACGCGGTAGAAATCACACGGACGTGGCGCTCCTTGACTAAACACTATGCGAATGTGACTCCTCCTTGTGAACGCGATGAGAAACAGATCCAGATCCCAAATACTCTATGCGATTGCAACTCACCCCTCGCGAACCGGAAGCTGATCAGAGACACCACAAATCAGCAATGCCAAACTCAACCGAAATGGTCTGAGACTACCCTAAAACTTACTCGAGCCGCTCGTGACCCCATCCAATCATACCGCCAAAGTCCAAATATATTATCTAAACTTATTGAAAGGATCGAACACCACAAATAATATCAACACGAGCAATCGAAGATCAGATTATTCTCGTAACTTTCACACATTCAAACTTCGGCGAGCGTGTCTGTATCACACTTTGGCATTCCGGATTGTAACCAAACTTCGCAGACAAGTTCCCATAACCTAAATGAACCTATCCAAGATATCAAAACCATAATCGCAGCATAAATAATACCAAATTTAACCTCCGGTTATACCTATAAACTCTCAAATTCTTCAATTTGCCAACATTCGGCAATTAGAGCCAAAACCTTCAGGGAACCTTAAATCCCAATCCGAACACGCCAAAATCACCATACGAATCTATTGAAATCACCAAATCCAGTTATTTACTCACACGTCCAATCTTGGCCAACTCTTCCAATTTATAGTTTTGAAATTGTGAATTGCTCTTCCAAATCAATCCCGAACTTCATGAAAATCAAAAGCAACCCGACATGCAAAGTCTAATGCATTGTATGAAGCTACTTAAGACCTCAAACCGCGAACAAAATGCTAGAGTTCAAAACAATCGATCGAGTCGGTACAAAAAATACCTAGTGAAGAAACAAAAAGGGTAGGACTTGAGAAATAAAACAAAAAACGGAGAAGTGTAAAGCGTAAACCAGTTGGCGCACACAAATAAAAGTTTTAAAATACGTGGCAGAAAAAGTACACCTGTTGGCTGTTGCGTTGGGATGAAGATCAAAATTTTAGAAGCTTATTTTTTTTTATCTTATAACAAATCCACTAGACAAGGTGTCTAGGGTTAATCTTTATTTATGATTAAAACAAAACAAAGTAATATAAGGTCTTGTAAAAACCTAGGGCATAATTTGAAAAATTACGTAATCCCTAATACCAAATTTGAGCAAGTCGCACTCAAATATCCCTTTAAAGAGTTCACAACATCTGGAATACAATTGCCATTCCTCTTTGTACAACCGATAGAGCAGTATTTGTATCATTCTTTAGTATAGTTTTTACAATTTTTTGTGCAATGCATATAGGGTCGTTTGGTAGGGTGTGCTATAATAATACGGAATAAGATGTATTAGTAATGCATAGATTAGTAATACGTGTATTAGCAATGCAAACATTAGTTATGCAAATATTATTTCTTATCGACTGTTTGGTGTGGTATATTAAATTTATAATGCACTACATAATTTTTAAGAAAAATAGTTACTTACAAAAATGCCTACATATTCTCTAGTGTTAAGGGATTTCAATGACTATTTTATCTTTAACCATACTAATGCATGCATTAAAGCAATATTGGTATTACTAATGTCATGGTTTTCTATGCACTAATTATGCATAGGATAATGCCAAGTATGATGTATTAGTTATACACAAATTAAAAAAATATATCAAATAAGATATTAATAATGCATAAAGCTATAAGGCGTGCATTATTTTTTTTAATACCTCGTACCAAATGCACAATGTGATCCTCTGTCGCTGTCCCAACTCCCACTTATATATATTAGTAATATATGCTTGTATATCATTTGTTCTTTTTTTTATTTGGAGCTTACTCCTAAAAATTGTAGTTGATTCAAGCATTTATAACCTTTTCTAGTGTGTTAACGATAGTCTTATATTCTCGTCCATCAGATAGTGATTAATTAGTTTAAGATATATTTTCTTACGCCAACTTAGTAGTGATTTCATAAAATTTAGACGGGGATTATCATAAACGAATTACTTTTCACAGATTTCAAAATCTTCATTTGTAAAAAAAAATTCGTGAACGGTCATGTTACATAAATTGGAACAAGAATGAATATTTTTTTTAATTGTTTAGTAAGTGATTAAACTATTAAAGCACATGTTTTAGGTCAGATGAAGAGCTTATTATTTTCTCTCTTTTTCTTTTTGCCTCAATTATGGTTTTCAGCATTATATGTGTAGCTAGCTAATAGGAGGAACATGCATCCAACCAAGTGAAAAGTGACATCAATAAGTCTACGAGGAGCAGTGAGCAAAATCTTTTGTGATTACATATACAATTCTCTAATCCAAATCTGAAACCCTCTGGGTACATTTCTTGAAATTGCCAAAGATAAATTAAACAATTTACATCTTGTCGATCTGGATACGAGTTTTTAAGAGAATATGATACTACATTTCTAATCTCCATTACAAAAAATTCAAAAGAATAATTGGATAAATGAAGTAATTAGACAGGTTAGTACTGTTGCTGATATATGATGGTATTACATGGAAGATTAGCGTAAAACACCAGTTGGCAAATCCTGAAAACATTGGATTTTATTGCGACTAATTAAGGAATCAAATCTTATTACACTCCAACAACAACAACAACAACCCAGTATAATCCCACTTAGTGGGGTCTGGGGAGGGTAGTGTGTACGCAGACCTTACCCCTACCTTAGGGTAGAGAGGCTGTTTCCAAATAGACCCCCGGCATCCTGGGTTGATATTACACTCCAAAACATAATTAAATATATTTTAGAAATCGATCAATGGTACAAGACCAGAGAAAAGATTACCAAATCTCTTACTAACTTGATATTAATTTATTGTGTTCACAATGATCCGGAGATGAATCTCTATCATAAATATATGTTGGGGGTGTCAATGGTTTGGTTCGGCGGATTATTTTATAAAATTTGTATCATATCAATTTTTCGGTTATTCTATTGTGTATAATTAAAATTAGACTTTTCGAAACCGTCTTAATCATATCGGGTTCACTTCGGTATCGGTACGGTTCGGTTAATTTTCGGTATTTTTTTTTTATGTCATGTAAAATTCACCAGTAGAAGTAGAATACAATAACATACTTTCTTTTATAGGACTTAGCAAAATTCTCTAGATATGTTTAAAGGTCATGAATTAATTAAAAAAACACGAAAGATGACTAAGAGTATCCATCAACTATTCGACAGCAACCTAAAAAAACTAAGTAAAAGCAAAGAAAATATAAATCACACGAGTGGAAAGATATTAACCAAGTCGGGACTCAAGAATAAATTTTATATTAAATATTCAAAAAGATAAATCTAAATTATATGAAAGGAAACATATTCAATACGTTGTAGTTTGCTTCTCATAATCGCTAGAATACTTTGTGTCTCGCTAACAAAGATACTTGAAATAACTTAGTTTAAGTATAAGTAGCATAATATGTTTTAGGAATTAGTATTTTGAGTTTAATTACTTATTGGCTTGTAACAATTTTCATAATTTCAAGGCCCAATAAAAAATTTAATGCTTATTAGTTTTAAACTTACTCTTTAAATATATTTTTCACATGTAAAATTTATTCGGTATGGTTCGGTATTTTTTCGGTTTATTTTTATAAAATATAAAATTTACCCTAATTATCAGTACGGTTTTAGATTTATATAAAAACCTACATTATCGGTTCGATGCAGTAAAGTTCGATCGATTTAGTCGGTTTTCAAATATCCATTGACAACCCTATGTATATGCTCTTTACTTGTTAGTATGCCTTTTTTAAGACTAACCAATTAACTTAGCAACCCTACACAATCTCCCCATTTTTCTGTCTGTAATTATTATTAGACGACGATTATAGAGTAGTAATATTTCTCTGGCAATGGTAGGTTGTTAACCAGCATCGTTTTTACTTTTCTCTTAGAGCCATTCTCATTGAAAGGAGCAAAGACTGACAAGTAAAGAGATTTATTTCCTAAGAATATCAATAATATAACTTTTCTAGACTTTAGGCTGAGATCATGTGTAATTTGCTTGATTATTCATTTTATATCTAATACATGCCGGGATTGTTGTGGTACACCCCGTGTTTTCGTACATGAGAATACGTAGTAAGTCAATTGATGTGAGCTCATGAATGAGATTGTCGTTGAAAGTACATAAAGTAAGTTAATCATGCTATATTAGAGGTTACAAATCTTTAAGATCATGGATAACAAGTACCAAGAGGGTTGAAAGGCTTAGAAGCTAAACAAATTGAAGAAAATAAGTTTCGCCAAATGTCGATAAGTTGGGAATGTTAAGGGGTGATATTAGAGTTCTTAACGTAATAAGGAGGTTATGTTATTAGGGCGTATGATAGTGGTATATTATGTTTTGAAGTCAAGCGAGTTGTGGAAAAAACGTTGGCAAAGGTCATCACAAGTTACATTCATAAATTTACTGAAAATTAGGTCAAATATAGCGGAGATTTTCTTCCGATATACATGTAATTAAGGGATGATCCATATGTAAAGCTGAATATCTATGGGTCTAGCTTCTAACACATTAAACTGTTCGTTGATACGACATCGTAGTAGAGAGATATTTGCTGTTTTGCGAGACTGCACAGACTGCATCGATGACAAGTAGGTGTGCCACTGAACCTTTTTGAGCAATATATTTTGTGTGTTATATAAGGTCTTTTTGGGATATATTATACACCAAATTGAAGGTCTTGAAATGTAGTTTCCAACTCCATTAACCGTTCATTCATACGACATCCAGATAAAAAGATATAAGCTTAGTAAGATAGGCCAATGCTAGGGGTACAAAGCTAGGACCTCTTTGACTTTTCAAAAATATATATATATATATATATATATATATATATATATATATATATGTGTGTGTGTGTGTGTGTGTGTGTATGTGTGTGTGTGTGTGTGTGTGTGTGTGTGTGTCTTAGGTCGTCTTTCTCATGTTTTTTCAATAGAAAACAACCATAGAACACCCAAAAACATATCCTTAAGCTCTCTTCTGGGGTTTCAATGAAGATTAACATCTCGGGTGCGAAATCAAGAAGCGACAACAGTAGAACAATTCCTACAACGTAAGTATCGTTATATCACCTCTGTTTTTCTTTGTAGTTTTAGTATTGTAAGGTACTTCATAGTTAAGAAAATTTCTAATTTCTATATTTAAGCTTTCAAATATCAAGTAAGGTTGATAAATTTATTTCCTAATAGTTAGAACTTATGGGACAGCGATCGAAAGCCGTGAGTTTGATTTATTTCACTTTTAGTGAACTGTATTGTAGTCCACTCATGTCATCATTTTGTGCTGCTGATTTATTGAGTTTGGAAGAATGAAGGGCGTGGATAAATGCAACTTGTGGTAGGGTAGTAGGCTGGTCGCTCGTCGTTGTAGTTTCAGGATAATTGATAACTTATTGATTGGTTGTGTTATGGTATATTTGGGATATTTGTTGTATTCGAGGTCCCGAAATGTAGTTGGGTTATTTTTGAGTTGCTGATTGTATTGTATTTATATCTCACCTACATTAGTCTTGAGGGAGCAGTAAAACCAGGGGAAACACTACCTGTTTTATTTTAGAATCGAGTTATCATTTGATATGTGATATACTAGCGCCATCTAAGTTGTACACATATTACTTTGTTATAGAGTTGGCGTGCTAGTTGTCGTGAGCTTGTTGTTGAGTTACACTGGCAACTTGAGGCATGTTAAGGCTATCCTTTATTTCCTTTGGCATGATCCATATGATACAACAATATGAGCAAGCACGCAAGAAGTACTAGGGTTGCCTATGTTCTTGATTCCCCATATGTCCTACTATCATATTATTTTTTCATGGGTCACATGACATTTCGAGTGATCTTATTGACATACTTCATTATGCATTACATTCATTTATATGTGTATATTGACCCATGATCACATGGCGTTATATACGCGTATAGTATTTGTATATGGGGTATGAGGAAATGTTATGGCTTTATATACGTTCCACCACCTAATCAGTTGGTATACATTGATCATTTTACCCAAAGAGACCGAGATGATATGATGGGATGCCCTCAGAGGCTTGATGATGTTATGTACACATATAGCTACATATGATATGTTATTTACATGCACATTCATGACATTTTAAATGTTTTATGATTCACTGAGCTAAGACTTACATGTTGAGTACTTTACTTCATATTTCTTTCATATCTGTTATATACTCTCTATAGTCCAATTTATGTGAACCTGTTTGACTGGGCACAAAGTTTAAGAAGAAATGAAGACTTTTAGAATTAGTGGTCCTAAACAAGTCAAAAGGGCCCCAGAGTATTTGTATAGTTATAAAAGCTTTTTATTAAGGGTAGAATTATAAGTTTAAGCTAAATTATTTCCAAATTTAGAATGGAGTCATTCTTTTTGGAATGGACCAAAAAGAAAATAGGCTCACATAAACTGGAACGGAGGGAGTACTACTTTTCATTCTGTCACGACCCTAAATCCAGACCCGGTCGTGATGGTGCCTCTCGTGAAGACAAGGCCAGCCAACACATTTCCAATTCGAAGTTAAACAACTAAACATCAATAAAACAAGCTAAAACATGATTTAATAATACTAAGTAGCAGATAATATCATAACAATGCGGAAGTACAACCCAAACACAGCCCAAACCGGGCTGTCACTAGTCATGAACATCTACTAAGGTATAAATACAACTGACGAAGTCTGATGTGTAGTAAGTACAGACTAATAGAATAAAGAGGGAGAAAAGCAGTGATGCGAACACCGGCAGCTACCTTGCTAAACTTCGATGACTCTGCCTCCGATCAACCAATACCTGCTACCGGGTTCAGTAAATACCTGAATCTGCACACAAAAGGCAGGGAGTAAAGTGAGTTTTCCGACTCAGTGAGTAATAATCATAAATAAAGGCTGAGTGATAAGAAATCACGAAAAGTGCATCAATATACTGTATAAAAGTTGTACAAAACCATTAAGTAACAATAAAGCTGTGAAATCTCTTAATGCATCTTAGCTCAGTTTAAAACTTCTTTTAAAATGGCTTTTCAACAGTTACGCAATTGAATACAAAACAACTAGAACATGTAAGCATAAAGAATCCGCCCCTCGGGCACAGTTACACAACTAAACAGGTAAATGACAGGTAATTAAACATATAAACACATAAATGTTCGCCCTTCGGCTATAACTCAACAACTCTGCCCCTCGGGTAATATCTCAGATCAATACCAACCCCTTAAGCAATCACATAAAATAATACCAGCCCCTCGGGCTATATCTCACATCACAATGGGTACCTGCACTCACTGGGGGTGTGTAGACTCCTGGAGGGGCACCTTACGGCCCAAGAGCTATATCAAGCCATCTCGTGGCATCATAAATAGGCTCTCGACCACATCTCAATATCAAGCCACCTCGTGGCCTACAATCTCAGGCCCTCGGCTTCATAATCAAAATCAATATATCACCGCTGTAGCATATAGCCCGACCCAAAAGATATCCTCACAACACAGGCCCTCGGCCTTACTCAATCAAAATCACATAAGCCTCTCGTGCAATAGTAAAACAGTGCTTCTCAGCCCAAAACATCATTTAATTATCATTTGAATATTGAAACTGAGTGAACATGGCAGAGTTTTTAAAATAGTGGAAAATAAAATGACCGATTTCAAATATAGAGTCAAAATAGTAAAGAACTATCAATAAAAATTCTCGAAGGGTTCAAATAATTGGCACAAATCCCAAATATGACATTCAACCCAAATAATAATGATACAAAGTAGATTTCAGTCAAATATGCAGAAAAATCATCAATCAGGACAGACAAAGTCACAATCCCTAATAGTGCATGACCCCACGCTCATCATCAAACATGTGCATCACCTTAATATAGCAGTACGATGTGCAATCCGAGGTTTTAAACCCTCAGAACATCATTTACAATTATTACTCACCTCGAACCGGTCAGATCTCTAGCTCGCATTTTCCCCTCGGATCGGCCTCCACTCTCATTGAATCTATCCACAATCAGAATGAGGATGTCAAAATAGGCTAAGGAAACGAAGCCCAATCGAAAATAATCAACAACTAGCACAAATCCCAAAATTACAGAAACTACCAAAACCCAACCCTCGGGCCCACATCTCAAAATCTGATAAAATTGACATCAATGGAATTCTCTTCCTCTCACGAGTTCATACATATCAAATTTTTACCAAAATCTGACCTCTTATGATCACTCACATTTTAAAATTCACTCTCCAATTTTAACCCGTAAATTCCCAACTCTTCCTCTAATTTTCCATAAATTTTTCATGATTAAACAACGATATAATCACCATAAACACAAGGTATCAAAGCCCAAGTAGCTTACCTCTATGGACACACTTGATCCCTTCTTGAAATTACAGCTTGGAGCTCCAAAATCACAATAAAATGGTGAACAAAAGACTGAAAATCGCGAATGGGCATTTTTATACATTTTGCCTAGCACTTCCGCACCTGCGATCCCATAAGAGTATTTGCGCTTCGGCTTCTATGGAAAATTATCCGCTTATGTGGATTTCACCACATCTGTGGTCAATCCACCAGACCTACGGTACCGCATTTTCAATCAAATTTTCGCTTTTGCGGCTTTCACTTAAAATCTAAAAATTGCACCTGTGATCACGTAGCCGCACCTACGCTATCGCAGGTGCGGTCAGCCTGCAGCTCCTGCACTTATCTTCCTTGACCGCTTTTGCGACTAAAACTCTACTTATGCAGCGTTGCACCTGCGATCCCCAATCTGCAGGTGTGAAAATACCAGAAGCATAAAATTCAGCAGCTACAACAAAATCCAAACTTCTCCGTTAACCATCCAAAATCACCCCGAGGCCCCTGGCACCTCAACCAAAAGCACAAACATATTCTAATACCTTATTGAAACTTGTTCCAATCATCAAAACATCTCAAACAACATCAAATCACCAAAAACACATCAGATTCAAGCCAAACTTTCTAAAATCTTCCAAATTCCACTTTTGATAAAAAATCCAACCAAACCACATTCGAATAATCTAAAATTTTGCACACACATCCCAAATGACACAACGAAGCGACTCCCACTCTCGAAATTCCATTCTGACCTCTATATCAAAATCTCGCCTACCAACTAGAGGTCGCCAAAATCTCAATTTTGCCAATTCAAGCAAAAACCTTCTGCGGACTTCTAAAATGCATTCCAATCACGCTCATAAGTCCCAAATCACCTAACGGAGCTAACAAAATCATAAAAATCCTGATATGAGATCATATACAAACAAGTCAAATATTGGTCAAACCTTTCAAATTTCAAGCTTCAAATTGAGAATTGTTCTTCCAAATTCATTATGATCATCCTGCAAACCAAAGCCAACGATTTACATAAGTCATAATACACTATACGGGGCAAGTCATGTCTGAGAACTGGCGAGAAAAGTGTAAAAGCTTAAAATGACCGGTCAGGTCATTACACATTCTTTACATACTCGGTACTTTATTTGTATTGACATCCCTTTTGCCCGAAGACGATGTGTTTCATGCCCACAGGTCCTGATAGACAGGGTGACAATCCTTCTAGTAGGCTATCATCTCAGCGGAAGGTGTTATTTCACTCTACTTACGTGCGAGTTACCTATTTGGTCAGTATAATTTAGACATGTATTGATTGGTATGGCGGGGCCTTGTCCCCACCTACATGATGTTTATGTACTAGTAGAGGCTTGTAGATATATGTCATGTGTATGGATACTTGTATGGCTTTGTCAGCATATGTTTTGAGTACACAAATGATCATATAGGCTTTGTAGGTCCGTATGTCACAATTATAAGTTTCTATATCATGTTGGGTCATCCTGTATCTAGTATTCCTTATGTTTTATTCTAGTTATCTCATGACGGCCCTTCTGGCCCATTTACTCATGATAGTATGATAAGAAAAAAAATATTAAGTTGGTACTCGATTGGGTAAGGCACCGGGTGCCCTTTGCGCCCCATCAGTTTGGGTCATGACAAAAGTAGTATTAGAGCAATTATGTCCTAGGGAGTCTAAAGCCGTGTCTAGCAGAGTCTTGTTTATGGGTGTGTTGTGCACCACACTTATAAGTAGGATGCTACAAGTCATTTAGGACTGACACTCTTTCTTCTTACTCTAGATCGTGTGGTAGAGCTCAGTGTTAAGAATTCAAACTCCTAAAGTTTACTTTATTCGTAATATAATGATACCTATATCCAGAAAGACAGTTGGTAAGAGATTGAATGTGGCTGTAGAAGAGTTGAGTTAGAGGAACTCGATTTTGCTTCATGCTTATGATGAGTAAATGTAAGGTCTTCAGTAGATTATGTGTGTACTAAGATGTGTAAGCTTCTTGATAAGGAGCCCGAAGGAATGAATATCTATCCACCTATGGTTTAGAATGCAGCAAGAGAATCATAAGGTAAATACAAGTTTCAACAAGTAAAAGAAGCAAGTGAAGATGGGTACGAGGTACCCAGGTAGTGAAGATTATCTGTTTTTACAATTCAGGCAAAGAAATAAAAGTATTTTGAGTTACTTTCAACAATAACAGAGGTATATCCAATTGGCTATACCCATCTCAGATATGCCCCATGGGAGTTGACATATATAATTTAAGAGAAGAATGGGATATCAAGATCCCCCTGGGTTAGAGTAACCCAAAATGGTAGATGGATTGTTATCATTAGCTAACATTTTCGAAGAATATTGCAAACATAGTAATAGTTCTCCTTATGAGATAGCCAGATGGTGCACTCTAGTATAGTACAGTCAGATATGAATACTAGAATGTTCAAAAATTTTAGAAGATAGGCAGTGGAATCCTAGAAGGGATAAATATATAACTTAGTATGGCTCCCCTTCCTAGTCAAGAAAGAAATTTAAGCGCCCTGAAGAGCCAGTGAGACGAAGCAAGGGAAGCTAAAAGTGAAAGAACGTTTTGTTGAAGTTTTCAAAGTAAAGTGATAGACAAAAATATTAGTCGAAGAATAAAAATAGAGTAAATGAAGTATTATGAGTAAGATGTGCTAAATGGGTGATACCGGTAAATCAAAATATTGCAGAATGATAGAGTCTATATCCAAGTGAAGGAAAAGACAAGAGGAGACATGCCTTGAGACAATACAAGAGTATAAGCCCTAAAGTCATATCCTCATTTCGAGAAATGAGCTAGTGAGTCCAAAGTGATCACCAAAAGGAAAAGTTAGACTCCCAGAGTAATAGAAGTCAGTATGGACAAGTGAAAAAGATAAACTAAACATGAATTAGGGATCAAAAGACTTGATATAGAAAGCATCGTGAGAATTTCAGAGATAGTGTTCCAACAATAATATAATGGACAACAAAAGAATAACCTTTAAAGGTCATTCAGGAAGACGCTTCCCTAAAGCTAGCATTGTGAGTAGAGTTAAGCTTAAAGGACTAAGTGTGCCAATTACACTAGGTTTAACATTCGTGCATAAGAAATTCAATAATCCCTAGTACAAAAGGGTTACCGTAAATCAAGTAAAAGTCCGTGAAGATGTGAAAATACGCCAAAGATGAAGAGGAAAATATTTATAAGTAAATTTTCATAACATTAAATGTTAGTACTCCCCTAAAGGGGGAATATGGTGTGATATCGTATTAACTCGGAGTTTTGTGGTTCAGGTAACTATGGAATAGTAAAGGAAGAATGTTGTAGAAAGGCAAAGGGAATGAGAATGTATTTAATGAGATCCTACGGATATGATATGACTCTAGAACATTATGGAAGCACGATTCCGTGGAGAGGCAATAAGAGTTCCCGCGCTAGATATTATTGATAAATAATTGCAAATGAACACTTGAAATAGACGGAGCCAGTGCGAGGGGTAAGTTAAGCCAAAGGACATAACCCAAGATAGATTACTCTGAATATAGATATGATAATGGACCAACAAGCAGTTTGTAGTTGATTCAGGAAGAGCCTAGTTAAGGCTAGACAAGTGGATGGTTAAGCATCGGGCCATGACAGATGTACACACTCAAAACATGTTTCAATTTCTCCAAAATCACCATGTTCTCCTTCGTGAATGTGTTCAAGTATAGTTTATGTATTAAAATGTTATGACTTCAATTTATGTTTCAAATGAAAGTTTATTAAGCTTATTTAAGAAAGAAAACTCAACGTGCTTAAGACTCATATTGTTCATATACATATTTGAGGCTTGATTCCAAATTCCCTTAATTGTTGGTAACCTATGATAATGTTTGGAAGTGAAAGAAGTGATAGTGATATGTAAAATGTGGCTATAGTTATTGTAACTAGTGCATTTGATTTGTATTCGTGTTTCAATCATAAATCAACATGCTCTCCTTTATGAATATTTCCAATGTGATTTGATTTCATACATACTCATGACTTGAAATTGTGTATTTCCATTTTGGAAAAAATGATTCCAAGAATAAGTGGTGTATCGTCCGTTTATCATTTTAACTCATGTTACAATTGCTAGTCATTTTGCTTCATTCTTTGGAAAGGAATCTATTGTGTTTATAGCCTTCACTACTAATAAACCTAAAGTTGTGATTTCCAAAATATTCTATATGTTGATATTTATGATGATTTTCCTTGAAAGTAAAGAAATGAAAGTGAGGAATATAAAATACGTCCAACGTCCATGAATGCAAAATCATATGTGTGGCTAAGAGAGCCAAGAAAATAATGATGTTGTAATGTTTAAAAGTACAAATGAAGCTATATATATATATATATGGTGTGAAAGGTGATGGGGTGAATGTATTTGCATTTCTGTTTCCTTTGTGTGCAAACAAATATATTTTTAGGAGTATTATTTGCAAACCGAGGAAGGATGAGTTTGTGAGCACGTGATTTTTACCTCAGATGAATTACTCCTACAGGATTCCAATAAATTAGATTTTTCTTTTAATTGTTTGTAATTTTAGAAATTATTATAGAATTTTTTCTAATTGTTCACATTTTTCTGTGCATGCTTAATTTTTATCTAATTCATAAAAAATACAAAAAAAATATTGTATTTGTATTTAGAATTTAATTTTATATTTTAGATTAATTAGTAAATTAGTTGTTTTATATAAATGAAAAAAACATAAAAATAATTCATTTTGGCATTTTAACTCATCAATTTTGAATTTTATATTTCTCCCTTAAATTTAAGACTTAATTAATTATTGTAAATATTATGTTGAGTATTTAATATAATTTGGTAGGATAATTTAATTTTTAAGAATTAATATAGGGTTTTTTCTAATTTGGAAATGAAAAAGAAAATTTGAAATTGAAAAAGAGAAAAGAAATAAAATAAAAGAATCTCTTTTTTGGGCCATCTTAATTGAATTTCTCAGCCCAAAATATTTTGTCCCATTTTTCTGCCCAAACCATACCCTTAACTCGGTACGCCCCACTTAGTTGACCAAACAACCTCGTTCCAATCTTTTAATCTAAGTCGTTGGTTTCACTTCATCAAATGGTCAGGAACTGGGGTCCCATTTATATTTAACTATTCTAAAGCCTTACCCCCCATTCATCTCACTTCACTTCGTCCTCTTCAGCGATCTCAAACCCTAAAAAAACAACCGCCGCCTCAAATCCATTGCTATCTCCAGTGGCAGCGCTACCTCCAATCCACCCCAAATTAACACCACAAAACCCCCATGACCTCCTCTTTGCCCTAGTTCGAAACTTGAATCTAAGGTTGAAGCCCTAAGCTCCAAAATCAACTTCCTTTGAATCTGCGGCAGGCATGACCATAGGTGTAACGACCCGGCCCGTCGTCACGAGAATTACCACCCCGTTATGTTGTAATTATATATTTATTGCTTTTATATTAGTATTAAAGTCTATCGGGGGAGTTAGGAGTGAATTGGATTGAAAATAAGACATTTAGCCTTTTTGAAGGAAACTTGAATAAGGAAAGTCAACCCAGAGTTGACTATTTAGTTAGAGGGCTCAGAATTGGATTCTGATGATTCGGTTAGTTCCGGGAGGTGATTTGTGACTTAGGGGAACAATCGGAATTGAATTTGGAGGTCCGGTGTAGAAATAGGCTTGAATTGGCTAAGACTGAATTTTTTCGGAAATCACTGTTCACGGGTTACTGTTCATGCGCGTCGACACTGTTCTAGGCCCAAAGCGGACAATATATGCACAGTGTTGGGCCGGGTCGTTACAATAGGCTTCCGGGTTTTTCAAGTTTTGAAGCCTCATTTAATGCAAAATTGATGATGTTCGTTCATTCTTGACAAAGAACAAGTGATTAGCATCAATTTCATTTAAATTAGGGTATCCAACGTTATTTCGAGTTAAATTGGTAAGTTTTCTTCATTTTATGCTCGACTTCCACAATTTCCTGTCAAGGGCCATGTCCTCCGTAATCATAAGTCGCGAAATGTCCTGCCTGATCACCTCTCTCCAATACTTTTTAGGCCTCTCTCTACTTGTCGTCGTACCCACCATAACTGGTCGCTCGCACTTTCTCACCAGTGCATCAGTTCTCCTCCTCTGAATGTGCCTGAACAATCTAAGTTTGATTCCTGCATCTTGTCCTCTATGGGGGTCATGCCCACCTTCTTTCGAATATCTTCATTCCTAATCTTATCCATCCTTGCATGCCCGTACATCCTCCTCAACATCCTCATCTCCGCCACTTTTATCTTTTGGAGGTGTGAGTTATTAACTAGCCAACATTCGGTCCCATACAACATGGCAGGCCTAACCACTGCTCTATAAAACTTACCTTTTAGTGACGGTGGCACTTTCTTGTCACACAGAACTCCCGTCGCTAACCTCCACTTCATCCACCCCACCCTTATACACTGTGTGACATCCTCGTAGATCTCCCCGGTCCACTTAATAACTGATACAAATTTCTTGAAACTACCCTTCTTAGGGATGACTTGAAAGTCAAGCCTCACTTCCACTCCCGCTTCCGTTAGCTCAACCCCAAATTTACACTCGAGGTATTCGGTCTTCGTCCTGCTCAACCTGAAACCTTTTGACTCAAGGGCATGTCTCCAAACTTCTAGCCTCTCGTTGATGCCGCGTCATATCTCGTCAATTAGGACTATGTCATCAGCAAATAGCATGCACCATAGAACCTACCCTTGAATGTGATGCGTTATGGCATCCATCACTAGAGCAAATAGGAAAGGGATGAACGCAGACCCTTGGTGCAACCCCGTCCGAAAAATGCTTGGAGTCACCTCCTACTGTCCTAAACCTCATCTTAACTCCATCATACATATCTTTAATCACCCTAATGTAGGAAACTCGGACCCTTTTAGCCTCTAAGCAGCTCTATAAGACCTCCCTAGGAACTCTGTCGTACGCTTTCTCTAGATCGATAAATACCATGTGGAGATTCTTCTTCTTATCCCTGTATTGTTCCACCATCCTCCTAATAAGCTGGATAGCTTCTATGGTAGATCTCCCCAGCATGAACCCGGACTGGTTGTCTGAAATAGACACCATCCTTCGCACTCTCATTATTACCACTCTCTCCCAGATTTTCATAGTATGACTTAGTAATTTGATACCCCTATAGTTGTTACAGCTCTAGATATCTCTTTTGTTCTTATACAATAGAACCATTGTACTCCACTCTTCAGACATCCTATTAGTCTTGAATATAACATTAAACAACCCAGTAAGCCATTCCAAGCCTGCTCTACCCATACACCTCCAAAGATCAATCAGAATTTTATCTGGCCCGGTAGCTCTGCCCCTCCTCATCTTACGTATTGCCTCCTTGAACTCATCGACCTCAATGTCCCTACAATAACTTACTTCATGGGGGTTGTCGGCATTCTTCAATATCTAATACAATATTCTGATCCCCTTCTTCATTTATAAGTTTATGAAAGTAGGTGTGCCATCTCCTCTTAATCTGGTCATCCCCCATCAAAACTTTGCCATCGTCATCTTTTATACACCTCACTTGGTCCAGATCTCGAGCCATCCTCTCTCTCACCTTAGCGAGTCGGAATAACATCTTCTCCCCGCCTTTGTTCCCTAGTGCCTCATACAGACGAGCAAAAGCTGTCGTCTTAGCCTCCGTTACTGCCATCTTTGCCTCCTTCCTAGCTACCTTGTATCTCTCAATGTTCGCTCTCTTCTCATCCTCGCTAGTGCTCCCTACTAATCGCATGTAAGCTGCTTTCTTCGTTTCCACTTTACCTTGTACAACTGCATTCCACCACCAGTCTCCTTTGTAGCCACCGGTGCGGCCCGAAGATATCCATAACACCTCTCTCGCTGCCTTCCTTATACAGTCCACCGTCGCCGACCATATAGTATTTGCGTCCCCACTACTTCTTCAAGCTCCCATTGCCGATAACCTTCCTTCCAACTCCTGAGCTTTATCTTTAGTCAAGGCACCCCACCTAATCCTCGGGTGGCCTCATACTGACTTCTGCTTCCTTCGTATCATAATACCAATATCCATCACCAAAAGCCTATGTTGTGTTGCAAAGGTCTCGCCTGGAATAACTTTGCAATCCTCGTACAACCTTCTGTCGCATCTCCTTAGAAAGAGATAGTCAATTTGAGTCTTCACCACCAAACTTTGGTAAGTAACCAAATGCTCCTCCTGCTTCAGAAAACTTGAGTTCGCAATCAAAAGATCAAATGCCTTGGAAAATTCCAACGGCGAAGTACCCCCTCCGTTCCGCTCCCCGAAACCAAAGCCGCCATGCACCTCAGTATAACCACCTGCAGACGACCCAATATGACCATTGAAATCTCCTTCTATGAATAACCTCTCGGAAGGCGGAATACTACGAACAATGTCATCTAACCCCTCCCAAAAGTGCCTTTTAATCTCCATATCCAGGTCTACTTGCGGTGCGTACGCGCTAATGACATTTAAAGTACACTCACCCACCACCAATTTAATAGCCACTAGTCTATCATTCACTCGCCTGACCTCTACCACCGAGTCTCTAAGATGGCTATTTACAAGGACACCCATTCCATTATTATCCGTCAGGACTCCAGAGTATCACAACTTATACCCATCCGCGTTTTTTCGCCCTCGATCTGACCCACCTTGTCTCCTGGACACACGCTATATTAATCTTCCTCTTTTGAAGGATCTTCTCTAACTCTATAGACTTACTCGTTAGCGAACCTATGTTCCATGACCCAATTCTCAACCTATAGGCCCCCTTGCCCCCTCTACCTCCCCTGCCTCCCGAACCACACCCTGACCCCAACCCCACCCTCTGTCCCACACTCTGCCCCACTCAAGGACATGCCCTTAATGTATCATCCTAGACTTCAGCCACTACACCTACGACAAATCTACAGAAGACTCACTAGTGCACCACGGACAATGAATCAAACTAGAAGGAAACAAGTGACTACCAGTACACTAGTTGAATTATTTAACTATTTGAATTAAAGTAACATCAATTTAGCCAATACCAAAAGGGCAACAGTAGAACGTGAGGTACTAATTCCCGCAAACCAAACCTGTGTTGATTTGTAGTACTCGATGTAGTTGTATGTTCATGCACCGTTTCTCATCGCCCTTTGTTGACGCTCGTCCAAATTGCTCTCCTTTCCTAGTGCTCGTGCATCCAACTTGTCGCCAACATCTTCAAGAATTTCCCTGAAAACACAGAAAATACCACGACCCAAAAATTAAAAAGGACTATCATCGCTACTACTAGTGTAGCTCTGACAGTAGTAGGGTAAATGTAAGGAAAACGCAGAGAACTAGACAATATTCACAGGTTCTACAGTGGTAAAACAAACTAAACAAATTAAAGTTGAATCTTAGCGTAGTTCAATAAAACTCGGTGAATTAATCTTCAACTAAAAGACAGTAAAATAGGCAACGGATTAAACCACACTACTTAAAGGGAATAAATTCTACACTAACCGTCACAAAACCAACAAGCAAAGATTCAATCTATCTATATACATATATAAAAGTGGGCAATAAAAAAGTGAGGTGGCACATCTCTTAAGCCAAGAAACATATTTATCTTTTTTCTCCTCTTTTTGAGTTTTCATCATTTTTATTTATTTATTTAGTCTTATAAATTTAATCACCATAACTCACACCTCTTTATCTTCATAACCTATATTTTTTAATTATCTCAATAACTCACATGCCTTTCATATTCATAACCTCTAAGTTTTTAATGTATAATTTTATGACTAATTATTATATGTTTCTACATATGTACCTATATAAAGACTTCTATATGTTGAAAAATTTGATTGACACTAACTTTATATTTTGGTTATAATGGTTTGAGCTATCTCTATGTCAAAGGTTGTAGTAGGAAAGAAAAATTACACTAAGATATGGTATAATTTCTATTCTTTGTTTTTTGTTTAAGGTAAATGCACGAAGATATTCTATGCATGTGTGAATCTTAAGAATAATGTTTAAGAAGAAGTGTCAAATAATGAGACGAAGATCGTAGTAAAATATATTTCACAATTCTCATTATTGGTCTTTGATTTTGTCATATTTGGATTGATGTTGAAGTTGAAGTAGTGATTTTTTTCAAATAATATATACATAGAGATTTTGATATCTGTTTTTTGTTATCTATATTTATACTCTACAATTGCAATAACTTTGAGTCGTGATTTTATCCGATGTCGAAGTGAGATTTTAATGTGTTTTCCTTTTTCTATTATATATAGATTTATTTTATAAATATATTTTCTATTTGTTCATAATTCTTTTGCCTCTATTTTGTTTTTAATGAACTTTTTTGAATTAGCCATTAATCTATGACCCCTCAAAGTTATTAAAAGCTGACATATATAGGTTATATATGCTTACTCCTTTCATTTCATGTAATACTATTGCTTGAATAGTATGTTAAAAAGATAACAATATATTTATATATTTGAGATCAACTAATTTTAATTTTTTTTAACCTTTGATAAGAAGTGTTTTTATAGTGGCACAAAATTATGACATACTTAAGATAAAAAAAATTCAAATTATTTTGTGTGTGTATATATATATATATATATTATAATCTATGACATTGAAAATTGTTAATAATTTTAAGTTAACATACAATGTAATCTAAATAATTAAGAAATCACATGTAACAATAGGTTAGTACATATACAAAATTTAACAACGTGAATGGGGCAAATTTTGGTGATTTAAAAATTACTAGACAACGAATTATTAACTTTATGAAATAATGTATTTTGTTTTATGATATACTATCGATGATTGAAAACTTGGTGCAGTTCATAATCAAGTTGCAAACAATACTCATTATTCTAATGTTAGGATTTATATACAATTAGTTTTGGTTCTTATCTTATTAAGTGGGTTATTTTGAGAGATTTTTTATTAAAAAATTAATTGTTCATGTGAAAAATGGAAAAACTCCCTTGCGCCCTCGCGGGTGCGGAAAAAGGAGGTGTGACACTTATCACATAAAATTATGCTTTAACTACCAAAATAATACAATAAATTAATGGAATAAAAGTTTTAACATATGTTACAAACAAAGAGGAGAAGGCCTTCCTAAGGATCTTTTGTCAAAAGAACATATTTTTTGTCATAGAAATTTTCAACTTCTCAATATATGACTAACAATAATTTAATTTATTGTATTTATGTAATTGGTAGTTTTAAGAAACTATACAATTTTTATTTTTATTTTAGGTTTTATTTTTCTTGGTCTTGGAATTTCTTAATTAGATAAAACTTAAGTAATATTCATTGATAATATACAATTAACTATATATCATTTTGATTATTTGCTACAGATAAATTAAATATATGAATTAAACTAGACATATTTTATTTATTGACGATTTTCTTTCTCATAAAAGATGGATAATATCAACATTTATTAATTATTAACTGGATAATTTTTTTAAAAAAATTTTATTGATGTTTTTTAAACTCCGCACAAAACGCGGGTAAGTCTACTAGTACAAAATAATACACAATAATCAAGGTTCTTGCTATCGTACTTAGTAAGAGTGAATATAGCCAAGATCAAATAAGCAGGCGATAGATATTTTAATGCTAAAATAGCAATTAATGAAACAAATTTGAATTTGGACTGATTTTCAAATGATTTTATTTTAATTTAATGAGAAAAATTTGAATTTGGAGTGACGGTCAACTGATTTTATTTTGGGATTTTTTTCTTCCTATATTATTTATGAAATTTTATTACCAAATATGTGTATAGTATCTAAATTACTATCCTAGTCCATATTTTTTCTACAATATTTATTCCATTCGTTTATTAGGAGTTAATAGGGCAGAATTTTCCCTTAATCACAAGCTAAAAATCAGGAAAGAATCTTCGGATTGATTGAGTCTACATTAAAATTATGTCTTAATCACCTGCGAAAAATCAGGAAGTCATTATGGAAGTAAATATTCTTCCAGATATTTTCCACCATTGATAACCATTAAAATGTTTGAAAGCTTTGAATTCAAATTTGGATTTTCAAAAATCATTATTTGTTTGGATTGAGTGTTGTTGAAAATAATCGGGAATATGATTTGGAGTTTATATTTCAATTTTGAGGGATTTTGGTGAAGATTAGACTTGGTTTTGATAAAATTTCATATTGAAACTCGAAGAAGATATTGCTGAAATTGTAGATAATTGTAGATTATTCGTATTCTAATTTTAGATGCTTTATTTTCTGTTTTCACAAATAAAAAACGACTAAAACTTCTACAATTCTTCTGCAAAAAATAATCTACAATTTTTCTATAATTTTTTACAATTTCTGCAATATGTCTTCTTTTTCTTCTTATTCTTCGAATTACAATATGAAATTCAGCCAAAAACAAGTCTAAATCTTCACCAAAACTCTCAAAATTGAGATATTTGAGTCCGAAAAGAAATAAGAAAGCGTGAGCCCTACTAAACAAAATTACAATTTCAATCTGTGTATTTTTTAGAAGAATAAGGAACGCAGAAGAGGAAGAAAGTGGAGAGAAAAATGACGCAGGTCTTAAGAATTAGAGGGTACGAGAAATATGTAACACATGGACACGTTTACTTAAAGGAGTAAAATCTGCCTATTAACTTTGACACAGGCTGGACTTCGACACACGCGCCGGCGCATGGTTGAAAAATAAAACCTTACTTAAGGCAAGTTCAAGATCATAATAATCAATTTCGCGTCTGTAAAATTTCCTCTCGTTGATTGTTTAATCAAGAGTTGATGTTGATTATTCTCTCAAGTCTTTAGCTCTAAAACCTTTTTGTCTGTATTCTACCAAGCCACTAAAACAATGTAATAAACACTTGTGTCTTCAGACAAAAAACAAGAATTCGTAATCCTCCCAAAAAAATTGAAAGAAATTCAGAATGCAATAATTAAAGAATATGAAGTCGGACAAAATGGCTCCATAATTCGGTTGAAATCTTTTGCGGTTGCACATGTTGTCTGTCTCTTTCAGCAACAATTTTTCATATCAAAGCCAAAAAGAAATGCAGAAAAATATTTTCGAGGATCTCACGGGTTGTTTACAGACAAACCACCCATATATTAAAAAAACAAGGAGATTTTATTTGTACGTGAATAAGTGAGCATTTTGCCTTTGATATTCTTAAACATTGCATGTAGCCCAAAGTTCTTAGTTAATTTTTTGTTAAACAAGAAAAAGGAACAAAAAGGGTAGACATGGGTCCCAAACCACCAAAAATTTAATAGTAAGAGATTTTAATTAGACATGAACAAACTTGCAATTACTCTATTAAAAATACCTTAATTAATTAGGTTAGATGCAGCTGATTCAATAAACATGTACTAACACATATCCACATTGTAACATGGCATGTTTAGAATTTGAGCTTTGTATTCGTGCCTATGCAACAATTGACAAATGAAAAAAGAGCCTTTCCCAGTACATTAGTTAGTGCTAGTTAATATTTCAACATACTGACGTCCAAATAGTGTGACTCCATTGCAAAACAATCACTACTAGAAAATCATAAATTTTGGACTGAATTTTTTTCGAAAATTTCTGACGAAATTCGCCGGAATTTTCAAAAAAATGGGTCGTAATTATTTTTTAAAACCCAAACCGACCCATCCTCTCTCTTGTAAGGACAATTGAGAACATGGTCTAAATTAATTAGAATTACGTATTTCAACCTGATCGATCTGCTGAGGAAGGAAGTCGACAAAATTCTTTATTTGCTAAATCTTCCTTCCTTCCTCTAATACTTACAATGTTGGCTATAAAGCCCAAGAATAAACAGCATATTCTCCTTGAAATACTTCATAAAACAACAACAATAACTACCCAGTATGTTCCCACAAAGTGGGGTCTGGGGAGGGTAATACGTACACAAGCCTTACCCCTACCCGAAAGGGTAGAGAGGCTGTTTCCGGCCGACCCTCGGCTCAGAAAAAGAGAGAGAAAATCAACAAACAAAACAAAACAAAACAATGTTAGTAAATCCGGGATAAATCAAATAAATAATTATCTAAACATAAAACCAAAAGTAGAATGACATGCAATAATACCAATCGGTTACTACCATAAGAGGCACAACACAATACATTAATTAACTATAGAGATCGCTATCAAACCCCACTCAGCCCCTAACAGAAGTACTAAGAATTCTAGAAGGCCCTACCCTACAACCCTAATACTAGACCTCCAAACTTTCCTATCAAGGGTCATGTCCTCGGAAATCCCCATTCTAGCCATATCCCGCCTAATCACCTCACCCCAATACCTCTTAGGCCTCCCTCTGCCTCGACTCGCGCCAACCACCGCCAGTCGCTCACAACTCCTCACCGGTGCATCAGGGCTTCTCCTCCGCACATGCCCAAACCACCCGAGTCTCGCTTCTCGCATCTTCTCATCCACTGGGGCCACCCCCACCTTCTCCCGAATAACTTCATTCTTAATCTTATCTAATCTGGTGAGCCCGCACATCCACCTGAGCATCCTCATCTCCGCAACTCTCATTCTCTGGACATGAGAGTTCTTCACGAGCCAGCACTCCACCCCATACAACATGGCAGGTCTAACCACCGCTCTATAAAACTTTCCCTTGAGTTTCTGTGGAACTTTCTTGTCACACAAGACTCCTGATGCGAGCCTCCACTTCAACCACCCCGCTCCTATACGGTGAGTGACATCCCCGTCAATCTCTCCGTCCCCTTGAATCACTGATCCAAGATATCTGAAACTGTCCCTCTTGGCTATGACCTGAGATCCCAGCTTCACGTCCCAGCCTACTTCGCTCGACTCGGCGCTAAACTTGCACTCTAGATATTCTGTCTTAGACCTGCTTAGTTTAAAACCCTTAGACTCGAGGGTCTGTCTCCAGACCTCCAACCTCGCATTAACACCGGCCCTCGTCTCGTCTATCAAGACTATGTCGTCAGCAAAGAGCATACACCATGGCACATCCCCTTGAATATGGCGAGTTAGAGCATCCATTACCAAGGCAAATAAGAGAGGGCTTAGCGCAGATCCTTGATGTAGCCCCATAACCACCGGAAAATGGTCCGAGTCGCCACCCACCGTCCTAACCCTAGTCTTGGCTCCATCATACATGTCTTTGATCACTCCGATGTAGGCTTCTGGCACGCTCTTCGCCTCCAAGCATCTCCACAGAACCTCTCTAGGGACCTTATCGTACGCCTTCTCCAAGTCGATAAACACCATATGCAGGTCCTTCCTCTTATCCCTGAACAGTTCCACCATCCTCCTCACAAGGTGGATAGCTTCTGTAGTAGAGCGACCCGGCATGAAACCAAACTGGTTCACAGATATAGATGACATCTCCCTCACCCTCGCCTCGATCACCCTCTCCCAGACCTTCATGGTGTGACTTATTAATTTGATACCCCTATAGTTGTTGCAACACCGGATATCCCCTTTGTTTTTGTACAAGGGAACCACTGTACTCCATCTCCACTCCTCCGGCATCCTCTTGGTCCTAAAGATCACATTGAACAACCTGGACAACCACTCCACTCCCGACCTACCCATGCATTTCCAAAACTCCACCGGAATTTCGTCTGGCCCAGTCGCTCGACCCCTACTCATCCTACGCAACGCCCTCAAGACCTCCTCCTCCTTAATGCGCCTGCAGTGCCCGAGGTCTCTAGGACACTCTGAATGCCCCAGCTCCCCTAGCTCTAAGACTCGATCCCCCTCTTCGTTAAGCAGGTCTCGAAAGTATTCCTGCCATCTCCGCTTGACTTGCGACTCCCCTGTCAGAACCCTACCATCCTCGTCCTTGATGCACCTAACTTGGTCCAGATCCCGCGCCTTCCTCTCCCTCACCTTAGCCAATCGGAATAACTTTCTGTCCCCGCCTTTCTCCCCCAATTCCTCGTACATGCGCCCAAACGCTGCATTTTTAGCTTCCGTGACCGCTAGTTTCGCTTCCTTCCTCGCCACCTTGTAGTTCTCCTTGTTCGCTCTCCTTTCTTCTTCGCTTAAGCTCCCTGACAACTTAGCAAACGCCGCCTTCTTCGCCTCCACTTTTCCTTGGACTACCTCATTCCACCACCAGTCACCTTGGTGCCTGCCTGAATAGCCCTTGGCTACCCCAAGCACATCTCGCGCAGCCTCCCTAACCAAGTTCGCCGTCACTGACCACGTTGCGTCCGCTTCCCCAGAGCTACTCCAAGCTCCCCCATCAACTAGCTTCCTAAACAGTTTTTTATATTATTTAAAACTAAGAATTTTATCATAGTTCTCGTAATTTAATAAAGTAAAAGTGTCAGATCTTGGTTGAGATCCCCTCCAGCGACAATTTATCCAATGCTGCTCAATAGTAATGCAAATTAATTATATGTAGCAATCCCATTATTGTATGGATGAGATCTATTATTCTAAAGATGATAAAATAATGTGGAGTTAAATATAGATAAAAATTTTAAAGGCCACTGACGGAACTATTTAATGCAATGAAAGAAGTCTTTAACCCCCACTAATTTAAGCAACATAACAATAAAAAATGGCTAGAATAATGTTACTAGATGAATTAACAGTACCTATTACTAGAGCAGTAGAGCTCGACTCAACAATACGAATTATATCAATCTAAGTATAATATATCTTGTTTCTCAATTCATGATTAAAATATTTTACATATCGTTATAATGTTATCAAATACATTATTTTTTTATATGCGAGATTAACAGTAAAGGGCAACGTTTTTAATAATTTTGAATTAAGTGCTTCTCAAAAAATAACTTGTACGGGGCATATCCCAACATAATTTTTTTCTTTCAAGAACATCTCCTAATTTTACTCAGATATGGACGATAATATTAAAATACCTTTCATAATAATACTTTTAACAAGTTGATAATTTTTATTATTTGCGCATGAACCTTTTAGTTTTAATATTTATGTAATTGCACGAAATTTATATTCTCTATCTCATGATCAGGGTTGTATTATATTTTTATTTTTAATTTATATAATTATATATTAACATATAGATGCTATTAAAATTTTGCAGGCAAATCTTTTTGAGAGTCAAGAATCACAGTTTCAAAAATAATAGATTGTGTCAATTTAGTATTAGTTAATTTTTATTATTGTATTTGAGATATTTGACCTAAAAAATAATAAATCATAATAAGATATATAGTGCTATATCTTTTGAATACATTTATGAATCTCATTATTAATGTAGTGATACTAGTTAGATTACGTTTGAAAAGGTTATTGTAATTGTATCACATTATCCCACATTTTGCATTTGGGTAAGAGGTGTTTGCTTTCTAACTGGCAGAGCCGATGCGTTAAATGGTTCCGTAAGTGGTCTTTAAAATATTTATTTAGTTTCAATATCGTTTTACCATATTTAAAATAGTAAATCTCACCCATAGAATTGTGAAATTATCACTTGTAATTAATCTGCATTATCATTGAGCAAAACTGGACAAAAGTTATCGGAGGGGATCTCATCCCGTCAAATCTCTTCGAAAGGTGAAGAGATATATTAGTTTTTGTTAAGTAGAATTTTATTTGGAGTGAATGTCTATCTTGTAGAGAGTTTTACTTTGTGACTAAGTCATATTTCTCCTATAAATAGAGGGGTTTTACCCCATTGTAGATTATCCCAAAATTCAATAAGAATTCTCTCTCCCTACTTTTCTCTACAATATTATTTTTGTTCTTTTATTATTTTATAACACGTTATCAGCACGAAACTCTAATCAATTGAGTAGAAGCTTTTGGATTGAGCACAATGATTGTCAATTGTTTCATGAACTTCCTTCATGATTAAAATTCTGGATTTAAGGTAAGTATTTTACTTTTATCTTTCAAATTCTTGAAATTCTATAATTTGATTTTATATACAGGCAAAGACAACAAAGTTTGATTATAACTCTAATGGAGTTTTTAAGAAATTACACCCACATGAAGTGGTAAAATTTCTATGTCATGCCATGATCAAAGTCATGTATGATCGTGCGCACAAGAAGTGAAAACCCGTCCCATTGAATTTTCTCCATTCTCATTCCCTTAAGAGAATGTGATAGCAATATGTGATAAGTCTGAAATAAAGGAAAGATTTAATATCTTCTATTACTACAACTTGTAGCGGGATAATATATATGTAAAAAGCTACCCACTTTATCTTCAATTTGTATTACATAAACAAAAGAATACCACAATGAAGTGGATATTTATTGATATAAAACTCATATCATAACAAACTTGGAGTTTATTCATAATTGCACACATCATGGTGTAAATCTGAAATTTATCAATATTTATAATTTATTCAGTTGGCATAATTGGTTTAGCCATATCAATTTAAGTATGATGTGCAAACATGAAAGAGAATTCACATGGGTAAATATTAAAGAACTAGAAAGTTCTTTACGAATTCTTTTATGTGCATGTTCTCATTAATTAATATACCAACTAAAAGTGGGATTGAATCCCATGAATGCTGGAAATATCAAAGGTGAATATGGGCCCATTCACCCGCCATGTATACCACATAAGATGCATCTATGAGATGGTTACATGTGCAATTATTATTAACCCGCAACCTGGCAGGTGTGTGCGGGGTAACTTGCTCAATAATTTTGTTTAGATCATAATTTCCAGATTTTCTATTCAAGAAGTTCATCTTGATAAGTTGGTCTACATCACAGGTAGTTTAGCAAAATGATTTATTGAGTGCCTCCACTTAATAGCTAAATTATTGCTTATGAGAACAAAGTTTATATATATCAGTTTGATATACGTTATATACGAAAGTATATTATTTTCTCCCCTCACAAGTGGTTCAGGGTCAGGAACCAAATAATTCCATCTTATTATTATTGGTGTGCGGTGTATATTTTGATTAACACCAAAACACACAAAGATGGGTTCTCAAAGTTGAGGAAACAAGTTAGTTTTTCTAACATGAGGGGGAGACAAGATACAACAGTTGAGAAAACGTTATATGGAATGCATTATCATTTATACATCTAGATCCTCGAATAAAATAATATGAACTTGAAGTTCATAAAAGGGTAATTCATGAGCAATTTATTGCAAACCATGCCGACACATTTGCTTATCCAAATAAAGTAACTATATTCTCAGTGCAAATGCTCATATTAAGTCCTAGAAGGACAAAGTCTACGGTAAGCTTAAAGTGTATAGACAATCGGTTTCAAATAAACTTCTTGATAAAGAAGATGAGCAAATGATCATAATAAAGGAGGCAAGTGATCTAGACGATCACATGACATTACACTTCATAATATCTCATGAGAGATTCAGGTACCTGAATATATGAATGAAGAGATCTCTATGTTATGTCGTTTTGAAAATACATTGAAATTGATAAAATCTTTGTCGACGTCAACCTTCAAGATGCTAGTGTACAAGATTGGGATGCGAAGGCTCAAGGATATGAATTGACACTATCATCGGGGGGAGTTAATGTGCGTTGTACTCTTTTTTCCTTACAAGGTTTTGTCCCACTGGGTTTTCCTTACGAGGTTTTTAACGAGGCAACCAAAAGGCGTATTGTAGATATGTGTACTCTTTTTCCTTCTCTAGATTTTTTTTCCCACTGGGTTTTATTTTGGATAAGGTTTTAATGAGGCACATTACTTATTGAGTAGACATTCAAGGGGGAGTGTTAAGTAGAATTCTATTTGGAGTGAATGTCTATCTTGTGGAGAGTTTTACTTTGTGACTAAGTCATATTTCTCCTATAAATAGAGGGGTCTTACCCCATTGTAGATTATCTCAAAATTCAATAAGAATTCTCTCTCCCTACTTTTCTCTACAATATTATTTTTGTTCTTTTATTATTTTATAATAGTTTTTATATTTTTATTTTCATTTCAAAAAATTCTTCAGGACGGAGCGGTTATATGAACATCTTACGAGGGAGAAGTAGAAGAAGGAATGATACTCCTCTTGAGTGAGATTTTGAATCATTGCACTTACATCTCTGACCTACGTGGCAAAGGATAGAGCTATACCAGATTCGAAACCAAAATTCTTAGACGGTAAGGTGCAGTGGTAATATTACAAACTCCTACTACAACTCAAACTAACAGCTTGTTTGGATGGTCGTTATACTCGTTACCTATTGTATAGTATCGTATTATTACTTTAAATATAATATTTGTTAAAGTTAATTACGTATATTGATGTATATTGATCAACTAGTTAGGAGTTAGTGGTGCCAATAGTTAATTATAGTTGACAGCTGTACCATTCAGCTTAGTAGTTACTTAGTTAATTAACTCTTAATTGTTCAATTGTATATAGTGGAGGGTCCACACACTTTTCTCTTGAATTCAATTTTAGAAATTCTAAAAAGTTCTCTCTTCTCCTTCCCTTCTCTTACTATGGCCTTTCATGGCGTAAATGTCACAACTCTCTCACCATCAAAGCTCACCATCGAAGCTCAGCAAAGCTTTGAATTAATGTTCCATTGATCAATTCTAATATGCTATCAGAGCGAGGAACATCAATTTTGGACTCGTCTCACAGAGTCTGCTAGTTCTACTTCCGTCAGTGATGATTCGAACTAGATCGTACACATGCAAACTCATTTTTCCATTATTTCAAGCTGTAGTCGCGAGGACAGGTTATGATTTTCTTCTGAATATGTAGTTATTTAAGAACTATTGCTAAATTCATAACCACCATTTCTCTAGCCCTCAGTTGCTTAGAGATTCTGTATTGTATGAAATGAGTGCTGGCGAAGATGAAAATTAATGAACACCGACTATGACTGAGGCTCCTAGTTAGTCAAGTGGTGATGTAATAGCCCTTTGTATGTGCATCCATCTGATAATCCTGGAGCATCTTTGGTTCATGTTCCATTTGATGGCTTTGGATATCGTTCATGGAGAAGAGGCATGATGTAAGCATTATCTGTGAAGAATAAGCTGGGATTTATCAATAGAGAATGCAAGAGACCAGATCCAAATTCATCAAAATTCCGCATATGGGAAAGATGTGATGATATGGTCACTTCATGGATCCTAAATTTCTTGGCCAAAGAGATTGCATACAGTGTTGAATATGTAGCAGATGCATTCGAATTGTGAAGAGAACTTGAGGATCGGTATGACCTGACAAATGGAACGAAGCTGTACCAAATCTAGAAAAATATCAATTATCTATCTCAAGGAGCCCTTGATGTCACCAACTACTACACAAAAATGAAAACGTTGTGGGAGAAACTTAATACCTTGATTGCCAAATCTCATTGCACTTGCAATTGCTCATGTGGAACTAAGGAGAGCATGCATAAGGCTGAGCAAGATATGAGGCTCATACAATTCCTTATGGGTTTAAATGAGACATGCATTGTAGTTCGAGGCAGCATATTGATGATGAATCCTTTTCCTTCAATTTCCCAAGTGTTCTCCATATTTATCCAAGAGGAAATGTGGAGAGAAATCAAACCAAGTGGCCACTTAACTCTAGAGTCATCAGCTTTAAATATTAGTATAATAAGACCTAGGACATTCAGAACAAGCTACTCTCCCATCAACAATCATAACAATAGGACTAGGACTTTCTGTGATTATTGTTAGTTACAAGGTCACACTAAGGAGAATGCTACAAGCTTCATAGATATTCACAGAGCTTTGGCCAGAATCAGAATCCAAAACACAAATCAAACCGTTTCAATCAAAATGCTAAGAAAAACTTCAACAATAACTACAATTCAAGAAACAATCACGGTAACAAATTCAATAGAGGCAATATGACAGTGGCAAATGCACATACAACAACTACTGACACTCAATCTGCTGAAACTGAGAAGTGTGCTAGTCATGACAATTCTCAGAATGTAAGTCTTACCCAAGAGGAGTATAGCCAGTTGGTGAACCTGCTTCAAAAATTTCAATCAGGAGGAGGAGGAGACTACACAATTGGAACCAATATTACATCAAGAACAGCAAACTTTGCAGGTATGATAACTTGCACTTCCTCAATTGATTTTGGTATACTGCCATGTGAATGTTTCAGGAATAGAGTTGATCCATGGATTACAGATTCAAGGGCATCAAATAATATGACCTTTAATAGATTCTTATTAACCAACATAATAAGCGTGCGATATCCCCTATTAGTTATACTTCCAAATGGATACAAGGTAAATGTGACAGAAATTGGTAGTGTGACTCTGACTTCTAAGATCACTCTAGATAAAGTGATGTTTGTTCCTACTTTTAGGTATAATTTAATCTCAGTTCATTCTTTGTCCTTTCATCTCAATTGTTTTGTTGTTTTTGTCAAACATTGCTGCATACTACAGACCCCTTCAATGAAGAGGCCTTTGGTGACTGGTAGAGTGAAATATTGGTTGTACATCTTGTGTCCAAGCTATTTGAGGAAGAACAATATAAGCCCTGCTGTAAAGACACTCATGCACAACCTACCATTTCTATTTGTTGCACTTGTAACACACACTGCCCCTCTCATTCTGCTGTAAATATACCATTTCTTAGCAATAAATGTGTATCTTCTCTAGTTGTAAATAATTTATTTGCAACTATTGAGAAGCATAATTCATGTTCAATCATTTGCCCAATGGCCAGACAAGAAAGACTACCATTTTTTTAGAAAACCACCACAAGCAACAGACTTATTGAATTTTTACATGTTGATTCTTGGGGTCCATATCATTTTCTTACACATGATAGACATAAATATTTTATAACCAATGTGGATGATTATAGTTGGTCCACCTTGACTCACCTCTTATCTAGCAGGAGTAATGCCTTTGAGATACTCAAGAATTTTATGAACCTAGTGGAGAACCAGTTTGGTGTAACTGTCAAGTCCATAAGATCATATAATAGACTAGAATTCACCAGTAAAGAAGCAACTATATTATCTCAATCTAAATGGATCATCCATCAGAGAACCTGTTCTTATACACCAATTATATAATAAACAGACTACACTCCAGTTCTATCAATAATCAAACCCCGTATGAACTAATATTGTCACGACCCGGATTTTCCCCCAACATCGGGATCGTGATGGCGCCTACTCGTGGTAGCTAGGCAAGCCACTGTATTCATACTATCCTATTTTTAACACAATTTTAATTAAATAAATGCGGAATACTTTATCGAAATGGAAATAATAAATCACAAGGTAAAAATCATACCGAAATCCTCTACCCAAGACTTGGAGTCACCAACTCACAAACTACTATGGAATACTACACATAAAAGTCTGAAGGAAATATAACATAATTCTGTTTGTCTCGGAACAAAGAGACTATAGCTATTAGCATAAATAAAGAAAGAGACGCCGGGCCTGCGGACGTCTGCAAGCTACCTCGGTCTCAAATGTGCTCAATTCCCACGCAATCTATTTACTGCTGCTGCTGCTCCTGATCGTAACCTGGACCTGTGCAAAAACGCACAGAAGTGTAGCATCAGCACAACCGACCCCATGTGCTGGTAAGTGCCCGGCCTATCCCGCGAAGTAGTGACAAGCCTAGGACCAGACACCCACATAAACCTGTGCAATTCAATATATATATGTGTGTACCACAAAATAACAAGAAATAATCAAGTATTAACACAATAAGCAATATCTTAAAGAATTCAACAAGTAACCACGGTTAATAATTTCGCAAGGAAAAATCAAAGTGTAATGTAAACACAAGTAATATCAATTCCAGGAATAGCAAACAGTTGCACGGCATCACCCTTCGTGCTTTTACTCTCGTCCTCACCAAGTAAACAAATAGAGTACACGGCATCACCCTTCGTGCTTTATCACTCTTCCTCACCCAAATAACAATCAAATAAGTTCACAAGGAAAAACAAGGTGTAATGGAAACACAAGTAATATCAAGTCAAGAAATGGCAAATGGTTGCACGGTATCAACCAAATAAAATATAATGGAAAAACAAGTAATATTAATTCAAGAAATAGCAAGCAATTGCACGGCATCACCCTTCGTGCTTTTACTCTCATCCTCACCGGATAGACAAATAAAGTACACGGCATCACCCTTCGTGCTTTTACTCTCATCCTCACATCCATAGTACGGCATGATCCTTCGTACATGGTTCAATAACAGGCACGGCATGATCCTTCGTGCATAATCAATAAATAAACATGGCACGGCATTAACCTTCGTGCATAAATAAATAAACATGGCACGGCATCACCCTTCGTGCATTATCACTCTTCCTCACCCAAATAACAATCACAGTTAAGGGTAAAGAAAGAAACAGGTAATTCATAATCCGTCCCATCAAGGGCAATCAATAATAATCTTCACAACAAGTCCCAACCAGGGAGAACAATAACAATTCATCTGTAATATATCTCAAAATAATTATTTTCCAACGACTCACGGTCATACTAGACGCCGGTGTATGGATGCTCGTCACCACAGCCCATACACCGCACTCGATCACATAACACATAGCACATAATCTTATTCCCTCAAGCTAGGATAGAACAAACACTTACCTCGAAAGTTTACGAACGATTCAATCCGTAGAAATGCCTTTTCCTTTTGAATTAGACTCCAATCCAATCGTATCTATACACAATTGATTTAATATCATCAATTCTACTTAACAAACTAGTTCATATTGCTAAATATGGTTTTTACAACATTCTGCCCGAAATAGTAAAATCCGACCCCGGGCCCACATAATCGAAATTCAAGTTTCGAACCAAATTAATTTTACCCAATCTTCCATGAGTTCAAATATACAATTTGTTCTTAAGTTCGACTCCAAAACGAGGTCTAAATCGCAATTTATTTGAAAGCCCTAACTATACCCATTTCTCTAATTTTTCAACCAATTTACACATGTTTAGGCCTAAGAATTTGATTGATGTTGATGAAAAGTGAAGAAGACGAGTTAAACAATACTTACCCGATGAACCTTGATGAAAAGTTGCTCTAAGGATCGCCTAAGGGCTGTTGGAGAAGAGAGAGTTGAGAGAAATGGGAATAATCCCGTATGTTCTGTTTTTGCAGAACTTAAATCACTGGGCGAAAGTTTTGTTCTATGCGATCGCAGGGCTACTGATGCGATCGCATAGAGTGAGGTCGTTTGTACACCGCGATCGCATGGAAGAAGATGCGATCGCATAGAATGGGCAGGCTACATTATGCGATCGCGGGACACAGTATGCGATCGCATAGAGGAGAAATGGGAGGCTGGCTGTTTACACAATGCGATCGCATTACACGGTATGCGATCGCGTAGAGGAAAAATGGCAAGCTATGCGATCGCAGGAACAATGATGCGATCGCATAGAAGAAAAATGGGGACAGTAAAATTACTCTATGCGATCGCAGCTACACCTATGCGATCGCATAGAAGAAAATCTCTGTGCAAAAATTGCAGAGTTTCTGCTGCATTTTTAAGTTCAAAACCCTCCCGTTACCTATCCGAAACTCACCCGAGCCCTCGGGGATTCAAACCAAGTATGTACACTGACTCAAAAACATCATACGAACTTGCTCGCGCGATCAAATCACCAAAATAACATCAAAATCAAGGAATTGAGCCTTAAAACTTAAGAATTCTTTCAAATTTCATAATTTCCAAAATTTCCAATTTAAGGCCGAAACACGTCAAACGACGTCCGTTTTCAACCAAACTTTACAGGAAGTGCTTAACCAACATATATGACCTGTACCGGGCGTCGGAACCAAAATACGAGCCCGATACCAGTACTTTTTAATCAAAAATCAGTTTCATTTTCCTTAAACATTTTCAGAAAACAATTTAACAGAAAAATTCTTTTACCGGGGTTCTAGACCTCGGATTTCAATTCCGGACATATGCCCAAGTTCCATATTTTTCTACGGATTTTCTGAAATAGTCAAATCACGGATCCGGGTCCGTTTACCAAAAATGTTGACCAAAGTCAACCATATCAATATTAATATCAAAATTCTTCTACTTTTTCACATATTTCACATATTTCAACATAAATCTTTTCCAACTTTGTGCCCGGACTGTGCACGCAAATCGAGGCAACTATAAATGAGGTTTTCAAGACCTCAAAAGCTCGGAATGATTAAATAAACAAGTGATGACCCTTTGGGTCGTCACAAATATACAGAAGAAAGCTAAAGTACTCTCACCTAAAGAGTTTTGGATGCCTATGTTACTCTACTATACCAATACCACATAGGGATAAATTCAATCCCAGAAAAATACGTCATGTATTTGTTGGATATCCTTTCAACTCAAAAGAGTACAAGGTTCTAAGTCTAGCCACTAGGAAACTCCATATCTCCAGAGATGTGGTGTTTAATGAATTCATTTTTCCTTTTGGAGTTAATATGAACGAATCTTCTCAATCATCTGCTCCCTATCTAATTCCCTTCATTGAATCTCTAAGTGAACAACCTTCTAACAAAAATAATGTCACACAGACTCCTGATAACTTAAGTGATCAAGCGAGTGCATACAATACATCTAATCTATGTCACCTATACATGTAGCTAGTCCATCGCCTTTTGGAACACCTATCTCTTCACCACCTAATGTATCATCACAACACCACACTGAACAGACTCATGAAGAACAAGCTCAATCAAAAAGGCAGTCATAAAGAACACACAAAATTCCTATTTACCTACAGGACTATGTTTATTCTCTACCTCAACTTAAAACAAATCATACCTCCTTAAATATTTTATTTTCTATGAATCACCATATAGCCTCTAATCAACTAACTCCTGATAGTCAGACTCTTATGAGAAATGTTTGTCAAGACACGGAGCCATCATCATATGAGAAGGCAACCACTGATTCTGCATGGCAAGCTGCTATGAAACAGAAGTTTGATGCATTATACTCCAACCACATTTGGGATTTAGTAATGCTGCCACCTGGAAAGCAAGTAATTGGTTGTAAATGGGTGTACAAGGTGAAGCACAAAGAAGATAGTAACATTGAGAGGTTCAAAGCCAAATTAATTGTCAAAGGCTATACTCAGTAGGCAGGAATGGATTATATAGAAATGTTCTCACCAGTTGTAAAAATGACAACAATTAGGGCCTTAATAGCTACAACAGCTAAGGGATGGTCCATATCACAATTATTGGATGTGAATAATGCTTTCCTCCATGGGGACCGTAGTGAAGAGGTCTATATGCAAGTACCACAGAGATTCGTTGTAGAATAATCAGTTTAGTTTGCAAGCTGAACAAAACTCTCTATGGTCTGAAACAAGCATGTAGACAATGATATGCAAAACTGACTAAGACATTATGCTCATGGGGCTACACACATTCCATGTATAACTACTCACTCTTCTATAAAAAGGAATGGAGATTCATTAGTATATGTTGTAGTGTATGCGGATGATGTGTTATTGATTGGGGCTGATCAACAAGAGATTGTACAGCTCAAGGCATTCCTACATGAACAGTTCAAGATCAAGGACTTAGGACAACTTCATTAATTTCCTGGGATTGGAGATTATATATAAGGATGATCGGGTCATTATATCACAAAGAAAATTTATGTTAGATTTACTGAAAGAGTACAATTGTCTAAAACTCAAGGCTTGCTCTTCACCTTTAGATCCCACTATAAAGCTGAAATCCAAAGAAGGGGCAATACTGCAGGATCCCACATACTACAAAAAATTAGTAGGCAAGTTAAACTTTTTAACCAATACCAGATTGGATATAGTGTACAGTGTTCAACACTTAAGCCAGTTCATGCAGGAGCCTTAGGAACCTCACCTAGAAGCAATGTTTCATTTGCTAAGGTATCTAAAGAGTGATCCTGCCTTGGAATTTTTCATGTCAAAGGACAGGGATCATACATTTAAGGCACATTGTGACTCTGATTGAGCAGTCTGCCCTGATTCTAGGAGGTCCGTCATAGGCTATCTAGTTCTACTAGGTAACAATCCTATTAGTTAGAAGTCTAAGAAACAAGAGAATATAACACTTCTTCTACAGAAGCAGTATACAGTGCTTTGAGAAAAGTTTTGTGAGAGCTGGTATGGCTTAACATATTATTTGAAAAACAGACTATTCCATTTTCCTTGCCCATTTTAATCATCTATGATAACCAATCTGCTTTACACATTGCAAAGAACCCAGTATTCTATGAGAAGACCAAGCACATAAAGGTAGACTGTCACTTCGTGCGTGATCAACTATAAGTAGGCTTAATTTCTCTCCATCATATCAGAACAGATAACCAGCTCGCAGATATCTTAACTAAAGCCTTGACTGGGATCAAACCCAGTGCTTCATTGGCAAGTTGGTTATGTTCACTACACCTCCAACTTGAGGGGGATGTTACGATTAATTATGTATATTGATGTATACTGATCAACTAGTTAGGAGTTAGTGAGGTCATTAGCGAGTTAGAGTTGACAGATATACCATTCAGCTTAGTAGTTAGTTAGTTAATTAGCTCTTAGTTATTTGATTGTATATATTGGAGTTCCCCTCACTTTTCTCCTGAATTCAATTTGAGAAATTCTGGAAAGTTCTCTCCTCCTTCCCTTCTCTTACTGTGGCCTTTCATGACGTGAAGGTCACAACTCTCTCACCACTGAAGCTCACCATCGATGCTCAGTAAAACTTCGAATTATTGTTCCATTGATCAATTCTGAAAAGGTTTGTTTTTATTGTTATTTAAATTTTGTTGTATCGTATCCTTAAATCTACCGTTACTTAATGACGAAAAGTGTTACATTATAAAACGACGGATTCGGTGTGGTGGCGTCATTTCCCTGCCTTTTTTTTCATCTTGCCCTTCTTTATTATTAAATAATTATATTTTATCATTTATCCTAGTTTTTTATATAATAATTCTACTCCGTATGCTATTTTTCCTTAATAATATTGTAAGTTTATTCTTCATATTGTTAGTGTGTGATATCACGATACGACGGCAAACGATACAATCTATCTAAATGTTGTGTTCATCAAACAATACAATATAATATAATATAATACAATACATTATGAAACTACGTAGCAGCAATCCAAAAAAGTTGTAAGTGTATTTGGATGTAGCTAGGTAGATAATTTACAATTATTTTGTCACAGGCTCACACCTCTCTGATCCTACCACCAAGGTCGTGGAGTCAGAACTCTCGTGTTCGAATTTCAAAAATAGAAAAATCTTGATAGAGAATGCTTTTGTTTTTAATGGGTACTATAGGATTCAAATTCGGATGAATCAAAATTTTAGAATGGGTATTAAACACCGCACGAGAAACCAACGATAAGAACTCCAATCCTAATCATAAAGTGCAAATTTCAGAAAAGTTAAAAGAGGAGAAGAAAATTTCACTCAAATAAGTCCAAAGCCGCAGCTAGTTTTGCCTTCTTGCAAACACTTTCGCGGGCCCGCCAAATATTTATTTTCTATTCAATTGTAACGGCTGCCCATCAGCTAATATATCATTTTTAATTCGGAAAAGGATTAGAATTATTCATTTTGGTACAATAATGCCCTTCATCAACCTATTAGGTTAAATATGGCATTCCATTAATATTTTTGGCTCACAAATGCCCTTTGAGTTAATAGAGGGACATGTGTCATCGTCCTGTTGGCTCACTCTAAATATTTTTTAATTAATTAAAAAGACCCATTTTTCTAAAGCAATTTTTCTAAAATATTTTTTTTACTAAAAAATGAAGAAATAAAAAAAAAAAATTTCCCAGTTTTTACAACCTATTTTTTTCCAGTTTTTTTTTCAAGTTTTTTTCTAGTTTAGAAAAATCTGATAAATATGTAATTTAGTTTTTGATAAAAATGTAATTTATCAATTATAAAAAATCATTTAGCTCCTCCACCTTTAATAATTGATAAATTGCATTTTATCAAAAACTAAATTACATTTTCCTTTTTCAGATTATACAAAAATCATTGTTCTAGAAATTATTTTTCAATTTTTTAAAGAAATATTTTTCTAAAAACTGGAATTTTTTTTTAGCAAAAAACATTTAGTTTTTACAAAAATATTGGTTTAGAAAATTACTTTTTATATTTTATTCTTGTTTTTAAAAAAACATTTTTTTAGAAAAAAAATCTGTTTTTTTTTTTTTTGCAAAAATTGGAAGAAATTTCCTTTTTTATCTTCAGTTTTTAGGATTTTTTTTTAGAAAAATTACTTTAGAAAATTATTTTTCGGGTATGAATAATGAGTCTTTTTAATTAATTAAGAAATTTTTAGAATGAGTCAATAGGACGATGACAGATTGACACGTGTCCCTCTATTAACTCAAGGGGCAATTTGGCCTAATAGGAAGATGAAGGGCATTATTGTCCCAAAACAAATAGCTGAGGGACAATTATGCCCTTTTCCGTTTTTAATTCTTCCCCTCCCCTTTTATATACGAACCTTCCTATCTTTCTTTCAAACACCCAACCCCTTTTCTGTTACTTATTCTTGTAACAAAAACCAAATCCCATGGCTAAGGGAGGCAATAAGCTCACAAAGCTCAAATCAGTTTTGAAGAAAATGAAATCTTTCAAGGTAGGCCGTATCAACGAGAGCCTTGTACTGGCCACCAACAATTCTTCATCTGACGAAGATTCATATTCCTATGATAGTCAATGCTCCATTAAGGACCAGCACACTGTCTATGTTGGTAAATCACGTCGTCGTTACTTCGTCAGCTCTGAGGTCGTCTACCATCCACTCTTCAGGGAACTTGTTGAAAGGTCAGGTGATTCAGAAGATTCTATCGCTGTTGCTTGTGAAGTTGTTCTCTTCGAACACTTGCTTTGGATTCTTGAAAATGCAGATCCTCACCAGCCAGATTCCTTGGGTGAACTTGTCGAATTTTACTCTTGCTGAAGTATTTTACATCGCGGAATTCATCTTCTATGTCAGTAAATAAAACCACCAAAAAGGAAAAAGAAAAAAAAAATATTGCATGAGGAGGGATTCCCAGCAGTCAGCCACCATGTGGTATGTAGTTGTAAATCTATTTTAATACTTTAAAAGATATATTATATATTTAGCTATTAGGAAAATGGTAGAGATGATTAATCCCATGCTTACATGGGTGTAACGATTCGCGAATAATTATATTTCTAGTTCTTTGTATTACATGTATAAATATATATACAAGTGTTGGGATGTATGCATACCCTACATTTTTTCTGAAGCAATTTAAATAAATTAACTAATTTACATTCTATCATCCCTCGAATCAAAGTACAAAAATACAATGTGAAGATTAAGAGGGTGTTTGGCTAAGCTTATAAACTGGTCAAATTGGCTTATAAGCACTTTTTTGGCTTATCTAAGTGTTTGGTAAAATTAAAAGTGCTTATAAATTAGTGCTTATAAGCTAAAAGTCATAAGTTGGTCTCCCCTAACTTATCAAATTTCAGCTTATAAGCACATTAGATTTAACCAAAATATTTATTATTCTATCCCTAAAATACTTCTTTTTAACAAAACTCTTTGTATATCCAATTTTTTAGGTGTTTATTATTAATTTCAGTACTTTTATCCAAACACGTAACTACTTATTTTTTAAATCTGCTTCAGCAGTATACTTATCAGCCACACTAAATCATCTAGCCAAACAGGCTCTAAATAATATACTATCTATCTCATTCTATGAACCTGCATCTCTCTTATCACCAAGCTTGTACCCCTAAATTTAGTAAGCTTGAAATGAGAGGAAAATCAAATTAGCCTGCAGCAAGAAAAAACAGCATGATTTTGCTTATTACAATAAGAGCAGATCTGAATTGTTACTTTCCTTCTGGATACTCTTTCTTATCTGTGCTAATACTTTGTCTTGCATATTGCGATTTTGCAACCAAGAATGCCCACTCTCCAGGATGGTGAGAGCTCTGAATCTTCGTATGCTTTTCATCTCTGAGAAGCAAGGTGTAAGCATGGTCAATGGTGGACAACGGTGAGAGACTTGTATGTCCTGGCTTTTCCTCCACAAGAATAATCACTAGGAGCAATGTTGACAGTATCTAAACTGTCATGTTCATCCCAAAGTATTTTCATATTTGTATAATAACTAGCTATATCCAAGATTTTCGGAATTGTTTCACCGATTTCCTTCGATAGGTATAGGGCTGAGGATCATTACTCTGTCCAATTTTTTCCTTAAGTTTATTTTATAGTTTCTTCGTTGCTTTGGGGTAAAGAATACGCTATGTTTTATCTCATTTGAAAGCGAGTTCAGCCGCCAAGATATTATCATATCGCTGCAATGAGTCCAAAACTAAGGAATTCAGCTGAGATATTAGGTTGAAGAATTGTTCAATCTATATATGAAACCATCGTTGTTCTTAGCAGGCAAGGCAAGGAGAATTCCCTTATGACAATTTCCATACTCTCTGGCATGGCCGCTAAAATAGGGGCGCGCTGGAGCACCCCAAGCAGGTGGTGGTGCTGAAACTGAGGGCCTGCTGGGCTGATCCTTCCCAAGCTGACCTCTACCTCTAGCTGAGCGCCTCTGAACTCTCCGGAGAATCTATGCCTCTTATCCTATTGCATCTGCTCTCTACCCCTAAGACGATAACCCTCAATCCTGCGTGCAATCTCAATCACTAGCTCGTAACTTGTACCCATCTCTACCTCTCGGGCCACACCAGACCGGATAGTGGGGTGTAACCCCGCAACAAACCTCTGTACTCTCTCTGCCTCTGTGGGAATTATCATAAGTGCATGGCGAGACAACTTAGAGAACCTCGCCTCACAATCGGTCACTATCATCTGAACCTGCTCTAGATGCTCAAACTGGTACCGCAAATCTTCCCTCTCCGAGAGTGGAATGTATTGATCCAGGAATAGCTGTGTGAACTGACCCCAAGTAAGGGGAGGAGAACCTGCTGGCCTGACAAGTGCATAGGACTGCCACCATCTACAAGCGCTGCCCTCAAGCTGAAAAGCAGTGAACTCAACTCCATGCTACTCCAATATCCTCATGTTGTGCAGTTTGTCCCTGCACCTGTCTATAAAGTCCTGAGCATCCTCATTACCCTCGAAGACTGGGGGTGAAGCCTAGTCCATATGTCCAATAAGTTCTGCGGATCGTCGTCCACAGCTGACTTGGGCTGGGGTGCCACTTTAACAGCTAGCTAAGCCCTATATGCGGGTAGTGCACCAGAAGTCTGATATACCGCAGCTGGGTGGCCTAGAGCCTGAGCAGTAGGGGTCTAGGCTCCCCCTCCTGCCTCTGAAGTAGCTGGATCTGCTGGAAATAACACGGCCTGAGTCATAGTTTTATTGAACCGTAGAATGCGGTGCATGACCTCCATAAATCCCGGTGCTGTCATGAAATTTGCCTAGGTAGGCTTAGCTACGGGCACCTTGCCCTGCTCCTCAATAATGGGATCCATCGCAGGACCTGCTGGTGGTGTGAGTGGAATGTCTCTGGGATTCTGTCACGACCCAAACCCTGATCGTGATGGCACCCAACACAATGCTAGGCAAGCCCGACCATATTATCCCTTAAACCAGCCAGTTATTAATCAAATTAAACTTAAACAGTAAATGATCACATCATGTGATAACCGAAACGTAAAACATACAAAATACGGTCCCAAACATATCGTGGTGTCACGAGACTGAGCCTCTACAGAATAGCATCCTAATACAACCAAGTCTAGGCAAATAGGAAATCAACAAGATGATAAAGAAGGAGATAAACAAGCTCTGCGAACGCTGGCAGCTACCTCGTAATCTCCGCAAAAGTAGACAAGAATCAGCAGCTACAATGTCTCAACTGCTCTCGGGCACCTGTGGATCTGCACAAAAAGTGAAGGGGAGTGGGGTGAGTATATTTCAACTCAGTGAGTAATAATAATAAATAATGACTGAAGGTAAGAACTCCTGTGCTATCACTTAGCAGTTTTAAGGCAACCCTCATATGTACGTCATCACTATGGTAATACTCTAATCTCCAAACCACATTTATCTCTACAAGATCCTTACTCTGATCCAACCCTCACTCGTACCTCTACGGTGTACGGCCATCTCAACATATAAAGACACATACCTCTGTCTATAATGTATAAATATTTAAGTAGATAGTAGGATATAATTAAGTATAATGTTGCGGCGTGCAGCCCGCTCCAATACATATACCGCTGCGGCGCGCAGCCCGCTCCATTTTACGTCGACGGCGCTCACTGGGGGTGTATACAGACTTCGGAGGGGCTCCCTAGGCCCAAGCACTATAATACTGCGGCGTGCAACACGATCCACACAAATATTACTGCGGCGTGCAGTCCGATCCAATATATATATGTATATATCTCTATACTGCTGCGGCGTGTAGCCCGATCCCATGATATACACCAGCGCTCACTGAGAATGTGTGCGGACTCGGACTCCGAAGGGGCTCCTACAGCCCAAGCGCAATAATACTGCGGCGTGCAGTCCGTTCCACATGTATATCACTGCGGCGTGTACTGCAGCGTGCAGTCCGATCCAATATATATACTGCTGCGACGTGCAGCCCGATCCAATATAGGTATATGTATATAATACCTCATAATGGGTCCTCGACCCTATCCCAGTCAGTATGTGCTTGGCCTCTCAGGCCCAATATAATATATCACAGTGGGTCATAGACCCTGTCTTAGTCAATATAGACTTGGCCTTTCAGGCCCACTCAGCTAGAACAGGGAATTCTACCCTCGATAATCTCTCTTAATGTACCTATCTAGTACTGGCTCATATTATGCTATATAGCTCGAGCTACGGCTGAGTGTATGTTTCCAACATGATATAAGGGTCACCTAGCTTTATAGGTTCCCTAATGCTCTACAGATCGGCACAAGGCCCCAAACATGGCTATTAGCCCAATTGTACAGTTATAATCTCAGTAACAATCATACAACACAGTATTCTATTAGCCGGGAAGGACTACGTCCAAACCCCCAATCACAGTGTCACCACGCCCGTCATAGAACGCGTGTATCATCTCAATATAGCACTGTGAAGTGCTAGTACGGGGTTTCAAACCCTCAGTATATTGTTTACTACTACCACTCACCTCGAACCGCTAGAAGCTTCAATCCGCCTTGCGCTTGCCTCGCAAATCAATCTCCCCGGGTGCCAAATCTGCTCAAAATCATAGAGAATGCATCAATATATGCTAATTTCACGAAATTCATTCGAAATAACCCCATTTTATTTCAAAACCCACAAGTTGTCAAAACTCGACTTTTGATACACTTGTCAAAAAATTACAAAAGTTATATATTCGAAACCCTCGTCTCAATACGAGTCTAGGCATATCAAATTTACCAAAATCGGACTCCATTTGCCCACTCAAATCAGTGTTTTTCTTAAATTTAGGCCTAGGGCTCAAACCCACCTTTAATCTTCCATTTACAGAAATTTAACCCATGATTTCATGTAAAAATGATGTAATTAAGCCACAAAACTTACCTCTAACGAATCCCCAATGAATTACCAGCAATTCCCGTGAGTTTCTCTCTCTAGAACTCAAAAATGGCGTTTTGGGTTAATGAACCCGTAGCCCCTCTGTTCTGAACTTAACTTCACTGCCAGCCTCATTTCTTCATCGCGTTCGCGACGCCTCTCACGCGAACGCGATGCCTTCCTCCCTTCTTCATCGCGAACGCGGCACGCTCTCACGCGTCCGCGAAGATCAATTCCTCAGCCTCCTGACTTTTACTCTACGCGAACGCGACGTGAAGTCACGCGTTCGCGATACCTTACCTTTTCCTCTTACGCGAACGCGACCCACCCATCGCGAACGCGATGGCCAACCGGCCTCAACCTTCACGAACGCGGCATCGCCCTCGCAAACACGATGCCTTACTGAACCTGGCCTTCGCGAACGCGGAACCTTCCTTCGCGAACGCGAAGGCTTATTTTATGCCCAGTGATCTGCAGATTTCAGCAGACCATTTCATGCTTCCAAATGCCGGATGATGGTCCGGATTCACCCCGAGGCCCCCGGGACCCCAACGAAAACCACCAACATACCCCAAAACACGATATGAACTTGTTCCAGTCATAAAAACACCATCCTAAACATCAAAATCACCAATTACACACGGATTCAAGCCTAAATTTCTTAAAACTTTCCAAATTACACATTCGATGAAAAACCCGACCAAACGACGTCCGAATGACCTGAAATTTTGCAGGCACATCCAAAATCACCTAACGGAGCTACTGCAACTGTCGGAATTCCATTCCGACTGCCGGATCAAAATCTCACCTACCGTTCGGATTTCGCCAAAAATTCAACCTTAGCCAATTCAAGCCTATTTCTACACCGGACCTCCGAATTCAATTCCGATCGCTCTCCTAAGTCATAAATGATCCCCCGGAACTAGTCGAATCATCAGAATCTGGTTCCGAGCTCTCTAACTACATAGTCAACTCTGGGTTGACTTTCCTTCTTTAAGTTTCCTTCAAAAAGGTTATATGCCTCATTTTCATTTAAATTCACTCCTAACTTCCCCGATAGACTCTAACACTGATATAAAGGCATGAATTATGTAATTACAACATAACGGGGTGGTAATTCCCGTGACGACGGGCCGGGTCGTCACATTCTCCCCAACTTAAACAAACGCTCGTCCTCGAGCGGGTCAAGAAACATACCTGAAGTCTCAAACAAGTGAGGATATCTGCTCCGCATCTCCCGCTCGACCTCCCAAGTAGCCTCCTCTACGGGTCGACCTCTCCACTGAACCTTAACTGATGCAATCTCCTTCGACCTCAACTTCCTTACTTGGTGACCCAAAATAGCAATAGGCTCCACATCATAGGATAGATCACCATCAAGCTGAATGGTACTGAAGTCTAATACATGAGACGGATCTCCGATGTACTTCCGGAGCATAGACACATGGAATACTGGATGAACGCTGGATAAGCTGGGTGGCAAGGCTAACTCATATGCAACCTCTCCAACTCTCCTGAGTATCTCAAAAGGACCAATGTACCTGGGACTCAACTTCCCTTTCCTCCCGAACCTCATGACACCCTTCATAGGTGAAACCTTCAGCAATACTCTATCACCAACCATGAAAGACAACTCTCGAACCCTACGGTCTGCATAACTCTTCTGTAATAGCCCATACTCGCCACTCCGGGTGAGATCACATGATGTATTAAACAACCCAATCGCTCGAGACGATGGCCTCGGGTCATAACAATTACCCAAGGTAACCAAGTACTAACAGAAAAACCTTTATCATTAGATAGAGTCTTATTCCAACACCTTCATATCCTGCCCACGGCAACCGCACACGCGATATATCGAACCCATCTCTCATGTCAACCATTCATGAATCCATTTCCCTTTTAATTGATACTACAACAGAATTCGGAGCCAAATCTCGATATTACTATTCTAACGAGCTGAAATCATATATGCTCGCTCTCATTAATGACTCGAATGATCATTTCGGTTATAACACACCACACTAGTGACATGACACCTCCGCATCGGCCTATGCCACAACGAGCACAACATAGGCTCCAATAAGAACGATTTGAACACACTCGAATCATGACAACTGACTCGCATAAAGAGCCATAATTCAAATTCTTCAATACCATCACAACACATAACTGAGATCTCGTCTTATAGAATTAGAGTACCTAAATCCTCCTCGAAAGGTCATAACATCACGTGGACTTGCCACAACTCATGATTCTATCCAAACACTATTACTCATGGAGCACCTCAAGTCGCAATGCTCAAAACGGTCAGCCACACACATATCTAAACTCAAGCAATCACTCACACCTGCGGTGATACAATTGATATACACTATCAAATCCTGAAAAGACACACCGATGTGCTTTTCCCCGAGCGATACCAATACGGACTATTCCTCGAAAGCTAGGAACTATTGTATATAAGACATATAGGAAGCTATATTTTCCATATCACACTGTTGCGACGCGTAACCCGTTCCAATAGCATACCTGTGGCGGCGTGCCACCCGATCCAGATACCATACCTGTGGCGGCGTGCCACCCGATCCTGATATTATACATGTGGCGGCGTGCCACCCGATCCACGAATACATCTAGCAATGGGAATGCACATCGAATCAAGTTGCTCATTGCAACAACATATATATAGCCTCAAGCTTGGCCATATGAAATGCATCCGACAAAGTTCCTCAATACCCAAACTGAATCAATGGTAGATACCTCTACATTGACATCCGCCACGAAGGCCCAACTTACAAAGCAATACCTACCAGCCGTCTGCTGGCCCTAGGGTACATCTACCCCGCTGGAGCACGATCTGATGCGCTTTGCAACGCAGTTGTGACATTTCTCTGATATATTCCATATCACATTAGTCTAGACAACCTGACTTATGACAACCAGCCTGCAATCATATATCATTATTCAAATTCATCATATCAAGTGACGAGATAGCCACTAGGGCTTCCAATTTCCGATAACCGCTACACCGTGCCGATACACACGATATACCACCGCTGCGTAGGCGGGTTACGAGAACTTCTAGTCTCCAACACATACATAACACAGGAATCACTATGCCTGATTCCGTACTTCACCGTATGATTACATAACGCACCTCAAGCGTCCATTCATACCACGAAAGCCATTCATAAATTTCACTATATCATCAACGACTCAATTATTACAGTCGATCCAACGGGAGAATACCACCATACCGCTAGATATTATCAATTTATTTTACCTGCCCCTTTTTACCAGACTCTGCCGAAATACTAGCATAGCAGTACCATTCTCCTAAATCACCAGAAAGATTGATTCTCAGATTATCTGCAGCTGCCCACGCTGCTTGAGGGTATTAATGACTTCCCATATATTGAATTGATCTCAAAACCTTGAACATGCCGTTATCAACTTTCCATAACACATCGCATATGCCATACCACACTAAAACAACAGGGAAAATTCATGTCCCTTTCCCTACGCCGCAAACATCGGCGCACTCAACTAGTCAAGGACTTTCATGATCCCATATAGAGAAAACTCATTACACATTCCAAGCTTTACATACCAACGGGAAATACACTCATTTTCAAACCACGGTAAAACACATCACAAACCCTTTCTCCCAATTACATTGCATAACTTAAATTGCCAGGACTGAGTCCTTATACACATACCGAGCTACACAACTGCCAATACTCAAAAGCTTTATTGCACAATATCGGCGAGACTCATTACTTCAAACATATACTAGGAATTAATCGTATTCCTTATCATACCGTTTCGGTTTATTAACAAGTTGATCCATTTATCCAATTTCCTTTCTGATTCATCTTTAATTTAATACTAGTCTTTACTGTAGCACCACAATGCCTCAACCCGTGTTACCACACAAGACTCGTACATAAGACCATACGGTCTAAGACCCATAGGCCACTGAATACTCTCTCAATTGTTTCCCAGAAATACCACATTCTACAATACTTTGTTTTGAAGAACTTCCTGCGATTTGAATTTGTTATCATTACCTTTCAACACGGATACTAAGAATCTCATCATCCCCATAACATAACAAAAATCTTGAACACTGCAAAATCATTCTCGGGCATCATTCATCCTTATTCAGCTGTAATTCCAACTGTCCTATTGAGTAGAACCACTCGTGTTTTGTTAGAACTTCTAACATCGCAGAACATGATTACTTACAGGTTCGCTGTCTTTCTTTTCTATACACCGAACATTCCTTACCAACAGTAGTTCAAAACATCCTAGTATTTCTTCACATCTATGAAGCACCATAACCTTGTCAGAATTTTCCCAACATACTTAAAGACAATGCCCACATAGCACACAACCGTGCAATTAGTTATTTAATAGCAACCTCCCCAACTTGGCTCGAAGCCATTCATCAAAGCACTTTTAACCACTCATATCATTATTATTCAAGTGATGCCGAAATGTTACAATGAGATTAAACTCAAGTCATTTAAAAGCCTACACAGAGACTCGAATCATTAGAGACCTTAACCGTTCTGCAATTCTTGCATTTATACACACACCACCAATAAGCCCACTCTCTTTAGGTGACAAAAATCTTTCTAAGTCCCAAATTTTCCAAAAATTTTGGCAGAATTTCCTTTGTAATTTGGCCTATCCACCTGCCAGAGAATCACCAAAATCATCCTAACAATACATTCGCAACTCGACAAGACATCACAATGTATATCAACAACATAAATCTCAATACTACGCAATTATATCATCAGCATTAATACATGAGCATGCGCTGCACCTGCTCAAATCATAACACATATACCTTTCACAATGATACACCTAGCACAACCAATTCAGTTTTCTTGAGTTTGAACTCATACTACCCCACGTAGTGCACTTTACATTCTCGCTAAGAGGCAATGAACATATTTCTCACGCCCATAGCTAGTGCTACATATCAAATCACAATAAGAACCGAATACCTTACAGCTCTCCCATTATCAAACTGCCATTTTCACAATTAAGATCAATACCGATCGTATGAACTTCATAATACCGACTCGTGAAATTAGCACCTTGGTGCTCAAGCCATAGACAAGGATTTCGCCTCAAGTCCTCCAGACAGGCCCAACATGAACTCATAGAGATTATATCGCGTCCCTCGATTGAGGAATCATAAGCCATCAAGGCAAATTTATCACTAACCACTCGAGTGCACGCATCAATGTACAGGAGGAATTTCAAGAATTACATTTCAAGCTGAATCAAACACGCACGATGAGAATTCCAAGAATTTGAAACTTTCCTAAAGGTTTGCAGCCTCCCGAGGATAAGTACAGGCGTCCCCGTACCGATCCACGAGACTCTACCAACCGGCTCATGACTCGCGAGACCTGTCAACCTAGGCTCTGATACCAACTTGTCACGACCCAAACCCTGGTCGTGATGGCGCCCAACACAATGCTAGGCAAGCCCGACCATATTATCCCTTAAACCAGCCATTTATTAATCAAATTAAACTTAAACAGTAAATGATCACATCAGATGATAACCGAAACATAAAACATACAAAATACGGTCCCAAACATATCGTGGTGTCACGAGACTGAGCCTCTACAGAATAGCATCCTAATGCAACCAAGTCTAGGCAAATAGGAAATCAACAAGATGATAAAGAAGGAGATAAACAAGCTCTGCGAACGCTGGCAGCTACCTCGTAATCTCCGCAAAAGTAGACAAGAATCAGCAGCTACAATGTCTCAACTGCTCTCGGGCACCTGTGGATCTGCACAAAAAGTGCAGGGGAGTGGGGTGAATATATTTCAACTCAGTGAGTAATAATAATAAATAATGACCGAAGGTAAGAACTCCTGTTCTATCACTTAGCAGTTCTAAGGCAACCCTCATATGTACGTCATCACTATGGTAATACTCTAATCTCCAAACCACATTTATCTCTACAAGATTCTTACTCTGATCCAACCCTCACTCGTACCTCTACGGTGTACGGCCATCTCAACATATAAAGACACATACCTCTGTCTATAATGTATAAATATTTAAGTAGATAGTAGGATATAATTAAGTATAATGTTGCGGCGTGCAGCCCGCTCCAATACATATACCGCTGCGGCGCGCAGCCCGCTCCATTTAACGTCGACGGCGCTCACTGGGGGTGTATACAGACTTCGGAGGGGCTCCCTAGGCCCAAGCACTATAATACCGCGGCGTGCAGCACGATCCACACAAATATTACGGCGGCGTGCAGTCCGATCCATTATATATATGTATATATCTCTATACCGCTGCGGCGGCGTGCAGCCCGATCCCATAATATACACCAGTGCTCACTGAGAATGTGTGCAGACTCGGACTCCGAAGGGGCTCCTACAGCCCAAGCGCAATAATACTGCGGCGTGCAGTCCGTCCCACATGTATATTACATGTATATTACTGCGGCGTGCAGTCCGATCCAATATATATACTGCTGCGGCGTGCAGCCCGATCCAATATAGGTATATGTATATAATACCTCATAATGGGTCCTCGACCCTATCCCAGTCAATATGTGTTTGGCCTCTCGGGCCCAATATAATATATCACAGTGGGTCATAGACCCTGTCTCAGTCAATATAGACTTGGCCTTTCAGGCCCACTCAGCTAGAACAGGGAATTCTACCCTAGATAATCTCTCTCAATGTACCTATCTAGTACTGGCTCATATTATGCTATACAGCTCGAGCTACGGCTGAGTGTATGTTTCCAACATGATATAAGGGTCACCTAGCTTTATAGATTCCCTAATGCTCTACAGATCGGCACAAGGCCCCAAACATGGCTATTAGCCCAATTGTACGGTTATAATCTCAGTAACAGTCATACAACACAGTATTCTATTAGCCGGGAAGGACTAAGTCCGAACCCCCAATCACAATGTCACCACACTTGTCATAGAACGCGTGTCTCATCTCAATATAGCATTGTGAAGTGCTAGTACGGGGTTTCAAACCCTCGGTACATTGTTTACTACTACCACTCACCTCGAACCGGTAGAAGCTTCAATCCGCCTTGCGCTTGCCTCGCAAATCAATCTCCTCGGGTGCCAAATCTGCTCAAAATCATAGAGAATGCATCAATATATGCTAATTTCACGAAATTCATTCGAAATAACCCCATTTTATTTCAAAACCCACAAGTTGTCAAAACCCGACTTTTGGTACACTTGTCGAAAAATTACAAAAGTTACATATTCGGAACCCTCGTCTCAATACGAGTCTAGGCATATCAAATTTACCAAAATCGGACTCCATTTGCCCACTCAAATCGGTGTTTTTCTTAAATTTAGGCCTAGGGCTCAAACCCACCTTTAATCTTCCATTTACAGAAATTTAACCCATGATTTCATGTTAAAATGATGTAATTAAGCCACAAAACTTACCTCCAACGAATCCCTGATGAATTACCAGCAATTCCCGTGAGTTTCTCTCTCTAGAACTCAAAAATGGCGTTTTGGGTTAATGAACCCGTAACTCTCTGTTCTGAACTTAACTTTACTGCCAGCCTCATTTCTTCATCGCGTTCGCGACGCCTCTCATGCGAACGCGATGCCTTTTTCCCCTTCTTCATCGCGAACGCGGCACGCTCTCACGCGTCCGCGAAGATCAATTCCTCAGCCTCCTGACTTTTACTCTACGCGAACGCGACGTGAAGTCACGCGTTCGCGATGCCTTACCTTTTCCTCTTACGCGAACGCGACCCACCCATCGCGAACGCGATGGCCAACCGGCCTCAACCTTCACGAACGCGGCATCGCCCTCGCAAACACGATGCCTTACTGAACCTGGCCTTCGCGAACGCGGAACCTTCCTTCGCGAATGCGAAGGCTTATTTTATGCCCAGTGATCTGCTTCCAAATGCCGGATGATGGTCCGGATTCACCCCGAGGCCCCCGGGACCCCAACGAAAACCACCAACATACCCCAAAACATGATACGAACTTGTTCCAATCATAAAAACACCATCCTAAACATCAAAATCACCAATTACACATAGATTCAAGCCTAAATTTCTTAAAACTTTCCGAATTACACATTCGATGAAAAACCCGACCAAACGACGTCCGAATGACCTGAAATTTTGCAGGCACATCCAAAATCACCTAACGGAGCTATTGCAACTGTCGGAATTCCATTCCGACTCCCGGATCAAAATCTCACCTTCCGTTCGGATTTCGCCAAAAATTCAACCTTAGCCAATTCAAGCCTATTTCTACACCGGACCTCCGAATTCAATTCCGATCGCTCTCCTAAGTCATAAATGATCCCCCGGAACTAGTCGAATCATCAGAATCTAGTTCCGAGCTCTCTAACTACATAGTCAACTCCGGGTTGACTTTTCTTCTTTAAGTTTCCTTCAAAAAGGTTATATGCCTCATTTTCATTTCAATTCACTCCTAACTTCCCCGATAGACTCTAACACTGATATAAAGGCATGAATTATGTAATTACAATATAACGGGGTGGTAATTCCCGTGACGACGGGCCGGGTCGTCACAGATTCCCTCATCCCCTACCACGGGCCGGTGCCCCCCCCCCCCCCCCGCCTCTACCTCAGCTTCTAGCAACAAGGGGAATAGCAACTTCTGGGTCCGGAACATCAGCGATGTGAGTTTTCCCCATTTGTAAGAGAATAGAAGAGGGAAATTTAGTACCCTAACCACTGGACGACAGGAAATAAATAAAGAGTAGTCTTTCCTAATACCCTATAGCCTCTCGAAGATAAATATAGACGTGTTTGTACCGATCAACAAGACTCTATCAGGTTGCTCATAACTCGTGAGACCTACGTGAACCTAGTGCTTTGATACCATGTTGTCACGGCCCATTTCCACAACAGGTCATGAGGGCTCCTGACACCATTGTCCAAAAAGACAATGTGGAAACATTACTAAATTCTTAGGTTGCTTTTAATGAGAAATGAGTGAAATAGATACTTAATTTGGAATTAAGCCAGAAGAGCGAAATACCGTAAATAACATAATTATACAGCCCAAAATAAGTAACTACCAAGGTGTATGTGCCAAGATCCGGTGTCACAAGTACGGGCATCTAGTAGAATATACAAAAGAATATCTCTATCCTACTATCTCAGATAAAGAAAGACAGCAAAAGTAAAGGAAGACTCCATCCGGCTGCTAGGCGGCATAGGAAGGAAGCAGCTCATTGTGGAAGTCTATGCCACAAACTCAATGGCGAGCACTAGATCGGTAACATGATGTATCAGCCTCAGACCCGTGGAAGTCTCTGACACAAACTCAAGGGCGTGCACCAGACTGGTAACCAGATGTATCAACCTCAGACCCTATACAATTAAGTACAAAAGTGTAGTATGAGTACATAAATAATATGTACCCAGTAAGTATCCCATCATATCTTGTAGAAGTAGAGATGAGAGGTCGACTTGATACCTACTAGGGTAAAGATAATATAATATCAATGTGATATGCTAAGCATGAAAGTCACCAATATTTAACAGGTTATAATGAAAAGCAATAATCGGGTTCTTGACATTTTTTCAGTTTCCATTTACATTCTTCAATTACTAAGCAAGTAGGCATGTTATATCTATATATATATATATATATATATATATATATATATATATATATATATATATATATATATATATATATATATATATATATATATATATATATATATATATATATACATATACGTTTTATTTCTCTCAAGTCTCTATCATATCACAAAGGATCATATTGACAATTTAAATAGAAGAAAATTCCAAATTTGGCATGATGTGGTACCTAAATTATCCAAGCAATTAATATCATAGTTATCTACGTACGGACTCTCATCACCAAATACGTACGTATCCTTCGTATTTAGTAGCAAATCCTCATTTATTATACCTATGGGGATAATTTCCTCTAACAAGGTTATAAAGGAGACTCACCTCGTTCCATAGTGCAATTCCAGTTATCAAGAATGTGCTCAAGTCCTTAATTCGAAGCCGAATTATCACCTACTTGAAGTGCTATGTTGAAATGCTCTCTTTGGAATCCCCCAAACCGCCTAAGTGTGGAGTAGAAATGAAATAAATGGACTTTTAGTTCAAATTAAATGAACTCACTGCCCACCTATTTCCGCTTCTGCGGTCTGGTGACCGCTTCTGCGGTCTCGCGCCTGCGAAAGGAGGACCGCTTCTACAGAACTAGGAAAAAATGGCTAGACCGCTTCTGCGCAGCCACTTCTGCGGCTGAGGTCTGCTTCTGCGGCTTTAAAGCCACTTTTACGGTTTCTCCTGGCCTGGACATTGGCCGCTTCTGCAGTGGACTGACCGCATCTACGGTCCCGTTCCTGCGGTCCTAGAACCACATATGCAGTTATGATAAAAGCAGCAGACCTTCAGCTATTCTTCAATTTTCCTACTTCACTCGAACCTCGCTCGTTTGACGCTCGGGGCTCCCAAGTCCTGTTTGAACATTCCGACATGTCTGAAATCACGAAGTGGACCTACTTGAACTCTCGGAACACTCAAAGCAACGCTAAATCTTGGAATCACCCCCTAAATCCAAATGAATCAAACTATTGAACTTCAAGTCCTTAATTCTCTTCTACGGGCCAAAATGCCCTTAAACTACTCGGGTTGACACCAAATATTACGGGCAAGTCTTAACTGATATTTTGGACTTGTACTAAGATTTAGAACAAAAATTCAAGCATGATACCTAGGAAATTAATGATTTCTTAGTTTCTTTAATTCTTTACTTCAATTTAACAATTTCTAATAAAAATGTATTACTCGAGTTAAGGACCTCGAAATTCAATTCCGAGCATACGCCCAGGTCCCATATTTTCCTACGAGCCCTCCGAGAGTGTCAAATTACGAATTCGGATATGTTTTCCCAAAAAGTTAAAAAAGGCACACCATGTAAGCAGACAATCTCTCTAATATTGATCTTAGCCAACTTCTTTGAAGTGTAGAAGTCATGACCGCAATAAAATACACGGATTTGGTCAATTTGTCCACAATGACCAAAATAATGCCAAAATATCCTCAAAGTCCATGGAGGTCCTACCACCTGGTTTCTAATGCTTTAACCTGCTAACAATTCAAATACCGCAAAACATGTGTAACTATGTCCTTCTTCATCTGTCACCACCTATAATGTCGTTTCAAGTCACGATACATCGTCGTAGCACTTGTATAAATAAAATATCATGAAATATGAGGCTCTTCGAGAATAAAATCCATCAAGCTATCCGTAATAGTGACACAAATCTTGTCACGACCCAAATCGAAGGGTCTCGATGAGCATCCAGTGCTTTATTCAATCAAGTATAAATATAACATATCTTTCTTATTGTAATATCATTGGTAACTGGGCCAATATGGACACAACTCGTAATGTATAACTATAATTGGGAAAGCACTATATTAGTGAACCACATTCCTTAAAACATGAATATATATGGGCCGTCAAGGACACTTACATACTACACAAAATGAACCTATATCTATAAAGCCTCTAAGAATATTAGAAATGAAACAAGACAGAGCACTGATTTACCCATAAGTCTATACCAATATTCTGACATGATGACTCATAAACCCGGCTGCACTCTGAATTATTCTTACTAATCTCTGGTGAATGCTAACCTTGTGTACTATGAGGGCTCGTCAAACTGATTATCTATACCTGCGGTCATGAATACAACGTTCCCAATAAAAGAATGTTAGTACGAATAATATACAGAGTATATAAGGTACACTAATAAGTATATACAACACATTGAAGAAACATGGAGTAAATGACTAAACCTATAAGTCTAGATAATTCTGTAAATTATGAAATACTTATAGTGGTATGCATACTCATACGAATATCATGTCGTGCATAGGTACATGTTTCATAACATTATCAAGTATCTGAGGGCATCCCATCATATCATCTCGGCCACTATCGACAAAATCATCAATGTATATCAGCTTATCAGGTGGTGAAGTGTATATAACGTCGTAACCTTTTCCTATATTCCATATACATATATACACGTATATAAAGCCATTTGGTCAAGGGTCAATTTACATGTTAAATGAATACAATGCATGAGAAGTACGTCAATAAAATTCCTCAGGATGTCATAAGACCATTTATCTTATTTCTTGTCTAAATAATACGATATTGCGTTTTTTATTTGAATGTTACTTTAACTTCAAATGTTAGTGTCGGAATGAACAAGAGACGTCATATTCAAGAGCATCGTAAACAAATGAGCCCTCTCTTATGAGACTGTCATAGTTAAATAGTAAAAACCGAAAGTATGGATGGCAATATTAAAGTTATCGGATGAAAAAAAGTTCCCGAACATTACCATGAAAAAAATGTATTTGCACAAAAGTTAAGTAAAAACAATGTCTTTTATTTCACAAAATACCAAACTCAATAAAAGTTTCGGCATAACTACAAAAAAGGTGAAAAACAAAATATACATTAATTTCTTTTGTCAGCAGAGTCTGAAGGATGAGAAATCTTCCTTTGAAGATGGATTCTCTGTCTCCGGTTCAGCACATTTGTCCTTATCCTTTTCTTCTTCATCTTTAACCCTATCCTCGATTTTTGAGGACTTAGAGAAAGTTGTTGAAGAACTTGAACCAGAGGATAGAGCAAGAAAGTTCTCGAAGGCGGTTGTCTCCAGTTTAAGAGCTTCAACAATGCAGACGTCTATGTTTGGATGCCTAAAATTTTTTTCCTTTTAATCTTCAACTTTATGTAGTATAATATTATTTGATTTCTTTTCATAATATGATGGCCTTCCAAAGGGTCTTCTTTCTGTCCTGCCGCCCTTGACCAGAAGAGCGCTCGTGATGACACTCTTGCTTCTAGTGAAGGGCCATATTCCTAGAGTCCCCAACCCTATGGGGAAAACCAAAAAGAAGACGTACCTCTAAGGTTGAGACTCAGGAGAAGCCTCCAATAGAAGAAACCCTAATAGGACCAGCCATAGTGGTTCTTGATAAAGAGAAAATCGAGGAGGATGATGAAGCGATTTGTCTTCAAAGAAGAAGGAAAAAAAGAACTTCCCCAGCTCAACCGGATGACATTCAAGGACTCTTTATAGGGTTAGACAGGTTGAAACTGATTAGTCCCGTTTTTTGGATTTAGTTATCGCTTTCGGTCATAGGGGTTTCACTTATGATATTCCTTCACCTCTTACTTCAAAACCAATTACTGCACCACCAGCTCCTACATCGCCATAGGCCCCAATTGAACAAGTGGAAGATGTACATTCCCCTTGATCACCTAATCGTGGAAACATTGAAAACATTTTTCCGATGAACCCAATGGTAAATGCAGTGTTACCTTTTCGGTTTCGAATGAGTGACACTAACTTTCCAAGACTGTGGAGATTACCAACTACTTGATGCCTTTGAATAATATCATGGAGTTAACTTTTTCAACTTACATATTTTCTGAGACCTATGAATAGAAGATATAATAATAAGATACATGAGAATTCAAGAACATAGGTACCTCTAATATTTCTACGAATAGAGTCATTTATGGAAGTTATGTATTTGCTCATTTCGTGTGTGTTATATAGATCATGCCAAAAAGAAAGAAAGGATAGCCTTAACATACCTGAGCAGATTCTCTTGACAATCCCTATAACACATGTCTTTTGTGAAAAATATATAACGGCGGATTAAAGTAGAAAAAAATATTTATGATATTCTTGAGAAATATTGCACCGTACTCCCTTAGGATCCACATTGATGTAGTATTAAATAGTCTTTATATGAAGGATTGAAGCCATTCACGTTGCCAATGCAAATTCTTATCTTTGTTGAAGCCATACACTTTACATAGTAGTTGTAAGCATCCAATTTTTTGAATTAGAGAGACTTTTAAGTCTCGGTGGTGTGTCCCTACTTTGTAAGACATGGCCACCCAAAACTCTCTTAAAATGCAACCTATCTTCCTACACCAAGAGTCATTACTTGGTTTTCTTATCCAACCTTATGGTCTGCCACGTTGGGAGCCTTAATCTTATCCAAATATTTCAGTAATTATCCTTTAATCTTCTTGATTATCTTGTTAATCTCCCACTAATTAATAATTATCCAATTACCATATAATTAAAAATTATCTCAAATTAGTTAAAATGCTGCTCACTTTTAACACACATTATATACCTTGCTATCAAGGTCATGTGTACCTTGTATTGCACTAGTACATAAATACGGGGTATTATAGCATAGACCATATTTTATCCCAAAATGTCAAACTTCGATGAAACTCATTTTCTTCGATTCGCTTACCCATTCACCTTCACGAATTTACTTATCACTTATTTAAAATAGCATAATGCTTATATCCCAAGATAATCTCATTCCCAAGCTTACGTCGATTAACTTACGATGAAACATTAACGCACGAAAATGCGGGATGTAACTTCTCATTTCTGAGCTTATATCAATTTATTTATAGCATACTTCTATGTATGAAACATGTGGTGTAACAAATTTGATCTTGAAGTTGCAATACACTATCATTACCAATAGTCACCTCCTTAACACCACCTCGCACACTATGTCCTTAAGGGCAAGCAAATTGGGATCATCCTACTAGTGAGCCTTGATGCACTTAAACAATGACGATTGTCAACAAAACAAGCAAGAACTCTATTAGGCTCTGAAATATCCAATTTCACAAATTTGTTGGCCAAAGCCTGAACATAAAAAGACAAAGGCCTCTTCCTAGCTGGAATAAATGCCAAACTCCCCATACTCTACTCCTTTCTACTGAAGTAGTCTACAACCACATTAGCCTTTTCGAATGATAGAAGATAGTGATATCATAATCCTTTAATAACTCCAGCCGCTTTCTCTAGATCAATTTTAAATCTTTTTACTTGAATAGATGCTGAAGAATCTGATGATCAGTTTAAACCTCAAAAGATATGTCATATAAGTAATGCTTCCAAAATTTAAGCACGTGTACAATAGTTGCCAATTCTAAATCATGTACTGAATAGTTTTTCTCGTGGGGCTTCAACTGGCGCGATGCATAGGAAATTACCCTACCATCCTGTACCAACATACACACAAGGACAACACGTGAAGCATCATGATAGATATTATACATCCCCGATCTTGAGGGCACTACCACATCTGGCGTTGCATTAAAGCAATCTTGAGCTTTTGAAAGCTTTTCTCACACTCGTTAGACCATCTAAATGGAGCTCCCTTATAAGCCAACTTGGTTAATGGAGATACAATAGATGAAAATCCTTCCACAAAGTGACGATAGTAACCAGCCAAACCCAGGAAGCTCCTGATCTCTGTAGCAGTAGAAGGTCTACGCCAACTCCGAATTGCCTCCATCTTCTTTGTGTCCACCTTGATCCCATCACTAGATACCATGTGGCCCAAGAAAGCCATTGAGTCCAACCAAAACCCACATTTGAAGAACTTAGCATATAACTTCTACTCGCTTAGAATCTAAAACACCATCCTCAAATGGTGTTCATGCTCCTCAATACTACGGGAATATACCAAGATATCATCAACTAACACAATAACAAAAGAATCCAAAATAGGCTAGAGCACACTGTTCATCAAATTCTTGAAAGATTTTGGGGCATTAATCCAACCAAAAGACGTCACTAAAAACTCATAATGTCCATAACGAGTCCTGAAATTTCTGTAAGGGATGTCCGAAGCCCTAATATTCAGCTGGTGATTACCTTGGCACCCTAAATTTGATCAAATAAATCATCAATACGAGGCAATTGATACTTGTTCTTAACAGTAACCTTGATCAACTGTCTGTAATCAATACACATCCTCATAGAACCATCTTTTTTACTTCACAAATAACACCGACACACCCCAAGCGAAAATACTCGGCCTGACGAATCCTTTGTCCAATAATTCCTCCAATTGCTCCTTAAATTCCTTCAACCCGGCAGGGGTCATGCAATACGGTGGAATAGATATGACTTGAGTACCCAGCGACAGATCAATACCAAAATCAATAACCCTATCGTTTGGCAAGTACAATAAATTTTTAGGAAACAGATATGAACACTCTCTTACTACTGGAATTGACTCAATAGAAGGATTATCGGTACTAACATCTCTAACAAAGACCAGATACACCAAACACCACTTTAACCATCTGTTGAGCCTTTATAAACGAAACTACTCTACTGGGAGTATGACTAAGAGAACCCCTCCATTCTAACCTTGTCAACCTCGGCATAGTTAATATCATGATCATAGCATGACAATTAAGAATAGAATGGTAGGGAGATAACCAATTCATACCCATAATCACCCCTAAAATCAACCTTATTAAGAAACAGAAGATTTATTCTCACAAACCCCAACAGTAACCCCACAAAGTTGATACACACAGTCCACCATAATAGAATCACCAACATGCATAGACACATGAACAAGAATATCAAGAGAACCATGAGGAATGTCTAGATAAGGGGAAGAACTCAATGACACAAATGAATAAGTAGACCCCAGATCAAACAATATAAAAGCATCTCTATGACAAATCAAAACCATATATGTGATCGTAGCATATGAGGCCACCCCCTCGGGTCTACCTAGAAAAGTATAGCAACGGGCTTGTAGGCCACTGGTCAAAGATCTACCAATTTGACCTCCTATTCTAGGGTGACCTCTCACTGCATGCCTTCCCTCTCTACCTTGCTGAGCAGGCGGTGCTGCAACTATGGCAGGAACCACTGACTAGGAACTCTGATGAGCTACATCTCTACGAAGGTAGGGGCAATAGTTCATCACATGACAACACTCTCCACACTCATAACAACTTTTAGTTGAATGAAATTATTGAGACTAATATTGACCAAATGACTTGAATACCCGGTGGAGGAACTATGTACTCAGGAGCGTACGCAGAATTTTTTTTAAGTGGTGTCGATATTGAAGAAGTTAGCAATTAAATAAATCACTATAACGATACAAATAAAAAGAACAAAATTAGAATCCAATTATAGAAAAAAATCCTAGTATATTACTACAACTCTCCTCGACAAACTTTCATAATTTAGAATTTCATAATATCCTTACCAGAAATAATACTTATACATTTTTTTTATATATAAAACACTAAATATATAATCACTTAAAACTCTTATTATTACGTGACTTTGCAAATAGTTTCGACCAACCTCATCACCAAAAAAAAGATGATAGAAAAAAATATTAAGACAACTAATGATGGAACTAAGTTAAGGGAAAAATTTATTGTTGTGCTGCACGGACTCCACTTTGAACCCAGAACCTTTCCCAAAATACAAAAGTGTTTGACCAAGAAAGCAAGCGAGATGCTAGTTAAATGTAGTGTCATTTAAAATTAAGTACAAATACCTTTTTTTAAAATATCAATAATTTACACATATTTAATGAGTTTTTCCGGCGAAGCGGTGTCGGATGACACCGCTTCCACCTAGGTGCATCCGCCTCTGGGCACGGTATGAGCTTGTTGGAAGAGCACTAAAGGATGAGAGAACTAGAGTGGTAAAAGATAATCGAGCCACTGCACCATAAGATCTATGTTGTGTAAAATGAGTTGGTCTACCATGATGGCCTCTACTGAACAAACCTCTACCTCTAGATGATGTACCACCGAAACTGCTAGAACAACTATGCATCTTGTCCCTCGTTATGTCCTCTCTCCCATGGCTACGAATACTCTTGATCCTCTGAGCTATCTCTACGATTAAATGGAAAGTAGTCACATTATCTGACTCTCAAGCCATAATAACCCTAATGCCATAGGTCAAACCCTCAATAAATCCCTTCACCTTCTCAGCCACGATGGGGATCAAGAAAGCTGCATGGCAAGCAGGGGCGGATGCACGCTTACTGAAGCGGTGTCATGCGACACCGCTTCGTCGGAAAATTTTACTAAATATATGTTTTAATATTGTACAGAAACGGATAATTAGAAAAAAGATGACACCACTTAACATAAATTGTGTTTTGGTGTGTTGGTTATGTATTTGATTTTGCTCTAAGAGGTCAAAGGTTCAAACCTCAACTAACACATTTTTCTTTTGCAATTATTTAAGAAAGCCTTTGTAGTTAAAAATTGTGATGGAGTAGAATTGAACCCAAGACCTTTTCTAACTTAAGATCAACAAAGCCAATAGACTTAGGCTATTTCTTATCCAAAAGTATGATAATCAAAATTATATTTCGCTTCTTCTGTAAATTTTGACACCACTTATAAAAATTCTTGTGTACGCCTCTGATGGCAAGACAACTTTGTGAATCTCGTCTCATAATCAGTCACTAACATACAATATTGTTGAAGATGCTCGAAATGGTCTCTCACTAATTCCTACTGTTGAGTAGGATGTACCTCTCAAGATATAGATGCGAACAATGGGCCCATGTAAGAGAACATGAACCAGTTGACCTTGACAACTCACAAGTCTTCAACTATCTCCTAACGGCTCCTTTAAAATTAAATGTAATGAAGTCCACCATGTAACTTGATAAGATAAAAATACTATGCATAATATGAGTTGTTATAGAATCCTTAATACTAATATTGTTATTCTCTTGTAGGCAATGTCATAATATAAACAAAGGAATAAATAAGAAGGAAGAAGGAAGTTAAAAATGAAAAAAGAAAGAAGGTAGCATGATCAAAAGTCACGTGTACACTTGATGTATACCATTCTCTCATCAAATTCATTTCAATATTGGCAAGTTGGCAACTTGAAAAAAGTTTACTGAAACTTTTTGGTACACGGCAAATGCAATAGAAATATCTATAAATACCGTCATTTTATAAAGCTACAGAAAAACGGAGGGAGAAGAAAAAAAAGCAAATAAAGTAGTTCTATTTTAGAAGTCTGCAAGTATTAAGTTTCTTCAGTTATAAAGATTGGAAATTATTTGGTTCCTCTTTTCAATTAAATAGCGAAAATTATTTTTCTTGAATATTTCTTTCTATTTTCTCTTTAATGGACAAGAATATTTCCACTAGTAGTACTAACTCTAGTATGGCGTAACTTTCTTTTGTGTTGAGAGAATGACAGATCTTAATATTTCTATATAATTAGTAGATATTATTTCTCAATTTCACATGCTTGATCTGAAGCTTTTTATTTAAATTTTATATGCTTTATAGTTGGGTATGTAACATGTCTTGGTAAAATCTTTTCACAACCAATTTGCTCGTCATTTTCTCCTATATAATATCCCCCACCCTCAGTTGAAAAGAAAACAGAGCTAGAACAGTTCATCTCTTTCACTTTATTCACCTCATAATATCTTTTCTCCTTTGTTTCACTTTTGAAAAATGGCACAACAAAATTGAAGGTATGACAGAACACGATTTATATCTTTTGAAGCTGACGCATGGGAGAAAGAAGCAGTACCCCATCCTCTCATTGAGAAACGCGGACTTGATCTTATTGAAGCAGATGGAGAACATATCCTACCTATTCTTGCTTTGATTGAACCATTTGGATGGACCAAATTTGTTCGGAATCCTAGGCCTGTAGTATTAACGCTTGTTCACGAGTTTTATGCCAATATGAATGTGAGAACTACACTTTCATTGTCAGGGGACAGGAAATGTTCTTTGGTCCAGAATTCATCAATATGCTGTATGAAACTCCTGATTTGAAGGATGCACCTTTGCGAGCTATAATTCGCGACCCAAATATGAGAGAGACTGGTCCAGTACTCTGCCCCTTAGAATCGAATGGCATGTTGATACTTATGGTAAGAGAGTTTGGTTTCCAACTAGAAATCTCAGTACAACAGCAAAGGTATGGATGCTATTCTTTAGTTCTAGACTAGAACCAAATAAAAATACTTATGAAATACGACCCAGGAGAGTTGCTTGGTTATATGCAATTATGCAACGTTATTCCATTAATATTGGCAGAGTCATATGTGAAACTATGTAACATTGTCGAATAAAAGATTAGTGAAATTTTTGTATTTTGGTTCTACTATCACCGAGTTGATCAAAATGTTTGGAAACTCACCAACTCCGAACTTTGGATTTATTCCAATATCCAATATTAGAATAGTGACAGTACACGCACTCGGCCCATGTGTTGGACCAATTGGTGCACCAGGTAGACGACAATAAGGGAGAGATGAATTTGTTACATGTTTCGACAGATTAGAGGAAAAGATTAACAGGCTCTATGCCCATCAACAACAATTTCAGGAGGAATTGGCTATTGTTCGAGCAGTACAAAGAGATCATCCTATTTTGTACTGCCACCATATTGTACTCTTGTGGATATGCTATAACCAACGTGATAAATGCACTGAATTTGGCTAACATCCCTACAAACCCTTTGTTTAATTTCCAGAACATGAATTTTAACTTCCCTACAGGACATGAGAATGTATAACCACACCCATTGGAATATCAAGTTTTTAATGGAGAAGTCGTAGGTGCTTAAGGAGAATATGTGGTTGCTTCTGGATTTGTTGATCGAAGATTTGCTGGTGGAGTGGATTTGAAATTGGCATTTGAACAACTTGTCGAGGTGACAGAAGAAGCAAGACCTAGTGGAGATATGAATGACTTTCAGGATCATACCAATATATTTGGTAAAAATGGCAGCAGTAGCAGCACAAATAAGGAGTAGCGACCCAGCAACCCCAGCTTGGTCTTACATTTAGGACAATGTAAGATTTAAGTGTGGGGGAGGTAAAATCTTTTTGTGAACATCTTTTATTGTCCCTTTTGGTTAATAGTTTGAAGTTGCATAGTAAGTTTTTTGTTTGGTTTTTAATGTGGATTACAAGAGAAGGAGAAGATGAAAGAACTTTTTTGTTTTTGTTTTACCTGCTCTTTCAAAGGCTAGAATGCATGCCTTAAACTAGCTAGAATCATCTAAACTAAGTGATATATAATGTACTGAGGCATACTATAATATTAGTTCTAATTTGGATGTGAATGCTTAGCTACTTTGGGTGATCTTCTTTTAAGAAATTGCAAAATTGTTGCTTAAAGGCTCCTACTTTGAAATGCCATCTTTAATTGTTGTTGGTATAATATTGTTCACACTCATGCTTGTCTGGATTTATTTCATTTGCTAGAATCATTAAAATACTATTATATAGTTCTTAAATTATTAACTTTTGACTAATGCACCGTAGAGGAAAAATCTGAAATCTTTTTATTCCTAAAACAATCAAGACACAGCTAAAAAAAAGCAGCAAAGAATGAAAATATCGCTTGTTATCTTAAAATATTTTCTGGAATAACTCATTTACTCTCGAATTTTGAGCTTGTTATCCTTGTGTAAGTTCAGCTATAAAGTACTAAAGTATCTGATGTCAATTAAGTTTAATTTAATCATTTGAAGTGTTAAAAAGTACTAGAACTTGCCATGGTATGTTTGTTGAGGCGAAATTCCAAACTACACTAATCTAGAAAATGAATTAGGCCTGTGAGCACGTGATTTTCGCCCTATACGAGAATTACTTCCAAAATGTCAGAAATAAAAGAGTTTTGTGTTTGTTTGCAATATTTGGGGATTACATGTTCTTTTTCTTATTTGTTCGCATTTGTGTGCCCGTGTCTATTTGTTTATATACCAAATATGTTGCATTTGTAGGATTAATTTCGTACTTAGAAATAGTTAAGTTTATTTTTACGAAAATGAGAAAATCATAAAAAATTTGTATTTTTCGCATTTCTTGTCATTTTAATATGCAGTTGTGAGATTTGGTATTTACTTATGTTAATTGTTAGTGAAATTAATTATATGTGTTACAAGTTAATCTGATTATATATATATATATATATATATATATATATATATATATATATATATATATATATATATATATATATATATATATATATATATATATATATATATATATATATATATATATATGTGTATGTATATACATATATATATAATACAACATAAAGTTTAGTTTAGGAAATAAAAAGATAAGGAAATTGGATTGGGCCAAATCCAAAATACCAGGCCCAACACCATTCCCTTACCCAATCCAATCAATACCATCTCACCCGGTTCGACCCACTCTTACTAAGACCAAACGACATCGTTTTGTTTTAAGTAAAGGGATCCAAGCCGTCGATCAGCGTTGATCTGATGGATCACATTAATCGCCCCATTGTTTGATCCTGGCCGTTGGATTCTCATCATCCAACGGCCGAAATGAATCAATCTATGTCTCAGATACCCAAACCCTTATGCCCCAGCTCATTCCCCATTTTTACCAAAGAAAACGTTCGTCTCTCAAGAGACACACAAAAACCCCCGCCGTCCACCACCGTGCGCCGCCTGCCGGAAATCGCCTCACGGCGGTTCCGGTAAGCCAATGGCTCCCAAGTTTACACCATAAAACCCCCTAAACCCCCTCTACACGGATCTACCAATCGTTAGGCTCGAATATAGCCTGAACGCTTCGAATATTCGTTTGAAACTCGCCGGAATCTGAACATCTACTCCAACCGAGCCCAAACTCACACCCCGTCGTCTCCTGACCTCCCTCGCACCATAAACACCCTTGTTTTAGTTCGAATCAAGCCCGAACCCTTTAAGCCCCAAATCTCGGCCATGAACCCTAGAATTCGCATTCTTCTTAATTGAGGTCTAATAGACCTTAATTGGGATGTTTTCATTGTTGAAAACATCTCAATTAAGGTCCATTGGCCTCAAAAAACGAAAGTCCAAGTTCGAATTGAATCCAAGACGGATCCGGGGGCCATTCAAGTGCGGATTTTCTTCTTACATAGTATTTCTCCTTTTCTTTCTTCATATTTCGTTTGTTAATCATGTGAATTTTATCCTTTTGCTTTTTCTTTTAGTTTTCTGTTTCTTTTTCATCTCCAATAGACCTTTTATTCGGTCGATTCCCATATCTATCTGTTTTAATTCAATGCTAATTGCTTTGTACGTATAGTTTATTTAACGTCGTCAACAAGTTAACTTGCTTGTATGATTGTCCATTCTTTGGGTCTGCCCGTATGCAATTCACAAGTCTAGGGCTTGTTTGTTTGTTTGATTCTGAATTAGGAGTTAATTGGATACAGTTGTTAGGATCTGATTAAGGTTAGTTATTTAATCACCTGCCCATAAGAGGGGCTAGTGGAACCTGCTGTACAGTAGGGTATCCCACTAGTGTCCTGCCACCAGCATTCTTAATGTTACAGTCCATACCTGGACACTGGATAGTGGGGAGTTTAGGGAGCAATATGGTTTGGACAGAAGCAGGGATGAGCAAGGGTTTTGAGTGGAGTTTTCCGGCCACCTAAGGATAAAAGGGTTTAACTATAAATACACAGGGAGGGGGAATAGATAGGGGGAGACAAAAACCTTAAAAAAAATACAGTGAGAGGGAACATTAGAGAGCATTCTGAAAGAGAAAAAAATATTGAGAATATTAGAAATACACACTAACACTCACAGAGATTAGACTCAGACAGAGAACACTGTGTATACATATTCACAGCATAGATACTCACATACACTCATACAAATACACATAGGTATTCACTGCCTGCTGTGGTTCTCTTGCTGTGGCTGTTGTTGTTCTGTTGTTCTGCTGCTGTTCTCCTGTTGCTGCCGTTGTTGTTGAGGTTGTTGTTGTCGAGGCTGTTGTTGTTGAGGCTGTTGTTGTTGAGGCTGTTGTTGTCGAGGCTGTTGCTGTTGTTGTTCTGTTGCTGTGGTTATTGTGTCTTACTGCTGCTGCAACTGACCTCCCTTCATTGTAATTGCCAGGCACACTCTTGATTTTCGAGGATGTAACTAGAGCTGCTGAAGATATAAAATTGTTCTCTTAGTTTTACTAGTTTTAATCCTGCTTATGTTTAGATATAGAATGTTATAGGATTATATGTAATTTGTTAGGAAAATTATGTGTATAATTGAGGATGTCGACTGTTGAACTATGGATTTAGATTAACAATCCCTTGAAATAATTAGTTTAAGTATTCATGTAGAAATTATATGAAGTAGATCGACGAAAGAAAGTCACCTAGATTATAGAACTGGCCAAGGCCTAGTAGATTAATTTTTAGACCTTCATCTGTCACTGAATCAGAAATGTAATACAAACAATCAAAATGCTTTTGTAGTTTCTGTGTCAACCATTGATAATTTGTAAAGAATGATTTAGTTAGATTTCAATTTCGTTCATAGTACATAATTGTTTAAACTAGTCTATACATTTTTAAATCACATTAAAGTTCAGAAACATGATGTGAAACAGGAATCAAAAATACAAATGAAATTGAGGACTTAATTCGAATATGGCAATTGTAGATCTAGTCTAGCATTTCAAGTTAAACAAAGTAATAAGGTAGTTCTGCACTTGAATAAGTATATGTTTTGACTGATAAAAGTAGACTTAGTTAATCTGGTAGCTAAACAGTAATATACAAATAAAATTAGTGTTAATATTTCTAGTTCATTTCTGATATTGACGTTACAATACTTGTTTACATCTATGATTAGTTCAGTAAAAATGTTTGAACCTGTTCGGATTTATTAATGATTTGGCTCTACTTATTAAAAAGTCCCAGATCCAATCGCTATGGCCTGTGTGCCAGTGAGAGACAAATGTATAAATACGAATTGGGCTTTGAATAGCCCTATGCACTTCGGTGTATTTCCCTTGTGTTGGATACGATTTCCAGGCCCAAAATACATAATGGCCTGGATGTGAATGGAATATATAATTGAACAACATTCATAGTTATATTAAATAGGGGATAAAAATAATATAAAAAATAGCACACCATAGGTTTGACCTTAAAAATGAGATGAGCCTCGTTATAAGGCAAGAATGCACGAGGCCCTCAAATAATTGTTATACAATCTTTAGACTCGGAAGGACCATTCAGCTAATTTCACAATCTTTCCCAAAGTATTAAGATGTAGATATCTTGGGCACAATTTTAATATACATTCTCAAGTACGGGTGCACATTTATGTGACCCAAATCTTACTCTCGGCGAAACTGAAATATATTAAAGTCGCAGGCGTACTGGTTGCAGTGTGACTCGAAATGTATTTTCGGGACGTTGCAATTCTTCCAAAAATTAAAAAGCGGAATATGAGAGCACATAAATAAAAAATATATAAAAAAATCAGATAGAAACAAAATTTGCAGTTGAGCGACCATGATAAAACCATGGAATCCGGGAGTGCCTAACACCTTCTCCCGGGTTAACAGAATTCCTTATCCAGGTTTTTAATTTCGCGGATTGTAATACAGAGTCAATCTTTTCCTCGATTCGGGATTTAATCGGTGACTTGGGACACCATAAATCTCCCAAGTGGCGACTCTGAATTAATTAAATAAATCCCGTTTCGATTGTCCTTTAATTGGAAAAACTCCCTCGCGCTCTCGCGGGTGCGGTAAAAAGGAGGTGTGACAGCTCTGGCGACTCTGCTGGGGATAATACAAACCCAGAACCACGGTTCAGTGTTTAAGAATTCGAGCTCAGTTAAATTGTTGTTTTTGCCTATATCTGATTTTATTATATGTTTAATTAATGTGCTACATGTCTACCGCTTTGATACTAGTTGCACTCTATATACAAACTGCTATATGTTTACCGCTTTGATATTGCGTGAACTGTATATAAAATTGTGACGAAAACCCTTCACTTCTCACCCCGGGGATGTGCTCACTGGTTGAGACTCCTTATTCTGTTAGTGTCATACCCCGAAATAATGAAGAGGCTCGGAAAGTTTCTAAGCCGGTTGGCCTTTTGGTTCCCGGAAAGGAGCTCCTTCCTCAGCCCGAGTTGTCCGCTTGGGTACACAGTCTAGATCATGTACCGAGGTTTTGAAGTTAGAATAACGTAACTGCATACCGGATCCCTAGTAGGAAACGCTTATTTGCATCACGTTGCATTTGACTTAGGGGACTCAACACAGGGGTTGGGTCCGTCTAGGATAGGCAACCTGAAATGAAAAGACCATCCTGCTATACCATGTTTGTTTTCAGCATTTATTCGGACTTGCATGCTGACCGGCTTTTAAATACTGAAGAAAAATGAAAAACAAAAGGAAACAATATGGGGAAATAGATATTTTTCGGAAAATACAAAAATGTGTTTTACCAACAAATCAATAATTTAGTTTGCTAATAAAAGACGACGGAAGAATGACTTTGCCAACAAAATGGTTTTCTTAACCAAATGTGTTTTCTTTGTCGGTCAATAAAAGAAAAAAAATAGTTTGTTTTGACGGACCAAACTACGCGGGTTTGATTCTCACCGGATGTGAGATACGTAGGCAACCCCCGTCGGGTCCAACTTGCCCTTTTCCAAAAAATATACCAAAATTGTAAATTTTGAAAACAAAAAAATGGTCCAATCATTGCCAGCCAAAATGATCTTCTTCTTTAAATAAATGTGCAGGATGAGCACGATTCAAAATGAACCCTTTTCACTCATGACTAAAATCTCGGTACAAATACGACTATGGTGGGATGATCTAGGCAAAGAAGGGCAGGATGAGGTTAAGAAGTATTTGAAAGGTCTCACAGGTCTGTTTGAAATAAAACCTCGAGGGGACATCATAAGAGCATTAGTCACATATTGGGACTCCGCGCACAATGTCTTTCACTTCTCGGACTTCGAGCTCACCCCAACTGTGGAGGAGATGACCGGATACATTGGAAACACTGATATACCATTGGGGCATCAATATCTAATCGCTCCCAGGGTTGTCGCCATACACCGGTTTTTAGACTCACTGAAGACAGCCAGAACGGTACGTAACCCAGATCTAGCACAAGGGTTTTGTACTTTAAGCTTCATCTATCAAAGGTACGGTCATGTGGGAGGTTTTGACAAGCCGGAGAACAAATTATGCAGCAAGGGTAATCGCCAGAAATGGGAGGAGCACAGACGAGTTGCCTTCATGATAGCCTTCTTAGGACTCGTGGTATTCCCGAGGAAAGACGGGAACATTGATATAAAGGTAGCCGGAGTCGTCAGTACTTTGCTTGACCAAAGCAAAAGTACTCTTGCTCCCATGATACTATCAGACATATATCGAGCTCTCACAGCCTGCAAAGCCGGAGGAGATTTTTTCGAAGGCTGTAATTTACTGCTACAGATGTGGATGATCGAGCACCTGTGTCGTCGCACCCAATTCTTGAAATATGGGTTGTTTGAGAAAACTTGCATAAGCGAATTCTATACAAGGATTGATAGGACCGTCTTGCCCGAAGGAACATTGGCATGGAGGGCATACTTTCAGGCTCTCAGCGCAAGTCAAATACAATGGACGTTGGGTTGGTTACAGATAGACAGAATCGTGTACATGCCGGCGGCTAGGTCCCACTTTCTCTTAATGGGACTTAAGAGCATTCAACCTTATGCACCCCATCGGGTTTTGAGACAGCTTGGGAGGTGCCAGATAGTACCCAAAGAAGAAGACCTGAGTACCCAGGTTATTGAAATTGGTCCCGATGGTCAATTCCCAGAAGCAAGGGTCCGCCAGATCTGGAGCAAATGCCAATATCTGGAGGCAAACACTGGTGTGCAGGATTGAGCTAGAGGAGAGGTTGTACCCAAATATCTTACTTGGTACAAAGGAGAAATATCGGGTGAAAGACCAGCCAAAAGACCTCACCTCAGGGAATTTGCTGAAGTGTCACAAGAACAATGGGACTGGTTAGCTAAGGAAGAGGTTTACGGAACAAGGATTGGCAAGATAGAGCAACGGGTCCAAGATCTCCAATTTGAAAAGGATACGCAAGCTGCCGCCGACGAAGGAGATAAAAAGAAGTTGGCACAAGAAAATGACTTTTTGAGAGCTCAAATCCAGCAAATGAAAAGGGATGCTGACAGACAGTTGAGGAGTCGAGCAGACGAAAAATTGATAAAGGGTTTGAAAAACCAAGTTGCCGATGTCCAAAGAGAATTGGAAGAGTCAAAGACCCAAACAATGAGGATCCGTGCTAGCTGGAGAAAGGAGGCACATCAACATGCACTTCACCTACAACGGGTGGAAGAAGATTACACCGAGATCATCACTAGTCTAAGGGAAGCAAATGTTATCCTCAGGGAGTGGGTTTTCAAGCAAGCCCGAGATGCCAGAGCAGACCTCGACCGTTGCCACGATTTGATGGCCCGATTGAAAGAACAAGTGGATAGGCTCTTAGACCAAGTCACCAACAATGCTCGAAGATTGGGGGCGAAAAGCCAACAGATAGAACGGCTACTCGGAGAAAGGGACATGATCAAGGACAGAATTGGAGAAATCGGGCATTATGTCACCATGAAGTGCTTGGCTTGTGAACAAATGCCCCGCACCGCCCTTTTTGCTTCAGTTATGGGCTACGTTCATCACATCATGAGAGAGTTAAGGGGACTACACAAGGACCTCACACCAAGGCCCGCGGCAAGGCCGAATGATGCCTCGCAGGCCCCTAGGAATTTAAGAGCATTAGACTTTTGATTAAAAACGTATTTTCTGAAATTTTGAGTCAAATCGGCTGGCATGTTATTCTCGAGTCAAGCATTTCTCTTATTTCGTTGATTATTGTAAGACATGTTTTGTAACTTTAAGGGTTTTTTTTTTTTTTTTTTTTGATATGAAAATTACCGAATTTTGCCACAATCTTGTGCCCAGAACTACGCTCGGTCTGATTCATGCGGAGACGTGATACGTAGGCAATCCACATAAGATTCGACCACCACTAGAAAGAAAGGAAAAGAACACGAAGATTAATAACAATAAGGCTTTCAAGGATAATTGAAAAAGGAAAAAGGAAAAAAAAAAGAGAAAAAGAAAAGAAGCTGGAATGACGCATGTGATGAGAACATATAGAAAGGGTTAATTGATTAGGTGCATTGCATCCCAACGTGCGATAACATGCCTGTTAAATTCAGTAAGCTAACAAAGTTTGTTGTATGCCAGAAAAGTTTAGCAGTTGGTTTGACAGAATATACTGGCCAGCCACCATTATCGTACTAGATCTAAAGGGCCAATTCCAGCAAGTATGTCTAGTTCCGGTAAAAGTCTCGAAGAAGAGAAATCAGAGATACAGATCATGAAAGAAGAGGTAGATCGGTTGAAACAGCAGATAACAGAGATGCACCTAGCCTGGGCTAGGGGACAGTCTTCACCAAACCTCCCTACTCTCGCATCAGCTCCAGAACACCCACCCCTTGATCCTTCGACAAGCGCCCCACTCTATCCATACTACCAAGGGGAAAACCCTTATGCCACCCAAATTCCACCAGCCAAACAAAATCCTCCTCCGTTCACCCCTGTTTTTGTGGCACCCCCACCTACTACTCTGCAAAAGTCGTCCGGTGAGCCGCATGTTTAAATCCATGACAATTCTTACTATCCTCCCGAGCCTACTTTTATGGCTCCTGAACCGCATACACACACCCCTCACTGGGATAACCCGGCAGAACCGAAAAAGCACTTCCAAAGTTCAGAACATGAGGAAGTTCTTCGAAAAGTTAAAAGCCTGGAGCAGTCCTTCAGGAATATGCACGGTTTGGGCAACCAGGTCAGTGTCGCTTACAAGGATCTGTGTCCATTCCCAGATGTCCAGTTGTCGGCCGGGTTCAAAATGCCCAAGTTTGACCTATACGAGGGGCATGGTGATCATGTAGCCCATCTTCGAGGGTTTTGTAGTAAAATGCGAGGAGCCGGAGGACGGGACGATATTCTGATAGCTTACTTCGGTCAGAGTTTGGGGGGATCTGCACTAGACTGGTACACTAGGCAGGATCCCAGCAGATGGTTTACGTGGGATGATTTGGCTCAAGCATTCATTGGCCAGTTCCAGTACAATCTTGAAATAGTCCCGGACCGCTTATCATTGCTAAAGTTAGAAAAGAAACCCGCCGAAAGTTTCATAGAATTTGGTTTCCGCTGGAGGGAACAGGCAGCAAGGGTAGATCCGCCCATGAGAGAGAGCGAGATGGTGGATTACTTCCTGCAGACTCTAGAGCCAACCTATTTTGGACATCTGGTGACGTCCGTCGGTAAATCATTTACCGAGGTGATAAAGATGGGGGCTATAATCGAGGAAGGCTTGAAAGCCAACAAGATCATGAGCTATTCAGCTTTGAAAGCCACCACACAAGCTATCCAAAATGGTACCGGAGGAGTGCTTGGGAAAAAGAGGAAAGAAGAAGTCACGGCAGTCGAGTCCGGAACGTGGTTCAGAAACAGAGGCCCCGCACCCCAGTATAACCCACCACAACCTCACCACCAAAATTACTTCCACAATCCATATAACCACCCACAACACTACTATCCAGCACCCGATCCCCATTTTACTGTCCATCACGCACAGTCATATGCCACACCTCCCGTCCAGGCACCATGGCGTGCGCCAAATCCACAGAATAATTACCCACCCCAAGAGCCTATAGAAATCCCACGGGTGCGGGCTTTCGTCCGAACCAAGCATTCAAAAGCGACAGGGTGCCAAGGCCAAAGACTTTCACTCCCTTGGGGGAGTCTTACACCAGTCTGTTCCACCGTTTGAAGCAAGTAGGGTTGCTAAATTCGGTCGAGGCTAAGCTACCAAATCCTCTTCCAAAGAATCTGGATCATTCAATAAATTGTGCATACTGCTCAGGATGTCCGGGGCACGACACGGAAAAGTGTTGGCGATTGAAAACAGCCATCCAGGAACTCATCGACACTCGCCGAATTGAGGTCCAGACTCCAGCGGAGCCCAACATCAACCAAAATCCACTTCCAACTCATCATGAAACCAACATGATCGAGTTGGTACGGTTAGAAGAGGGAAAGGAGAAAACCTCTCAGACTCTGTAATGATGATCAAGTCTAGCGGGGTAGGAATAAAAAGGGGGTCAAGCCTTGATAAGTCACTCATTTGCAAGAAGGACGTACAAGAGGGGTCGGAAGCAGAAAAGGGAAGCGTGAACAAAGTGCCGGTGAAGTCGGGGGAAGTAAAAATAACTGTACCAGGGGTAGCAACCAAACCCGTCTTGACGGTAGCAGGTGTTCGAGTGGATCCTTTCATCATCAAGCCAGCAATACAGTTGCCAATAGTTGATAGCAAAGCCATCCCATGGAATTATGATCGGGTCACGATGACCTACAAAGGAAAAGAAGTTAAAGAGGAAGTCTGCGAAGCGCAAGGGTTGACCCGCTCAGGGAGATGTTTTGCCCCTACGGAATTGAGGAAGACCACTCCGGCAACACCGAAAAAGCCGGTAACTGACGAAGAGGCAGAAGAATTCCTGAAAAAGATGAAGATGCATGATTATTCTGTCCTAGAACAGCTGAAGAAGACTCCTGCGCAAATCTCATTGCTGTCCTTGCTGATACATTCCGAAGAACATCGGCAAACTTTGATGAAAGTTCTGAATGAGGCCCACATACCTGATAAAATCTCGGTGAGTCATTTGGAGAAGATCACCAATAGGATCTTTGAAGCAAATTGGATCACTTTCACCGATGATGAATTGCATGAGGAAGGCACCGAGCACAATAAGGCTTTATATCTTACAGTAAAGTGCGAAGAGTCGGTGGTTACTAAAGTCCTAGTCGATAATGGATCCAGTGCTAAAATTTGTCCTCTCTCTACACTAAACAAGTTAAAAGTGGACATCGGCAGGATACGCAAGAACATCATATGTGTTCGAGGGTTTGATGGAGGAGGTAAGGCGTCGGTCGGGGACATAGTGTTAATCTTGACAATCGGACCAGTGGAGTTCACCATGGAATTCCAGGTGCTGGACATGGTAGTTTCATATAACCTTCTGATAGGGCGACCGTGGATCCATGCCGCAAGAGCAGTTCCATCCAGCCTACACCAATTAGTCAAGTTTGAGTGGGACCAACAGGAGATCGTAGTCCATGGAGAGAATGATCTACAACCAGGCACCATCGTCCCCTTTGTTGAGACAGAGGAGGATGTCGGGTCATGGGTATACCAGATCTGCAATGTGGTATCCGCCAGCCGAGTTCCAGAAGGGGAATGCATTCCCAGTGACAGAATAATTACCGTCGATGTCATGGTGGATCATGAAATGCTAAGAAATGGTTTCGTACCCGGCAAAGGTTTAGGTGCATCTCTGCAAGGAATCATACAACCGGTATCCGTGGTCGAAAACGTGGGAACCTTCGGTTTGGGATTCAAGCCGACATCAGAGGACATCCAGCGAGCCATAAAGAACAAGCAGAAGACATGGGTGCTCCCGAAGCCTGTTCCACGCCTTTCCCGATCTTTTGTCAGGTCTGGAGTAAGAGGACATCCGACGACAAAGATTCCCAGTCCTATGGTTAGGCCGGACGAAGAGTTCTTAAGAAAATTCGAGGACCTATTCGCAGATGTATGCATGTTAGAGGATGGCGAAGGATCCAGCCATGCCGAGATACAGTTTGTGGGATCGAAAGCAAAATTGAATAATTGGAAGGCTACTCCTCTCCTTGTCCGGAAGGAGTCTTGGTAGTTTGTTTTGGATTGTTTTATTTCGAAATTTTGTGTTGGGATTATCCCCGAATTAAAATCTGTTTGCTTCAGTTCATTTTGATTTGAGTTCGCAAGTTTGTTTTTCCTTGTACTGTTCCCATTAATGAAATTTGGTTCCTTTCGTTTCTAATTTTGTTTATTTTCCTTCTTTCTACTTTTCTGAGCAGCTTTCTTTCAACTGATCTTAATGATATGGCGTGCTTAAAGATTAATCATCCCAGTCTAGAAAGTCAATCAGATTTGGAAATAATAACGCATGAAATAAGAGGTGACAAGAATGAATCGGAATACGGTGATGATGAAGCCGTAGAAGAAATCGGGCAAGAATTAAGTCACTTCGAGGAAAAACCCAAACCAAATTTAAATGACACTGAGGCTGTTAACCTAGGGGACACAGATGACGTCAAAGAAACCAGAATAAGTGTCCATATTGAACCCAACCTGAGAGAAGAGTTGATCAAAACACTCATGGAGTTTAAAGACATTTTCGCATGGTCGTACGACGACATGCCGGGACTCAGCACTGATCTAGTGGTTCATAAATTACCCACTGATCCGGCATATCCTCCCGTCAAGCAAAAACTGCGGAAATTCAAGACGGAGATGAGTGTAAAGATCAAGGAGGAAGTGACCAAGCAGTTGCAGGCGAAAGTCATTCGTGTCACTCGATACCCCTGAATGGTTGGCTAACGTAGTACCAGTGCCAAAGAAAGACGGAAAGATCAGAGTATGCGTAGACTACCGCAATCTCAACAAGGCAAGTCCTAAGGATAATTTCCCGCTTCCCAATATCCATATCCTGATTGATAATTGCGCCGGACGTGAAATCGGATCCTTTGTGGATTGCTACGCGGGATATCATTAGATCTTGATGGATGAAGAGGACACAAAAAAGACGGCTTTTATCACACTGTGGGGGACTTATTGCTACCGGGTGATGCCATTCTGTTTGAAGAACGCAGGGGCAACATACATGAGGGCGATGACTACGGTATTCCATGATATGATACACAAGGAGATTGAAGTATACGTGGATGATGTGTTCATAAAATCTAGACGTCAAGAAGACCACGTTGCCGACCTCAGGAAGTTCTTTCAAAGACTTTGAAGATATGATATTAAGCTCAATCCGGCCAAATGCGCATTCGGAGTCCCATCAGGAAAGTTGCTAGGATTCATCGTCAGCCGACGGGGCATTGAGTTGGACCCATCCAAAATCAAGTCCATCCAAGAGTTACCCCCGCCAAGGAATAAAACAGAGGTAATGAGTTTATTGGGAAGGTTAAATTACATCAGTAGGTTTATTGCTCAGCTCACAGCAACCTGTGAGCCCATATTCCGTCTGTTGAAGAAAGACGCCGCGATAGAATGGACGACAGAATGTCAAGAAGCGTTTGACCAAATCAAAAGGTATTTGTCAAACCCACCCGTACTGGTTCCGCCCGAACCGGGTAGACCCCTGATTCTTTATCTAACGGTTTTGGAGAATTCGTTCGGCTGCGTCCTGGGGCAGCATGATCTTACTGGCAGGAAGGAACGGGCCATTTACTATCTCAGTAAGAAATTCACGATCCACAAGGTTAAATACACTCATTTGGAGAAGACCTGCTGTGCTTTGACTTGGGTAGCCCAAAAGCTAAAACATTATTTGTCTTCTTACACCACTTACCTCATTTCGCGTTTGGATCCGTTGAAATATATTTTTCAGAAACCTATGCCTACAGGGAGGTTAGCAAAATGGCAAATATTACTTACAGAGTTCGACATCATATACGTGACAAGGACGGCTATGAAAGCTCAAGCCCTAGCCGATCACTTAGCCGAGAATCCTGTTGATGACGGATACGAACCTTTGAGGACGTATTTTCCAGACGAAGAAGTATTGCAAATTGATGGGTTGGAATTAACTGAGGATCCGGGGTGGAAGCTTTTCTTCGACGGAGCGGCGAACACAAAAGGAGTCGGAGTAGGGGTCGTGCTCATCTCTGAAACAGGACATCATTATCCTGTTACTGCTCAACTGCGTTTTCATTGTACCAATAATATGGCCGAGTACGAGGCATGTATCTTGGGGTTGCGATTAGCGGTGGACATGGATGTACGGGACGTCTTGGTCTTGGGGGACTCGGACCTTCTGGTACATCAGATTCAGGGAGAATGGGAAACCAGAGATTTAAAGCTTATCCCGTATCGTCAGTGTTTGCATGATCTGACTAAGCATTTCCGGTCGGTAGAATTCAGACATATCCCAAGGATGCATAATAAGGTTGCCGACGCTTTGGCTACTTTGGCGTCAATGCTACATCACTCGGACAAGGTTCGTGTCGATCCGTTACATATTCAGGTTCGGAATCAACATGCTTATTGCAATATGATAGAGGAAGAGATGGATGGTGAGCCATGGTTTCATGATGTCAAGGAATACCTCAGGTTAGGAATATACCCAGAGCAAGCAACTGGAGATCAAAAGAGAGCTATTCGGCGATTGCCAAACGGATTTTTCCTTAGTAGAGGGGTGATGTACAAAAGAACCCCATATTTGGGATTGTTGAGATGTATAGATGCGAGTCAAGCCACAACAGTGATGACAGATATACACTCTGGAGTTTGTGGACCACACATGAGCGGATATGTATTGGCAAAGAAGATTCTTCGAGCAGGATATTATTGGCTCACTATGGAGCGGGATTGTATAAGTTTCGTGCGAAGATGCCATCAGTGTCAGATACACGGAGATTTGATTCATTCTCCACCGACCGAATTACATACAATGTCAGCGCCATGGCCATTTGTTGCGTGGGGTATGGATGTTATCGGACCTATAGAACCTGCGGCTTCCAATGGTCATAGGTTCATTCTGGTGACGATCGATTACTTTACCAAGTGGGTGGAGGCCAAAACCTTCAAATCCGTGACCAAGAAGGCGGTGGTGGACTTCGTACATTCCCACATCATCTGTAGGTTTGGAATTCCAAAAATAATCATCACAGATAACGGTGCAAATCTTAACAGCGGATTGATGAAAAAAGGTATGTCAACAGTTCAAGATTACACACCGAAATTTCACACCATATTGTCCCAAAGCAAATGGTGCGGTTGAGGCAGCAAACAAGAATATAAAGAAGATATTGAGGAAGATGGTAGAAGGGTCTAAGCAATGGCATGAAAAGTTACCATTTGCACTGTTGGGTTATCGCACTACCGTCCGGACTTCGGTAGGTGCAACTCCTTACTTGTTGGTGTACGGGACTGAAGTAGTAATACCCGCAGAAGTTGAAATTCCATCCCTCCGAATTGTCGCTGAAGCTGAGATTGACGATGATGAGTGGGTCAAAACCCGATTAGAGCAATTGAGCTTGATCGACGAAAAGAGATTGACAGCGGTATGTCATGGCCAATTGTATCAAAAGAGAATGGCAAGAGCATATAACAAGAAGGTACGTCCCAGGAAATTTGAAGTGGGACAACATGTGTTGAAGAGAGTTCTACCACATCAGGCCGAAGCGAAAGGCAAGTTCGTTCCAAATTGGCAGGGACCATTTGTTGTGACTAGAGTGTTATCCAACGGCGCTCTTTGTTTAACTGATATTGAGGGGAGATGCACTGATATGGCTATCAACTCTGATGCAGTCAAGAGATATTATGTGTAATTCTTTAATGCATTTGTCAACGCTTGGTTTCGTTCGTTTGTATTTGGCATTTTTCGGAGAATGAAATGATAGAGGCAATTTTTCTACTACCCAAACACTTTAACCCTTGTTTTCCCCTTTGAGCCTTAATTATTCTTTCATATACCCTCTTTTGGAATCCTTAAGGAAGATGTATAACAAAAAAAAAAATAAAAAAAAAAGTAGGCGCCACACGGCTCGGTCATAATAAAATAAAGTGAACTACGTTTGACCTGATTCCTCAAGAAGGATACGGTAGGCGCCACACGGCTCGGTCATAATAAAATAAAAATCAAAGGTTCCCCAAGCAACAAAACTGGGGCAGAAGTCATTGTTTCGTTTGAAAGATAGTGTGGATTCCGAAAGTTGTAATGAGCTAACCGTTGAGGTTAAACCCCTTTTTCTTTAGCCTCACACGCAGAAACCACATTAAGAACCAAAAAGACCTCTCGATCAGTATTTGAGAAATGCCAAGTCATGCGAATGAAAGCCAGGAGCGACGCTCCGATCCTCGATTGAATCCAGGATGCACAAGCCGTAACGGGATAATGCTTTAGAGGGAATCTCGTGGGCAATACCCCAACCTGGAAAGAAAGCAAAATGAGAGAGCCTTAACGGTGAAAACCCTCGCGGGCACCTTAAGGCGAAGAAAGCTAAGAGAAATAAAATGAGAGAGTCTTACGGTGAAAACCTTTACAGGCACCCTAAGGCGACGGGAGTTCGAGAGAAATGAGAGAATCTCATTAGTGAAAACCCTTGAAGGGCACTATGAGGTGACAAGGCGAGATGGCTACAAGGTGTCTGCATGAGACAAGGTTGGGACACTTGTTTACTTCTAGCAAAACGCGGCCATCAGAAAGTGATTGACATAAATAGACTGGGTAGATTAATCTCAAAGGCGTGGCATAACCATTGGATCAGTTACACAGTCAGATAAGTTTTTCCCAGTTTTGAGTTCAGAAAAGTTTTCCTTTTCTTTTGTCATTCGCGGTCAGCAGTCTTTATCTATCATTTTTCTTTTCTTTTGTTTTCGAAATTGACTTTTCAAAGCTTACTACCAAGTCTCCCAAAGCGGTACAATAAAGATGAATAGGCGTGGAACGAGGCAATAAGGCAAAAGGTCGTTCCGATATTAAGATTGGAACGACAGGTTGATTGGAAAGTTCACAGGAATTAGGGAGTATGATGGACACATATCGCACGTCCGGAAGACGATTTCTCACAACAGATCACCGGCTAAAAAGGGTCAGATCAAACTAAAGGTTGGAATAAAAGGGAGAGATGAGAAACCATCTGTGGAAAGAGCATCATCCCTAGCAAGTGTCAACGTCGCTCCCAAAAGTTCGATGGAGGCCAAGCAGCTGAAAGTGAAAAGGAAAATGGCCCCCAACAAGAGTGGCACGACCACTCACTTCGTTTTGAAACTAACAATTTTTCTTTGATTTAAAGCAGGAAAAGAGGGTTCATCGGCGGAAGAGCATGCCGCGTAGAAGGTCATCAAACTGGGGCAGAAAATTTTCTCCCATTGCGAAAACTTTCTTGAAAACAAATACCCAGTGGATAAGGATAACGAAATCTCGCGAAATACCAATTCTGAGCAGGATAGTTTTGAGAGAGGCCAGACAACACGAGGGGGTGATCTCTGAGCCTGGTATCATCCCCAGCAGTTGTTGGGAAAATGAAACACTAACTCCGAGATTCCCCCAGCAGCATTATATCCCATAAGTTCTTCAAGGAAGCAAAAGCGTGAGTCCCGGAGGAGGCCTGGAAAGAAGGAAAAGGAAAAGGGGTCCCCCGCCAGGGTAATCCTCAGTTAATGACATTTCAATCCCCAGCGAGCCCGAGAGATAATGAAGGGCGAAGGAAATAGAAAAAGGGGAAATAAAGAATACTTCCCCAGCAGCATCATCTCCAGTAGGTGAGTAAACAGTTCCGAAGATATCTCCAGCAGCCAAAGGAAAAGTAACACGACCCAGGGGGGAAAGCAATTCCAAGACAAGATAATTCAGAAAAAAGGAAGCCCAAGAGGCGATGCATGAAGAAGAAAATGGTACAGAAAACAAAGGAAGGCGATAAGAATGGAGTGGCGATTTTATTTTAAAGTTGTAGTGGAAGTCAGGGAGCCCGCCTGAAGAATGGAGTGGCGATTTATTTTGAAGTTGTAGTTGAAGTCGGGGAGCCCGCCCGAAGAATAGAGTGGCGATTTTATTTTGAAGTTATAGTTGAAATCAGGGAGCCCGCCTGAAAAATGGAGTGGCGAATTTATTTTGAAGTTGTAGTTGAAGTCGTGGAGCCCGCTCGAAGAATGGAGTGGCAATTTTATTTTGAAGTTCGTAGTTGAAGTCGGGGAGCTCGCCCCGAAGAATGGAGTGGCGAATTTATTTTGAAGTTGTAGTTGAAGTCGGGAGCCCGCCTCTGAAGAATGGAGTGGAGATTTTATTTTTGAAGTTATAGTTGAAGTCGGAAGCCCGCCCGAAGAATGGAGTGGCGATTTTATTTTGAAGTTATAGTTGAAGTCGGGGAGCCCGCCCGAAGAATGGAGTGGCGATTTTATTTTGAAGTTGTAGTTGAAGTCAGGGAGCCCGCCCGAAGAATGGAGTGGCGATTTTATTTTGAAGTTGTAGTTGAAGTCAGGGAGCCCGCCTGAAGAATGGAGTGGCGATTTTATTTTAAAGTTGTAGTGGAAGTCAGGGAGCCCGCCTGAAGAATGGAGTGGCGAATTTGTTTTGAAGTTGTAGTTGAAGTCAGGGAGCCTGCCTGAAGAATGGAGTGGCGATTTTATTTTAAAGTTATAGTGGAAGTCAGGGAGCCCGCCTGAAGAATGGAGTGGCGATTTAGTTTTGAAGTTGTAGTTGAAGTCGGGGAGCCCGCCTGAAGAATGGAGTGGCGATTTTATTTTGAAGTTGTAGTTGAAGTCAGGGAGCCCGCCTGAAGAATGGAGTGGCGATTTTATTTTAAAGTTGTAGTAGAAGTCAGGGAGCCCGCCTGAAGAATGGAGTGGCGATTTATTTTGAAGTTGTAGTTGAAGTCGGGGAGCCCGCCCGAAGAATGGAGTGGCGATTTTATTTTGAAGTTATAGTTGAAGTCAGGGAGCCCGCCTGAAGAATGGAGTGGCTATTTTATTTTTGAAGTTATAGTTGAAGTCAGGGAGCCCGCGTGAAGAATGGAGTGGCGATTTATTTTGGATTTGGTTGAGGAAAGCGGTTGAGTAGAACGGAAATCCCCAGCATAAATCCAAGTTCATAATCAGAAGGAAGGCAACAAGGATCAGAAAAGATAGATTCAGACTTCGAAGGAAAATAGTTCGAAGATCACAAGGAAGGGACCAATGGTCGGAGTTCGGCAATCAAGATAGGCCGAAATAACAATTGTTAGAAGAGAAGAAGTAGGTGAAGAAACATCAAAGCCAGCAGGATGGCAAGGAACATGGCAAGATCAAGTTGAAAAGATAGATAAGAATTTGCAATACTGTAACTTAGTCTAGCTTCTTATTTTTCGTTTAGTACGGTGTAATAAGGAGATCAGTTAAGCAGTGGCATCAGCAGCAACAGCAGTAATAGCAAGATCACAACAATCATGGTAGTCCCAACTACCAAAACTTCCCGAACTACATTGACCTGATTCCCTTTTAGCCAGGGATATGTAGGAGACCTTCTGAAGCAAAGGTTCGGTCAAACTTTTCCAAAAAAAAAAAACACTTCATACGGAGGGCTTGAACGGGCAAAAATCGTACCCGCTCACTTATCTTTGCACTAAAACTCTTCATGTTTTCGCGCAAAGAGGGGCAGCTGTGAGCACGTGATTTTCGCCCTATACGAGAATTACTCCCAAAATGTCAGAAATAAAAGAGTTTTGTGTTTGTTTGCAATATTTGGGGATTACATGTTCTTTTTCTTATTTGTTCACATTTGTGTGCCCGTGTCTATTTGTTTATATACCAAATATGTTGCATTTGTAGGATTAATTCCGTACTTAGAAATAGTTAAGTTTATTTTTACGAAAATGAGAAAATCATAAAAAATTTGTATTTTTCGCATTTCTTGTCATTTTAATATGCAGTTGTGAGATTTGGTATTTACTTATGTTAATTGTTAGTGAAAATTAATTATATGTGTTACAAGTTAATCTGATTATATATATACATACATATATATATATATATATATATATATATATATATATATATATATATATATATATATGTATATATATGTATGTATATACTTATATATATAATACAACATAAAGTTTAGTTTAGGAAATAAAAAGATAAGGAAATTAGATTGGGCCAAATCCAAAATACCAGGCCCAACACCATTCCCTTACCCAATCCAATCAATACCATCTCACCCGGTTCGACCCACTCTTACTAAGACCAAACAACATCGTTTTGTTTTAAGTAAAGGGATCCAAGCCGTCGATCAGCGTTGATCTGATGGATCACATTAATCGCCTCATTGTTTGATCCTGGCCGTTGGATTCTCATCATCCAACGGCCGAAATGAATCAATCTATGTCTCAGATACCCAAACCCTTATGCCCCAGCTCATTTCCCATTTTTGCCAAAAAAACCGTTCGTCTCTCAAGAGACACACAAAAAAACCCGCCGTCCACCATCGTGCGCCGCCTGCCGGAAATCGCCTCACGGCGGTTCCGGTAGGCCAATGGCTCCCAAGTTTACACCATAAAACCCCCTAAACCCCCTCTACACGGATCTACCAATCGTTAGGCTCGAATATGGCGTGAACGCTTCGAATATTCGTTTGAAACTCGCCGGAATCTGAACATCTACTCCAACCGAGCCCAAACTCACACCCCGTCGTCTCCTGACCTCCCTCGCACCATAAACACCCTTGTTTTAGTTCGAATCAAGCCCGAACCGTTTAAGCCCCAAATCTCGGTCATGAACCCTAGAATTCGCATTCTTCTTAATTGAGGTCTAATAGACCTTAATTGGGATGTTTTCATTGTTGAAAACATCTCAATTAAGGTCCAAGACGGGTCCGGGGGCCATTCAAGTGCGGATTTTCTTCTTACATAGTATTTCTCCTTTTCTTTCTTCATATTTCGTTTGTTAATCATGTGAATTTTATCCTTTTGCTTTTTCTTTTAGTTTTCTGTTTCTTTTTCATCTCCAATAGACCTTTTATTCGGTCGATTCCCATCTCTATCTGTTTTAATTCAATGCTAATTGCTTTGTACGTATAGTTTATTTAACGTCGTCAACAAGTTAACTTGCTTGTATGATTGTCCATTCTTTGGGTCTGCCCGTATGCAATTCACAAGTCTAGGGCTTAGTTGTTTGTTTGATTCTGAATTAGGAGTTAATTGGATACAGTTGTTAGGATCTGATTAAGGTTAGTTATTTAATCACCTGCCCATAAGAGGGGCTAGTGGAACCTGCTGTACAGCAGGGTATCCCACTAGTGTCCTGCCACCAGCATTCTTAATGCTACAGTCCATACCTGGACACTGGATAGTGGGGAGTTCAGGGAGCAATATGGTTTGGACAGAAGCAGGGATGGGCAAGGGTTTTGAGTGGAGTTTTCTGGCCACCTAAGGATAAAAGGGTTTAACTATAAATACACAGGGAGGGGGAATAGACAGGGGGAGACAAAAACCTTAAAAAAAATACAGTGAGAGGGAACATTAGAGAGCATTCTGAAAGAGAAAAAACATTGAGAATATTAGAAATACACACTAACACTCACAGAGATTAGACTCAGACAGAGAACACTGTGTATACACATTCACAGCATAGATACTCACATACACTCATACAAATACACATAGGTATTCACTGCCTGTTGTGGTTCTCCTGCTGTGGCTGTTGTTGTTCTGTTGTTCTGCTGCTGTTCTCCTGTTGCTGCCGTTGTTGTTGAGGTTGTTGTTGTCGAGGCTGTTGTTGTTGAGGCTGTTGTTGTTGAGGCTGTTGTTGTTGTCCTGTTGCTGTTGTTGTTCTGTTGTTGTGGTTATTGTGTCTTACTGCTGCTGCAACTGACCTCCCTTCATTGTAATTGCCAGGTACACTCTTGATTTTCGAGGATGTAACTAGAGCTGCTGAAGATATAAAATTGTTCTCTTAGTTTTACTAGTTTTAATCCTGCTTATGTTTAGATATAGAATGTTATAGGATTATATGTAATTTGTTAGGAAAATTATGTGTATAATTGAGGATGTCGACTGTTGAACTATGGATTTAGATTAACAATCCCTTGAAATAATTAGTTTAAGTATTCATGTAGAAATTATATGAAGTAGATCGACGAAAGTAAGTCACCTAGATTATAGAACTGGCCAAGGCCTAGTAGATTAATTTTTAGACCTTCATCTGTCACTGAATCAGAAATGTAATACAAACAATCGAAATGCTTTTGTAGTTTCTGTGTCAACCATTGATAATTTGTAAAGAATGATTTAGTTAGATTTCAATTTCGTTCATAGTACATAATTGTTTAAACTAGTCTATGCATTTTTAAATCACATTAAAGTTCAGAAACATGATGTGAAACAGGAGTCAAAAATACAAATGAAATTGAGGACTTAATTCGAATATGGCAACTGTAGATCTAGTCTAGCATTTCAAGTTAAACAAAGAAATAAGGTAGTTCTGCACTTGAATAAGTATATGTTTTGACTGATAAAAGCAGACTTAGTTAATCTGGTAGCTACAGTAATATACAAATAAAATTAGTGTTAATATTTCTAGTTCATTTCTGATATTGACGTTACAATACTTGTTTGCATCTATGATTAGTTCAGTAAAAATGTTTGAACCTGTTCGCATTTATTAATGATTTGGGTCTACTTATGTAAAAAGTCTCAGATCCAATCGCTATGGCCTGTGTGCCAGTGAGAGACAAATGTATAAATACGAATTGGGCTTTGAATAGCCCTATGCACTTCGGTGCATTTCCCTTGTGTTGGATACGATTTCCAGGCCCAAAATACATAATGGCCTGGATGTGAATGGAATATATAATTGAACAACATTCATAGTTATATTAAATAGGGGATAAAAGTAATATAAAAAATAGCACACCATAGGTTTGACCTTAAAAGATGAAATGAGATGAGCCTCGTTATAAGGCAAGAATGCACGGGGCCCTCAAATAATTGTTATACAATCTTTAGACTCGGAAGGACCATTCAGCTAATTTCACAATCTTTCCCAAAGTATTAAGATGTAGATATCTTAGGCACAATTTTAATATACATTCTCAAGTACGGGTGCGCATTTATGTGACCCAAATCTTACTCTCGGCGAAACTGAAATATATTAAAGTCGCAGGCGTACTGGTTGCGGTGTGACTCGAAATGTATTTTCATGACGTTGCAATTCTTCCAAAAATTAAAAAGCGGAATATGAGAGCACATAAATAAAAAAATATATAAAGAAATCAGATAGAAACAAAATTTGCAGTTGAGCGACCATGATAAAACCATGGAATCCGGGAGTGCCTAACACCTTCTCCCGGGTTAACAGAATTTCTTATCCAGGTTTCTAATTTCGCGGATTGTAATACAGAGTCAATCTTTTCTTCGATTCGGGATTTAATCGGTGACTTGGGACACCATAAATCTCCCAAGTGGCGACTCTGAATTAATTAGATAAATCCCGTTTCGATTGTCCTTTAATTGGAAAAAACTCCCTTGCGCCCACACGGGTGCGCGCCAAAAGGAGGTGTGACAAGGCCTTCTTCAAATCCCTTATATCTAAACACTTGAGTCACTAAAATACAAAAATTCCTAGTGTCCCCTTTTGAGCCTGAACAAATTCTTTGAAACAAACCTTTTTTTCTTTGCGTGATACGTACTAACATATCTCTACTTACGTATTGAACAAATTTATAATAATAAATAATAAATGTGTACGAGTATTTTTTGAATTAGAAGCTAAGTTTGCTCAATTTTCGCCAAGAAAAGGGCTATTGAAAAAAAAAATAGTGGTCAGATAAGGAAAGGAAGTTTATAATATATATTTCGAACACACAAATGAGAAATAGATTTCATCTCTTTGTGTGAGTAAGAATTGGAAAACAAAAAGGAGTACAAAATTATTTGCACATCACTCCAATTGCTAAGAAAAGCATATCAGTCACTAACAAAAATATCCATTATCCTACCACAGTACTTATCCCACAATACAAGCCCATAAAAGTCCTAAAAGATTCTATGATCAGTGTTAGTTTACATTAGTAGAGATTTACAAATATGGCAAGTCTATGGTCATTCAATATACACTATCTTATGATTATCGTAAACAAAGCTGATTGATGGATATTTTTGGATGTAAAAGTTGATCTTATGCGGAATGATGGACACATGACCAAGAGGGGGAAATTAATTCTAGAATTATTAAAATAGCAGGTGATATCAAATTTCTTTGAAAAAAAAATTTACTAACAGCTGGCTTGATTTGTTTTCTTGAAAAAAAAAGAACGATTCAGAAATTTCCTCGAGACGAAGAAAATGCTAAATGTTGGGGAGTTTAATAAGATAAAAATACTATGTATAATATGATTTGTTATTGAATTCTTAATACTAATATTATTATTCTCTTGTAGGTAATGTCATAATATAAACAAAGGAATAAATAAGAAGGAAGAAAGAAGTTGAAAATGGAAAAAGAAAGAAGCTAGCATGATCAAAAGTCACGTGTACACTTAATGTACACCATTCTCTCATCAAATTCATTTCAACATTGGCAAGTTGGCAACTTGAAAGATAAAGTTTACTGAAACTTTGTTGTACACGGCAAATGAAATGAAAATATCTATAAATACCATCATTTTACAAAGCTGCACAAAAACGGAGGGAGAAGAAAAAAAAGCAAATAAAATAGTTCTATTTTAGAAGTCTGCAAGTATTAAGTTTCTCAGTTATAAAGATTGGAAATTATTTGGTTTCTTTTTTTAGTTAAATAGCGGAAATTATTCTTCTTGAATATTCTTTCTATTTTCTTATTTAATGGACAAGAATATTTCCACTAATAGTACTAACTCCAGTATGGAGTAACTTTCTTTTGTGTTGAGAGAATGACAGATCTTAATATTTTTATATAATTAGTAGATATTATTTCTCAATTTCACACGCTTGAGCTGAAGCTTTTTATTTAAATTTTATATGCTTTATAATTGGGTGTTACTTAATTTGTTAACATCTATCTACTTCGTACTACAATTTGACTTCTTACCGATTCTGTAATCGAAAGAGGCAGAAGAGGTAATAGTTAATTTCAGGTATTGATAGATGTTAACTTATATTTAGTGATATTTTGCTCTTATATGTTAAAATTGATTCTATAATTGTTTGTAATCGAAAGAGGCGAATATTGTAATAGTCAGTTATAACAAGTAGGGTAACTGAAAGGGGCTTACTAAAAAAGAGCATGTTTCAGCTTAAGCATATATTTCAGGCTCTCTAATATTACTATTTTGATCCTTAATTTGTATAACCGAGTGGAGTGCAATTAATTGTTTAACTTAAGTGATAATATATAAATGTAATTGTGAGAGGCATTTATAACATTAATGAGAAATAAAAATTGAAGAATAAATATATCTACTTTATAATAAAAAGTATTAAGTGAAGTCAGGACCCCAACACCTTTTTATTATATTTGTGAAAAATAAAAGATATTTACTACTACCCCATTTGTGCATTTTTTGTTAGTTAATTTACAACTCAAATATTTCTGATTTTCTCAAATAGTAATTAAAACAAGAAACGCCTGTAGAATAGATAAACCAATCTCTGTGGGTTCGACATCTTTCTATACTATAATTTGACAGAGTACGAATTTAATTTATACACACGCCAGACACTCGTCAGAACTCTACCAAGCCCAAGTTGCGAATCATCTGGTGACATATATCTAGAAAGCCCTAGGCATCCTCTGAAGCGCCACCCTCAAAGTGTACAGTAGAGGAGACAACCTTTGAAACCTCTCAAATCTCTTCTACGCATCAGTACACATGGCAGGCAAATTATCGAATCTAGGTGCTAAAATAGGCTATTCGGGAGTACGAGTAATAAGGGTCTGAGCCCCCCTCCAGCCCGAGATGTGGCAACAGCCACTTGAATCACTCTATTTAGATTGAGCGCATCAATAAAGTTGACCATCTTTGCCATGGTCTCCTAAAATACTGGTGTGACAATGAAATCCTCTGGATGTTGGGCGTGCACTAGAGTATTAATACGGTCATCCACCTAATTCGCACGTAGGTCCACTATAACTGCCCTGGCATGGCTATGAGTCCCAATAGATGCTCCACCTCTAACTATAATAGTGGGCCCTAGCTGGAGCCTTGGCCCTACCCCGGACTCGGACCGGTGGTACTGCCTCTTCCTGCCACAATTGGTGGTAATGCCTCTTCAGCATCTGATGTCGCTACTGAAGCTCGCGTCCTCACCATCCGTAGGAGAATAGAAGGAAAAATTTTAGACTCAAGGAAATAATCAGCGCACGATAAGGAATCAAGAAATAGAAAGTTTCACAAATTCCTATAGCCTCTCGCAGACTAATACTGACGTCTCTACACCGATCCACAAAACTCTATTAGGCCTGCTTGTCATTTCGTATACCATTGGAAACACTCTGATACCAACTTGTCACAATCCAAAATTCTACCAAAGGTCGTGATGGTGCTAACCTGCTTGCTAGGCAAGCCAACACTCTATCCATCATAATTTAAGCAGATTAACTAAATTTTTAACAGAAACATAATAAAATAAAAAGTGGAAAGAGTCTCAAAACTAATAACATAGATGTAAATATCTATGACAAGGTCTAAACAAGATCACAGTTGTCTACGGTGCCCAAAACTCGGTGTCACAACATTCTAACAAGGAGAAAGTGCATAAACTGAATAAAAATATATGTCCGGAAGAAATAGATAGACCAAATAGATAAGTAGGAAGATGGACTCCATGTGTTGCAGATTAGTCAAGTAAAGCATCTCACTACGAAATCCTCTCTAGGTCTCCTACTCAGCCAGATGTACACCAATACTAACCTCAGAACTTACACAAAATGTGAAGAAGTGTAGTATGATTACAAAATCATGGTATCTAGTGAGTACCAAGTCTAGTCTCGAAGAAGTAGAGGCGAGAGATCGACACTAATACTCATTTAATAGTCTAATAATTGGGTGAAGATTGGTGCACCTTAATCCTCACATCAAGACATGATACAAGTTTAGGTAAATTGTGACCACAAGCAAATCTAAAAGTTTAGGTCAATTAATAAGTGGAGTATAATATTATGGATTTAGTTCAAACAAAATAATTAAGTGAAGATTGGTGCACTAGCTGTGGAAATCTGTCAATGATTGCAATCACATATAAGTTGCTTAGCAACAAATTGTGATAAAAGCAGAAAAAGAAAAGAAAGGAGTTCGTTCCCTCAGAAAGATCCAAACGCCGCAGCTGGTTTTGTCTGCCAAAATCTTGGGCCCGCCAAGTGCTTATACTATTCAATGTATGTAACGGCTGCCCCTTACATATGCCATTTTCACTCTTCCCTCCCCTTTATATACGAACCTTCCTATCTCATTTTCTCAAACACCTACACATATTTCTCTTCCTCAATTTCCTATTCACATTAAGCTATTCTTATATCTCTAACAACCCAACAAAAGTATAACTCATGGCTAAAGGAGGCAAACTCACCAAGTTAAAGTCAGTATTGAAGAAAATGCAATCTTTCAAGCCAGGCCGTATTATTACCAACAATTCTTCCGCTGATGACGATTCATTTTCCATTAAAGATCAATACACTTTCTACGTTGGTAAGTCACGGCGCGTATACCTCGTCACCTCCGACGTTGTCTGCCATCCACTCTTCAGGGAACTTGTCGAAAGATCAGGAGATTCAGAAGACTCCGTCGGCACTATCGCCTGTGAAGTTGTTCTTTTTGAACACTTGCTTTGGATGCTTGAAAATGCTGATCCCCAGCCAGAGTCGTTGGATGAGCTAGTCGAGTTTTACTCTTGCTGAATTATTTTGGTATTAAAGGAATATTGATCTTGTATAACTATCAGTAACTAAAAACAGAAGAGAAAGAGAGAGAACAGAGTACTCTTACATGGTTGGAGTTGGCAACCATGTGTTATATAGTAGTAGTAAATATTTTCCTAGACAGAGAATTTGATAAGTTAGAAATTTATAGGCAAATCAAGAATTTAGATTAAGTGGATTCAAGTTGAACATGATCTTATTTTATAATTATACATTTTATTTTATTGTTACATCTGTATGAATTATGGGTTTAATCTACTCATTGAACTTGCCCTAAATTCGTCTATGATAGGAATTGAGATATGACTTATGAGGCAAAACTAGTGGCTGTTCATCTCCAATATAATCTGTAATGGCATCATAGTAAGAATGTGTTAAGCTCATTGTTACAAGGCTAATTTTGCAATTAATGGAGAATCCAAATGGGTACTTTCATTCATTCTTTTCTGAAAGTCTCAGAGTATTTACTCTTATCCTCATTATATATCCTGAATTCTGCCCACCTCCCGTTCTTTCTGCTTCATTTTTCTATTTCTCTTTGTCTTTTAATTTAATTTCTTTTCCTCTTAGACAAGAGGGGTTGCTCGGCAACCCCACTTCCAACCGAGAGGTTGTGAGTTCGAGTCTCCACAAGAGCGGTGGGAAGTGGAGGGAAGGATGCCGGGGGTCTATTTGGAAACAGCCTCTCTACCCTGGTAAGGTCTGCGTACACACTACCCTCCCCAGACCCCACTAAGTGGAATTATACTTGGGTTGTTGTTGTTGTTCTTTTCCTCTTTGATTATGACGACCTTAAACATATATATAAGAACTTTAGGTAATCATTGTGCTAAATTGAACAGCTAATAATCCAGTTTTCATATTTGTATTTTATCCTCTACAATTATAATCATTTCGTTTAATTTTGTTACATTAGTGGATGGTCTACTAAGGATTTCGATCAACCACAACCTGAATTCACTTGATAGCTAGTTTCAGTTTCAGAGAAGCATTTAACTTGAAGACCAGGATTGCTTGGTGAAAAACAACTAGTGATGAGTGTCACACCTCCTTTTGGCGCGTCCGCTACCCCGGGAGGGGTAGGAGCGCAAGGGAGTTTTTCCAATTTAAGTGACAATATTCGAAACGGGATTATTCTATTTATTTCGAGTCGCCACTTGGAATAAATTAAGGTGTCCCAAGTCACCGATTTATTTAAATCCCGAATCGAGGAAATTTCGACTTTCCAAATGAAGTCCGCGAACCAGAAATTCTAAGTAAGGAATTCTGTTGACCCGAGGGAAGGTGTTAGGCAACCCCGAATCCCGTGGTTCTAGCACGGTCGCTTCAACTATTATAAATGGCTAAAAATATCTGATTTTATACATGTTTATAAGTTATGTGCTTTTAATCAATTTCAAACCGCTTTAACCTGTTAAACTTTGCATTTTTTAGATTTAAATGGGAATGGCCCATATTTATTTCTATGAAGTAGTCTAGTCATATGAACAACTTTACAACCACAATAGTATATTAAACATATATTGACAACAATTGAGTTTCCATGGTAGCGCTATGGGATTGAAGGTTCGACATTAACTGATAATAAAGGCCTCTTATACGAATCACTAGTAGTGTTATCCTAAAGCAAATAAATTGATGAGCGGAGTCTCGTGTTATATAAACTATCATGCAAAATTCGACGGATGTTTAATAGCATTTGGATAGGTTCAACATTTATCTTTATGTAAGAGATAAAATAAAGATAATCTTACTTCTAAAAGAAAAGAACTTGTCAAAAATCCTATATTACTAAATCACATGTGTTTTAAGCTTGGCAACATTTGAAGTTCAATTAAAATCCTAAAACATGTAATAAAATACCATTCATTTCACTAGGACTTGGCCACCTTGTTTCCAACTCCAAATACATTCAAATTATTAACAATCAATTAAACTAAAACATGCTTCCAATAGGTAACAATACAAGCATCATGACTAAAAGGCAGTCTTCATTAAACTATAATGTCCAAATACAAACATGGTTTATTGAAACTGCCACTCCGAACAACAAAGCTTTAAACTGTAAGCAATTGAAAACTATAGAAGAATAAGTAAAATCATTCTAATGAACTGAAATACATTTCATGTCTCATGGTTAATTCGTTTTTCTTCAATTATTTCCACAACCAAACAGAGTTACATGAAGGAAAATGTACCTGGAATTCGAAAGCAAGGAGAGAGATCAGTGAACTATTCAAACAGTAAGCGAAACAACAAACAACAGCAGCAACAAATCCCAACAAGAATCCAAGAGAGCCAACAACCAAAGACAAACAGAAATCCCAGAAGTGATTTGAAACAAAAGCAAGGAATTCAAAACCCAAACAAGCAAACAGAATAGTGCTTAAGTGAATTAAGAAATAGGACTTTTATGAACTGAAACACGAAGCAAACTTAATTCAAGCTAAAGAAACTGCTTATGTGTATTTTCTCAAATCTGTCTAAGAGTGTATGTCTGTCTGAAAAATATGTTTTCTCTCGAATCTGTGTGTTCTCACTGTGTGTGTTTTCAGAGAGTATCTTCCAGAGAGTTTCTATCTGTTTCTTCTTTAGGTTTCTGTGTGTGTGAATGTTCTGCCAGGGAGCTTCTCTATGTGTGAATGTATACTGCTAGTCTATCTGTGAGTCTGTTTTTAGAGAGTCCGTAATGTCCTCTTTTATAACCTACAAATCCCAACCAACAGCCCTTCCTTTTCAGTTTCAGATCTGTCCAGCACCCATTATTCCCCTTTTTCAAACCTTTTTGAGCTGTATATTCCCTACATGTGTTCTCTGATTTTAAACAACTGACCAAGCACTCAACAAAGTTAAAAATACTCATTATTATCCTCACATTCTCTGATTATTCCACCCTGATTTGTCTAAAGGTGGGATTTATAATTAATCAAATCCTAAAGGTGCAATAGAGATGGAAAACACTGCTGTCCAGCAGGTTTTAAACAAACAGTTCATGTGCAATGCACTCTTTGAATCAGCTTTTGGCTTTCAAACTCTAGACTAAGACAGCTATATCCAAGTTAATAACTAACAGAATCAATCAACAAAATCAAGCAAACAAAAGAATAGTTCAATTCAAACAAACATGAACCAATCAACAAAATCAAGCAAAACAAAAGAATAGTTCAATTTAAACAAACATGAACCAATCTGCCCGGGATTCTCAAACAATAAATTCGTGAATTTAAACAACAACATTCGTTGAGTCGAATCACAATATGTGCGATTGACATTCAAACAAATGCAGGAACAGTGAATCAGGGAATCTCGGCCAATGTCGGATTTGTGCTCTAATGTTCTAACAAACGAACCTACGAACCTAATCGACGACATTCGTATAGTCGATTACAACAAACACAATCAATAACACACAATCGATGAACAAGTTTCATCTTTCAACACTTAAGCCGAGAGAGAAAAGAAAAAAAATCCAAATGAAAGAAGCGAGAATGTTATTCGACTTCAATAATCGACTCGAATACACACACTTATCAACTAACAACAATCAATCAATTACGATAATCAATCGGCCAAAAAACAGTGAATCAAGCAAAATCTCGGCTAGAACAGTCCAAAATGAAGAATTGTCTATTCGACGAAGTATCGAATCGAGTTCTTATTTTATAGCAACATCATTCATAGCAATCAATCAGAAACAACAAATCGACCAAATAAAACGGTCCCAAAAGATGAAGAAAAACAGAGAATTGATTGAAATCACAACAAAAATCAATAACCAACGAAAACTAACTAAAGCGACGAGTATAATTAAACAAAAATAGAGAAGAAAAAAGAAATACCTTGAAACAAAAGAAATGGAGACTCGGCCGACTTGGGTCTCGTTCATTCGAGGTCGAAAGGACCTTAATTGAGATGTTTTCTAAGTGAAAACATATCAATTAAGGTCTATTAGACCTCAATTTGATAACGTCCGGCGAAGGAAATTCCAAATCCATGTTTTAGGGTTCTTAGCTCGGATTTTTGGGGCTTCATGGTTTCGGGCTGGATTTGAATGAAACCAAAGGTCGTTTGGGTGTGAGCGAGGCTAGGGGATGCTATGGTGTGAAGTTGGAGTGATTCGGGGTGATTTTCGATTTTCCGGCAATTTTCGATCTAATATTCGAAACGTTTGGGAACGATTCGAGACTAATGGTTGCCGGATTCGTGTTGAGGGGGAGAAGGGGAAGCTACGGTGCAAAAATGGTGGTGTTTGGACCACCGGAACCGCCGTGAGGCAATTTCCGGTGGCGGAGCACGGCGGCGGCGGCGGGGAGTTCTCTAGGGTTCTTTTGGAGACGAGTGGGAGAGGAGAAGTGAGGTGGGTATCCAGATTTGGGGGTCTTTGGTATGATTAAATCAGTGATTTAATTGGGACCGTTGGATGGATGGAAACCAACGGTCCAGATTAAAAGATGGGAATGGGGCGGGTTGGTTAATGGGCTGGGCGGACCGGTTTGGGCAGGGTCATTGGACATGCCTTTGGGCTTGGTTTTACTCTTTTAATTGGCCCAATCCATTTAACTCTTTATCTTGATTTCTCTCTTTTTCTAATAAACAAAATTCTAAATACACTACCAAAATCCAAATAATTTATACAAAAATACTAATTAATACTAACGATTAACACACTCAATATAAATTTATGCATTTAAATCCTAAAAATGTAAAAGATGAATTATTTTTTGTGATTTTTTATATTATTTAAACAATGAACTTAATTACTCCAAATAAGGCTTAAATGCAAATGCAACATTATTTTTTGTATTTTATTTTATATTTTATTAGTTTAATAAATAAACATGCAAAGATGAATATCAAGAAAATCAAACAAAATTAAGAAAAATCAACTCACTGTTCTATTTTTGGATTTTGGGAGTAAATCTCATGCAGGGCAAAAATCACGTGCTCACAATGAGTCAAAGCTCGCGAGTTAAGATGATACGAAGCTGATAATTGGCCACAATTCGATTAGCCTATCTCACGGGCGGCTCAACACTATCGGAGCCCTAAAGCCAAACTAGCATAAGAGGCCTTCAATAATTTTTTCAAAAAAAAAAAAACTTACTATATACTACGAGTATAATTTATTTAAAATCTAATTTTCTAGCTTTTTGAGATGAAAAATTATGAATAACTATCTTAATATAAATTTCTTCTAATAATTCTTTTCAATCGGTACTATAGACAATCCATTTGTTCTTTCTTGTGCCATGGTTGATTTTAAGTAAGATTTTAACCTGATTCATTAACTTGACGTAAAAATAAATATTTGTTGCTTTCACAATATACTTCTCGCATGCTTTAGCTTGATAGACGAAAAATACAAAACAATAGGATCTCTTGGAGGCACAAATGAAAAATATAATAGTAGTAACATTTGATTGAGAACTTAGAAACTTTAAAATAAAAATTATGAAAATCAAGAAGAAAGTGGAAAGATTTACGTAAATAATATTTAATGAGGAAAAGACATAATCACTTGATTCCTTTCATAAATTTTGCATTTACAGTTAGAGGCTTAATTTAAGGAATATAGATATTTTCCTTTTCAGTTTTTACCAAGATATGTAATAAGATTAAAAATACTTAATTTAGAAATAAATTATAGTTTAAAAAATGGGGTCCTCTAAAGTTGGGGGCCTAAAGCCTGGGCTTCAGTGGCTTTACCCAAAAGCCGGCACTGGCCTATCTGCAACGTAAATATGCTTATCTAATAGTGGTAACCAAAAATCTTATATATATTATAATTGATTAATAAGGCGAGAATATACAATAATTAATCATCATTAATTACTAAAAAAATTTTATGTGTAAACACGTATCAGCATATTAGTTTGATATAAAAATCCAAGACGAGTAAGATAAAGGCTGCAACTAATGATTAAAATGCTGATATTTGGCCAACTAACTAGTTAGCTGGCTTCTATCAAATGCCCCATTAGGAGCGGCAAATGGGCGGTTCGGGTCGGATATGATTCGGATAAAAAACGGGTAATGAAAAAACGGATTAACTGATCCGACGCATATTTAATACGGATAAAAAACGGGTTAACTAGCGGATAATATGAGTTACCCATATTATAACTCATATTATCCATCACTTCTAGTATATGATCACTTTTGAGAGAATTTTTAGTCTCCCTAACTTGAGGAACCTCCAATTTTAGGCATTACAAATGTAAACGTTAGACTCATTGGTTATCCATTGGTTACTCATTGGTTATACATTTTCGAAATTGATATATGATTCTTCTTCATATTTGATCCGTTTTTAAAAAGTTCATTATCCAACATATAATATGGATGGTTAATTGTTTTCTTTAAATATTTTGCCACATGCCACATATTATATATATATATATATATATATATATATATAAAATCATCTCTACTGGCTTATAGCTTGTAAAGATATATAATGGTTGCAACTGGCAAGAACAATTTGGCCACATCAACCACTTAGCTAGCTTTCATAAAAATTTATTGATTTATAATTTTGCGTCATTGTGCGGTTGCGTCACGGTCCAGAAATCTTCCGTGCTGAATGCAAGGTGTTTTTGGTCAAATGATCTCGGATTGGCTCTTCTACCACAGTGAATATTTTTATCCGTTTGATCACGGGTCTTTAGGGGATATCAGTCCCTCCGATGATCATATGAATGATATGCTGAGGAATTTCTCTTTCGCCTAGGCCGTATTTCACCGAGTTTCGTGCTGAATCTCTCAGTGTGCGCTCTTGTTAATGCCAGAACCTGTATCTATGCACAAAGCATCACATGTGACCGCGTCCATGGGAATTGGTTATGGTGCGTACTCAAGGTTTTGTGGTGGCACCACAACACCTGAAACGTCAACACCATTTTTTTCATGGTCTTCAAGATTCACGTCTTCGCGTATGTCCACTAAATTAGACATTCTGACCTGGAATCAAAGATTTTGGACAAAAAAAGTGTGAAAAATAAATTCCGTTACGTAGCTAAACTAGCAAAAAAAATAATCACTATTATTTTTAGCTCCATGGTGGGCACCAAAATGTTTACCATGAAAATGGTAATTACAATTAGATATGAATTTGTGGTTCTAAAATACGTGATTTATTTATGTTGATTGTTAAGCAATGGATGCCAAATAAAAGATTAGAAATCAAGATTACGGCTTAGAGACGATATGATAATCAGACCAAACAGTTGGAGATCGAGGCCTCGAGCTATCGTTTATAAGGCCTCGGGGTCGAATTGGACGACTGGCTTAGAGGGATCAAAGGAGGTTTAAAATTTTACGAGAGCTATGACGATGACTCTTTATGATCCATAAGCAATAAATGAAGAACAATGAATAGAACACAATGAATATAAGCAATAAATGAAAGTAATGAATTCAAGGGAATATGTTAAGTTAGATAGCAAAGAGAATGTTCTTTTTATTCGATATTGGGTATCACGTGTATACAGATGATAAGGACCCCTCTTTTTATATGAGGGAGAACCCAATCATAGTACAAAAATATTTATTACAAAGTAGGATAGCTGGCATAACTACCTAGTAAACTAGCGTAGACTGGTACTATTCTTGCAGGTGATGTCAGTTCGGGCCACATACCTAGGGAACTTCCCGCTTACCTTCGATAATCACAGACTCATGTTGCGTCGAGGTCGAGAATAAAGAGCCTTCGAGACCGAAGCTCTTTTGCTAAGTCCCTGGATCTTCGGGTCCTTTTCGAGGCTAAGGGAGAGGCACAATGACCACATAACCGGGCCTCTCGATCCCGACGTATACACTATTGGTGGATGATTTTCCACTGTGTTTAATATAAACTTGCCATTGATTTGTCTCTATTTGTTCAACTGCATGTTCATTGTTGTTATTTGAAGATCTCTCAATTAACTGTACTTAGTTTGTATTGCTTTGAAAAGGGTACGCATTTAGGATGTTGTTGTACAACATCACTCCTAACGTAATTGAGGAATCAATACACTAAGGGTTTAAAGGTTGAACTAGGAATAATGAAACCTACTTGGTGAGATTGTACCGAGCGGTGAATTAGGGTCAGCTAGCGTAGTTCGAAAGAATATGTCTAATAAATTGTTGTAATTGCTCGGAAGAGAATTACGACACCCAAAGTACTCATTATTGATAGAGAATACTTAAGCGAATTTATAAGAAACGTAGTGGGGAAAATTTTCAATAATTAGAAATCATAACCCTAGACTTTTTCGATCTTCTTTATAATATTTACTCAGTGAGTTATAAATTTACACCAATTTAAGTACTTTGCTCTTAGTTAATAACCGCTAAAGTTATTATTTAAAGTTTCTGAAGGTTAATTACTTGAATTCTTGCAAAACTATGTTGTCGTGCTAAGTAGGTTAATTTCTTGTGAGTTTCGACTCCAGGCTTGTAAATCTAATTAGATTTGCAACAACCGCTTATAGATTTTTAAAGACATAGTTCGGGCTTGTAAACTGAATTACACTCTGGGCTTGTAAACCGAATTATACAATAATTATATATGTTTATTTTTATAAAGTTTCAAAAAATTTATGGTGAGTGTTAATAATTTAAACTTTTTGTACAATTTTTTATCTTTATATTATAATTTTAGTTTGGAATGATTCTAATATTTGAAAAACCGACTTACTTAATTTAGTTTTTTTTAGAGAAATACCGATCCAAACCAAACAATGAACAATCCTAGAGCTTGGAAACATGTGACTAAGACTAATTGATCTTTTATTTATCCTAGCGCACAGCCGAATTGATCTTTTATTTTTAATAGAACTCTGTGTACCTATTGTTTGATAAAACATTTTCTACATCTTTGTGACAAATTGCCTCAAATAAATGTAGTACAAAAACTAATATTTACTGCTAAACTGTCAATTAGCAAGTTTGACTGCAAAAAAGGTTCTTGTTATGATTCTAGAGCATTAACCTTCTTAACTGAATACTACTCCAATATAAGGGCCTTGTGATCGATACAATGAAATATTGTAAATTTGACAGAAAATATATATTGTACAAACACAAAGATCAAATAATTTACAATATAACAGGGTTATTCCAATTACACAAATTGGCAATCCTAGGAAATACAGTATTTTGCCAAGTTTGATGATTTTCATAAATTCTGGTAGGTAATACCTAGAAAGGGTCGAAGGTTTCTGCTTTCTCTTTTTGCGCCAATGAACCTTCTGAAGATAACTACCTAGGCCCTCCTTCCTTTTCCTCCTTCAGTTATTCTTTTCAGACGCTCAGAGGGACAAGTGTAGAAAACAAATGAATAAACTGTATACAAGTACCATGAGACCTTCTAATATTTTAACCAGAAGAAGAAAATAAGAAAAAGAAATTTATTCAGCTCTAAACATTTAATCATCACTACGACGACCATGGTAGTTACTCACTCCTCAACTGGCGAAGATCCAGCTGCATCAAAACCATCAACCTTTCTATGTTAAAAAAATGGAGGAAAAGTAGAGCACTAAAGTAAATGAATGGCCATATATGAAACTAGATACATATCTAAGTCATCATTTGTAAAGAAAATGGACGTGGACTTGATCAAAAAATGATCATTGCTAACTCCCACTCCACCCACATGCGTATGACTGAACATGATCTAGAGCTAATTGTGAAACTGAAATTTCCATAAGAGTGTTCAACTTTTAATATATCACATAAAAGGTAGTATTTCATTCATATACTGCGAAATCCCGCTAGCCATTATTCGTATGAACTCCTAGATCCATGAAAGACATAGGCATCTGTAAGCTGGTAGCGAAGAGTGGAAACAAGGAATCAGAAAATCAATGCATTCCTTCTTAAACTTACCGGTCTGACTGACTTTATACAAAGAGAGGAACATCAGCAAAAGAAAGCTCTTTTTGAATCGAATATTTGATAGACTAAGCTAGGTGTAGCCCGGTCTCTCTACGGTTTTGCTTGAACTTGTAAAAATATACCGGAGAGGGGGAACTCCTAACAAAAGCACCATGAGATGGGGCTTTTCTGCAAACATGTCCTTCTGCACGGGTGGATATCGCGCCTAACATTTGAAATTGAGCTGCTTCTCTCTCTTGTTCCTTATTTGATTCCGACCAGTGGCTTGGAAGCAAGCTACCCGCGCTATATAGAAGGAGATGAGCAGCAGGAAAATTTTCTGTCGAATGAAGTCAGAAGTCGGCACCTATCTAGAGCTTGGATGTACAATTTGGGAAAACCAACAATAGCAATGAGTCAGGCTCATGTGATGAAAATGGACATCAGGTCCTCAACTCTAAAATGTAGCCCACGAGGCACGAATGACTTAAGACTATATAAAGTGATAACAACTCACTCCCTCGATCAACAACAACAACAAAAACAACAACCAGTATTATCTCATTTAGTGGGGTGTGGGGAGGGAAGTGTGTACGCAGACCTTACTGTGACCCTGTGGAGGAGAGATTGTTTCCAAATAGACACTCGCATATATCCTTCCCTCCAAGAACTTCACACCTTGCTCTTGGGGAGACTCGAACTCACAACCTCTTGGTTGGAAGTGGAGGTTGCTTACCATCAGAGCAACCCCTCTTGTTTTGGTTGAACTCACTCCCTCGATCAATGCGGAAAATTCTAACATAATCATCTTATAATCCATCCATCTTAGAAGAATACTGAGAAAATGTAAATAAAAGAAAAGATAAGAATAAAAAGAATAGCTAACCAGAATCCACGTCTTGACGATCAGCAGCTTGCTTGATCTCTCTGATGATTCTCCATGCACTGCATGAGGAATTTGAAAGTCTCAATCTCACAAGGTATAGTGAGTCCACCAGTATGATCAAACCCAAACTCTTCCTCAACTTTTTCAAGCAACAATTTGAACAATGGATCACTAAGATAGCTTGTAGGAATTATAAACCTCCGAAGCTCTGGTCCAACATAAACAGCCAAATAGCCTCTAGGGACACCATGTGGTGGCTCTGGACTTTGACAACTCTCCTCATCCGAATCACAATATATATTGTAGTTCCTTAGCCTCATACTAATCGAAGGTGATATTCCTCCTGGGGAATTGCTACCGCGATTTGACGTTGATCCAAGATTATTATTGTTGTCGTTGTTATTGTTGTTATTTCCCTTTGGGCCAAGTGTGGCGTTTTGCCATTTGCTTAGAAATTCTTTCAGTCTTACAATCTGCTTAATTCCAGTCACTTTGTTTCCTCCTTGCTCATCCATTTTCCTTTGCTTACCACGGCAAGATTGATGATGAGAAGAAAATCCAGCTGGGATTGGTTTTAAGCCCTTAGGCTCTTGGAAAATTTGACTCATTGGATCTTGGTTTTAGCTGCAATTTATAAAGAAAAAAAGCATGCATTAGGTGTCAGTTTTGGTTTCATTTTCAATTTTCTTGGCAATCAAGGACAAGGATTCTGACACGGAAAAGTTAGCAACAAAAGCTTAGGTTAATTATCAACACTTATGAATGCATGCAACACTCGCCGAGCCAGAATTTGTGTTAAAAAATGTCAAAATATATAAAAGCAAATATACCATGAAATTACGGGTAGTCAATACATAGTATATATACATATAAAAAAAAAGAATTACCTACCTAATGGGTTGTCATTTGACACCCCTTCCTATAAGGTGGCTCCGCCACTGCTGTGTGTCTAGCATTGTTCTTAACTCTGATTTCCTTAATATTCCATTCATTTAAAAAAAAGAATGAGGAATTCAGGGACAACGCATCTAATTATATATATGAACTCCTACATCATATTTTTAATTCTTTTAATAAAATATAATATTCAAAATCTATTAAACAAACATTATAAACCGTAGTTTTTACAAGTATAAGCATTTCTAGAATATTTTAAAAGATCATAGTAAAAGAAAACCACATGAATGTCATAAACAATAAGAGTACCAAGGCAAATACAGATGGAGTATTATTTTAATTCACCAATCCATGTGACATGTTAATTGTTGCATATAGTTAGTCATGATATGCCAAGGAGGAAAAGCCTCTTTCCATCACATGATCGGCAGCTAATGCAATCATTTTAGCAAATAAAGTCATCTTTTTTATATTGTAATATATATTCAAGGACATGAGTATATAAAAGCTGATGGACTGCCAGTGGCATAAAGCTAATTGTTTTTCTTTCTTTAATGTTTTTTATTTGAAAAACACCTTTGTATTGCTCTTTCGATTCAAAAAGGAGAAACACAGAAAATAAGTTGAAGATAAAATTCATTTATTTAAAAAGATTATGCTTTACTTTCTTGTATCTCAGTTGTCACAATATGCATGGGAAAAGACAGGAATTTCCTTAAGATGCTTTCTCACTGAGTCGCACAAATTCTTGGGAAACTTAAAGGGTCACAACTCACAAGTATTGGTATTATAAGTAAAATTATTGGATTTTGAATAGCGGAAGAAAAATAATTTCACCCTAAATCAAGAATCAAATATATTATAGTAGTAGAAGAATTAAAAATTACTCCTATAAGAGATCATTTTTTTTTTTGGTTTCTCACCCGGTATCCGGTACCCGCATTGGAATCCGACTACATCCGTATACGCGCTACACAGAGGCCCTTTCTGAGGAAAAGACTCCCTACTAAGTATTTTTCCATACACAGGGCTCGAACTCGAGACTCTGGTTAGAGGAGGAGCAATTTCATTCATTATACCACATCCTTTGTTGGTTATAAGTGATCATTTCATGTCTTCTTTGTGGTACGCTTCTTTTTATGAATAATCATAATGGAAGTATTTAAGAATATGGAAAAACAAAAATGCCTTCAACCCTAGAAATTCATACAATTAAATGTATGCAAAATAAAGAAAACGATTTATCTGTGCATATCGTTTTTTTTTTTTTTTGGTTGAATTAATATCATCAATACAATCCATTAAATAAAATTTATTGGCACAATTAAATTCGAATAAATAAAATGATTGACCAATTAAACACAAAACGATTCAAAAATAAATTTTCAAATTTTGCAATTACCAGAACAGGGTGAAAACCGTCAGGAAGCAAGAAGCAAATTTATTGTGGGCCCCGGAACGGTTTCTGCATTCAACAGCTTGTGGCGACAATAGGGAACGCCATTTTGAGGAGGAGGAGGAGGTTGGAAGAGTTGGGTTAGAAGTTATTGATTTTTCAGAATTCTCTAAAATAATGATTCTGAATAAAATGATAGTAGCAATTTACAATTTCTATAATTGCTAGTTACCCTTATTTTTCGCAGCAATTTTCTCTTTAGCCTATTGCCTTCACCAATATTTTCATTCCTCCTAGTTGCTTCCTTTCCCATGCTCCTCTTTTTTTCTTATTTACTCTATGCCCACGTTGAAGTCTAATAAATGGAAAAGTAAATAATCAAGAACGTACTAACACGGAGAAAGCGTTTAAGTAACCTTTTTTTTTCTTTGTCCTATGGTTTTAAAATTTTCATTTTAAAAAATTGCACAAGATATGGGCGTACGTAATTAAGAGTATTTAAAAAGGATTTCAAATGCAATGCATCCTCGATTAAAAAAGGGATTTAGACACTTCCTCCAGGATTGGCTTCATAACACCCCAGTTCAATGCGGAATTAGAATTTAAATCCTATGGGTTCATTTTTAAGATTTTACGAAATTCAGTTATGTTAAACTTCTCTCTCTTGCTTTCTCTCGGTGCACGATTAGCGTGACTCTAACGTACGCCCACCAAAAAAATGGGGAGGGGGCAACTAGCCAAAAACGCGAAGAAAGTTCAAAAGCAGGAAATCAAACTTGCTGAGGGCGTAGTGCCACAATGAGGCCTTAAAGACCTCTTTTAGCACCATCTCGATTTGTGTGCACAGTTGTGACGACCCAAAGGGTCATCACTTGTTTTATTAAGCATTACGAGCTTTGGAGGTCTTGAAAACCTCATTTATAGTTGCCTCGATTTGCATGCACAGTCCGGGCACAAAGCTAGAAAATATTTATGTTGAAATATGTGAAATATGTGAAAAAGTTGAAGAATTTTGATATTAATATTGATATGGTTGACTTTGGTCAACGTTTTTGGTAAACGGACCCGGATCCGTGATTTGACTGTCTCAGAAAATCCGTAAAAAAATATGGAACTTGGGCATATGTCCGGAATTGAAATCCGAGGTCTAGAACCCCGGTAAAAGAATTTTTCTCTTAAATTGTTTTCTGAAAATGTTTAAGGAAAATGAAACTGAATTTTTATTAAAAAGTACTGGTATCGGGCTCGTATTTTGGTTCCGACGCCCGGTACAGGTCGTATATATTGGTTAAGCGCTTCCTGTAAAGTTTGGTTGAAAACGGACGTCGTTTGACGCATTTCGACCTTAAATTGGAAATTTTGGAAATTATGAAATTTGAAAGAATTCTTGAGTTTTAAGGCTCAATCCATTGATTTTGATGTTATTTTAGCGATTTGATCGCGCGAGCAAGTTCGTATGATGTTTTTGAGTCAGTGTACATACTTGGTTTGAATCCCCGAGGGCTCGGGTGAGTTTCGGATAGGTAACGAGAAGGTTTTGAACTTAAAATTGCAGCAGAAACTCTGCAATTTTTGCACATAGATTTTCTTCTATGCGATCGCATAGGTGTAGCTGCGATCGCATAGAGCAAAGATCAGAGGTCCCAAAAATCCTTCCGTGCGATCGCAATAGAGCCCATGCGATCGCATATCTTCCACTTTTCCTCCTATGCGATCGCATACTATCCTTCGCGATCGCATAGAGTAAGACTGAGGTCCAGAATTTCCTTCTATGCGATCGCATACCATTCCCTGCGATCGCATAGAGTAATTTGAGTTCAACCATTTTTCTTCTATGCGATCGCATAGGACCCCCGCGATCGCATAGAGTAATTTTATTGTCCCCATTTTTCTTCTATGCGATCGCATCATAGGCCCTGCGATCGCATAGAGTAAATTTTCGCCCAGTGAATTAATACCCAAAACAGAACACTTACGGGATTTTATCCCATTTTCACAAAATCCTTTCTTCTCCACAGCTCTTAGGCGATCTTTGGGGCATTTCTTCATCAAAGTTCATTGGGTAAGTATTGCTTAACTCGTCTTCTTCATTTTTCATCAACATCAATCAAATTCTTAGGCCTAAACATGTGTAAATTGGTTGAAAAATTAGAGAAATGGGTATAGTTAGGGCTTTCAAAGAATTTGCGATCTAGACCTCGTTTTGGTGTCAAACTTAAGAACAAATTGTATATTTGAACTCATAGAAGATTGGGTGAACTTATTTTGGTTCGAAACTTGAGTTTCGGTTATGTGGGCCCGGGGTCGATTTTTACTATTCCGGGCAAAATGTTGTAAAAATCATACTTAGCAATATGAACTAGTTTGTTAAGTAGAATTGATGACATTGAATCAATTGTGTATAGATACGATTGGATTGGAGTCAAATTCGAAAGGAAAAGGCATTGCTACGGATTGAATCGTTCGTGAACTTTCGAGGTAAGTGTTTGTTCTATCCTAGTTTGTAGGAATATGAATTTAGTTATGAATAAATTGTTGAATAAGAATTATTGGTGTTATACCGGTAATGAAGGTAAATTGTTGAAATTATTATAAATTATTGGTTTAAAACCGGTGATTATAAATATTGTTGATATAGAGATTATTGGCTAAATGCCGGTAATATATATATATATATATTTATGAATTGGGATCGTGTGGCGCGCCGACCACTTATATAATAAGAAATGGGATCGTGTGGTACGCCGACCACTTATATAATAAGAAATGGGATCGTGTGGTACGCCGACCACGAAGTGATTTAAATCTTGGCATTGGTCATAGTTGCCGGTAGCCTATTGAGATATATTTGGGAGCGGGTGGTACGCCTACCACAAGATATAATTATTGAGATATATTTGGGAGCGGGTGGTACGCCTACCACAAGATATAATTATTGATATATTTGGGAGCGGGTGGTACGCCTACCACAAGATATAATTACTATGATAATTGGGAGCGGGTGGTACGCCTACCACAAGGTATAATTACTGTGATAGTTGGGAGCGGGTGGTACGCCTACCACAAGATATGAAATGAGAGAGGAATTGAGACATGGAAGTAAGATTTATTATGTTGATTAGATTATTCTGGATATCATGAGTTATTGACTGTTATTTCAGAGCAGAGTATTTTCTTATAAATGTATTGTATATATATATATATCTATATTGCAACTGTACAGGTTTATGTGGGTGACTGGCCTTAGCCTTGTCACTAGTTCGCTGGGATAGGCCATGCACTTACCAGCACATGGGGTCGGTTGTGCTGATACTACACTCTGTGCTCTATTTGCGCAGATACAGGTTACGGACAGCAGCAACGACAGTAGCGACTTGTGGATTTTTCGACTACCGAGACTACGAGGTAGCCTTGCAGGCGTCCGCAGGACCCGTTGTCTCTTCTATCTATGCTTTTCATTCTGTTATCTCATGTAATCGAGATAAACAGCTTGTATTTTCTTTCAGACAATTATGTGTATTATTCTTAGAAGTTCGTGAGTATTGTGACACCAATCTTGGGTAGTGTATCATGTTTGGGTTTTCTTTATCATATTTGACTAAGTCTTCCGCTAATTTTGATTATTCCGCTGTAATTTATATATTTTAATAAGAATTTGGTAATTAATGGAGATGTAATTAATATTTGGCTTGCCTAGCTTCCATTTAGTAGGCGCCATCATGACCCCGATGGTGGGAAATCCGGGTCGTGACAAGTTGGTATCAGAGCACTAGGTTGCACAGGTCTCACAACTCACGAACAACCTTAGTAGAATCTGAAGGATCGGTACGGAGACGTCTGTATTCATCCCCAGAGGCTACAGAGTTAGGAAAATATTCCCTTCATTCTTTCCTATCGTGCGAGTTTGTTCTTCAATTGTTAAGTTGAATTTCTACTCTTGTCTTCCCACGAACGGCTAAGGCATGTACTGCTTCTTCAGCCGACAATGGCACAGGCTGGTGATAGATCAACAATGCCTTCAGAAGTTTTACGGAGTTTCGGATAAATTTCACCAAACTCTTCGCTATCTCCTTCAGTGGTGCATCTTTTGAGAACCCAAGGTAAATTATTGACTTGTTGCTATGAGATATTGCAGAATGCGGGAATAGTTGAAGGTGAGAGGGTTGATTCTATTGTGTTTCAGGTAGCGAGTAAATTAGTGGAAACATAATGTATTTACTAACCGGCTGTGGTTTTGATGGACCTTGACGTCTGGTTGATTTATTCGAAGTTGTGAAGGATAATTATTGTGGATTATCAGATGTTGTGACTTTGACTTATATCCAAAAAGGGGGGAAGACCACTATTAGTGAATGGACCGAATGGCCATGTTTTATGTCAGTTTTGGCTTGGAATGTATACATATGGTATGGAAAGGTCCCCCAAATAAATTATGCATGTTTGAGGCTTAGTACTCTGCAGGGGTAAGAATCGGCCCAAAGAGTAATAAAGAGTATATGAGCAAAAGAGGTAATTGGTCGTCAATGTTTGTGACAAGCCTATGAAGAGGGCAGATTGGCCATGTGACATTACCTACTCAATCCAATTTGTAGAAATGTTTGGAGGAGTTACCTCCCTGACACTTTGAAAGGTGTGGTATGTACGATCTGAACGATCATGTCAGGTTATTATGACAATGTCCGAATATGTTGTCATGTCCAATAAGTTAACTGGGCCTCAAAGGAATTGTTGTGAATGTGGCAGATTGGAGAAATATAATTTATGAAGGCACTCAAGCTACGTGCCCCATTGCAGTCAATACTCAACTCACATGACCAGCTAGAGTTAGGGGTCAGGATGTTAAAGGCGGAGGTGAGACTCCTAGAGGTGGAGATCTAGTTGTTGACATAATTTCTATGGTGTGACTGAGGTCACTACACCAGATGATGTTATCACATGTACAATTCTGATTGTTATAAAAGGAACATTTTTCCTCAATTTGATTTGATCTTTGAAGAATTGAGGCAAGTCCTCTTAATATGCTCCGCTCATGAGTGAGCTTCGTAATCATCAAATCTACATATGTGAATACTCACGTTGTGCTATTAAATGGAGGTAATTATCTCTATTATTATGTATTGGTCACTAGGAATATTGATGAGGTCAAAAGTGACTTTATATTAATTATTACAATGAGAATGAATTCCTGAAGTAACTATTTTAAATGGTTAAATTGTATACCATGTCGGTATGAGGGTTCTTTTATGTCGTGATGCTCTTTGACGGACAATAGTTGAAAAGAAGAAAGAAAGGAAGTGAAAAACATCAGTGGCACAATGTGCAAATGCTTGTGATTTAGAGTGGAGGATGAGATCCTCATAATTTGTATAACGTGAAAATATTCGTTTTAAAAAAAAAAAAAAAAAAACCGAGTTGCAAGCTGCGGTGATTATTATATGAGGACAAGGTCCTGGTGGTGAAAAGTTTGTGTTTAAAATTTTCCCTTTTTGGAAATAAAAAATCTAGCATAATATCCTAAATTTGAGTCATGCCTGTTAGGATTATTTGACAATCCTTGCACAGTTTCTATTCATATTTAGCCATTTCTATTTTGTGACCGTTGAGTTCTAGACTTTGAGATGAGCACCAGGTAAGGATAAATATGACGCATTAATTCGAAAAAGTAATCATGAGGTTTCCATACCTCACTGTGAGTAAAGTGGGAGTTTTGGAATAAGATATTTGATAACAGGGTTAATTGACAATGTTGTAATTTAAGAACAACTCTAATGGCCAGACTTCAGAGTCATGGATATGTGCATACGCATGAGGTGTTCGTGCCTTATTTAGACTTGTTCATTGTAGTCTTCATTGTTTCCATATTGACCTACTCCTGCAGTCATGAGGAGCATGCGCAACATCTCAGAGTGACCTTGCAGACTCTGAGAGATAGCCAGCTATATGCAAAATTTTCAAAGTGTGAATTTTGGCTAAGTTCAGCTGCATTCCTGGGTCATATTGTGACGGCAGCAGGTATTCAGGTTGATCCGAAGAAAATTGAGGCAGTCAAGAACTGGCCTAGACCGACATCAGCCACAGATATTCGGAGTTTTTTGGGGTTAGCGGGCTATTATCGCCGATTCGTAGAAGGATTTTCGTCTATTGCAACCCCACTGACCAGATTGACCCAGAAGGGTGTTCAATTTGAATGGTCCGATGAATGTGAGGCGAGCTTTCAAAAGCTCGAGACAACCTTGACCACAGCACCGGTATTGGTTTTACCCACAGGTACGGGACCTTATACTGTTTATTGTGATGCTTCCCGTATTGGGCTTGGTGCAGTATTAATGCAAGATGGCAAGGTTATTGCCTATGCTTCGAGGCAGTTGAAGATTCATGAGAAGAACTATCCAGTGCATGATCTGGAATTGGCGGCGATTATTCACGCATTGAAGATCTGGAGGCATTATTTGTATGGTGTAGCATGTGAAGTATACACCGATCATAAGAGTCTTAAGTATTTGTTTAAGCAGAAAGAGTTGAATATGAGGCAGAGAAGGTGGCTAGAGTTGCTAAAAGACTATGATGTTACTATTTTATATCACCCGGGTAAGGCCAATGTGGTGGCCGATGCATTGAGTAGAAAGTCTGCCAGCATGGGTAGTCTTGCATATATTCCGGTCAGTCAGAGACCATTAGCTATAGATGTCCAGGCCTTAGCTAACCGGTTCGTGAGATTAGACATTTCTGAGCCTAGCAGGGTGTTAGCCCGCACGGTCGCTCGTTCTTCTTTATTAGAGCGTATCCGTGAGAGGCAATTTGATGATCCTCATTTGTGTGAGTTGAGAGATACAATACAACGGGGAGGTGCCACACAGGTAAATCTAGATGATGATGGGGTATTGAAATTGCAGGGTCGAGTTTGTGTGCCCAATGTCGAAGGGATTCGAGACTTGAATCTTAGCAGAGGCCCACAGTTCGCGGTATTCTATTCACCCGGGCGCCGCGAAGATGTACCAGGACTTACGTCAGCACTATTGGTGGCGCAGAATGAAGAAAGATATCGTTGCGTATGTTGCTCGGTGTCTAAATTGTCAGCAGGTGAAATATGAGCACCGGAGACCTGGTGGTGTATTCCAGAGGATTGAAATTCCCGAGTGGAAATGGGAGCGGATCACTATGGATTTCATTACTGGACTTCCTTTGACTCGGAGGAAATTTGATGCTATTTGGGTCATTGTTAATAGGCTGACCAAGTCAGCACACTTTATTCCAGTATCTGTCTCCTACTCGTCGGAGAGGTTGGCGGAGGTTTACATTAGGGAGATTGTTCGTCTCCATGGAGTGCCAGTATCTATTATCTCTGATCGAGGTACGCAGTTTACCTCGCGGTTCTGGAGAGCGGTCCAGCAGGAGTTAGGCACCCAGGTTCAGTTGAGTACAGCATTTCATCCTCAGACGGATGGCCAGTCCGAGAGGACTATTCAGATTCTAGAGGACATGCTTCGAGCCCGTGTTATTGATTTCGGAGGCTCGTGGGACCAGTTTCTGCCATTAGCAGAGTTCGCCTACAATAACAGTTACCAATCTAGCATCCAGATGGCTCCGTATGAGGCGTTGTATGGTAGGCGATGTCGATCACCAGCTGGATGGTTTGAACCGGGAGAGGCTCGGTTGTTAGGTACAGACTTAGTTCAGGAGGCCTTGGATAAGGTCAAGACTATTCAGGAGAGATTGCGTTCAGCTTAGTCCAGGCAGAAGAATTATGCGGATCGTAAGGTTCGAGATGTAGATTTCATGGTTGGCGAACGAGTATAGCTCCGAGTGTCGCCTATGAAGGGCGTGATGAGGTTTGGGAAGAAGGGCAAGCTCAGCCCTAGGTATATTGGCCCATTTGAGATTCTAGACAGAGTGGGAGGGGTGGCTTACGGATTAGCTTTGCCGCCTAGCTTATCAGCCGTGCATCCAGTTTTTCATGTATCTATGCTTCGGAGATACCACGGTGATCCCACACATGTGTTAGACTTCAGTACTGTCCAATTGGACAATGATCTATCTTACGAGGAGGAGCCGGTAGCCATTCTAGACCGGCAGGTTCGACAGCTGAGGTCGAAGAGTTATCCTTCTCTGCGTGTTCAGTGGAGAGGTCAGCCTCCTGAGGCATCGACCTGGGAGTCCGAGTCCGATATGCGGAGCCGCTACCCACATTTGTTTCCCGACTCAGGTACTTCCTTCTCTTGTCCGTTCGAGGACGAACGGTTGTTTTAGAGGTGGAGATTGTGACGACCCAAAGGGTCATCACTTGTTTTATTAAGCATTACGAGCTTTGGAGGTCTTGAAAACCTCATTTATAGTTGCCTCGATTTGCATGCACAGTTCCGGGCACAAAGCTAGAAAATATTTATGTTGAAATATGTGAAATATGTGAAAAAGTTGAAGAATTTTGATATTAATATTGATATGGTTGACTTTGGTCAACGTTTTTGGTAAACGGACCCGGATCCGTGATTTGACTGTCTCAGAAAATCCGTAGAAAAATATGGAACTTGGGCATATGTCCGGAATTGAAATCCGAGGTCTAGAACCCCAGTAAAAGAATTTTTCTGTTAAATTGTTTTCCGAAAATGTTTAAGGAAAATGAAACTGAATTTTTATTAAAAAGTACTGGTATCGGGCTCGTATTTTGGTTCCGACGCCCGATACAGGTCATATATATTGGTTAAGCGCTTTCTGTAAAGTTTGGTTGAAAACGGACGTCGTTTGACGCATTTCGACCTTAAATTGGAAATTTTGGAAATTATGAAATTTGAAAGAATTCTTGAGTTTTAAGGCTCAATCCATTGATTTTGATGTTATTTTAGCGATTTGATCACGCGAGCAAGTTCGTATGATGTTTTTGAGTCAGTGTACATACTTGGTTTGAATCCCCGAGGGCTCGGGTGAGTTTCGGATAGGTAACGAGAAGGTTTTGAACTTAAAATTGCAGCAGAAACTCTGCAATTTTTGCACAAAGATTTTCTTCTATGCGATCGCATAGGTGTAGCTGCGATCGCATAGAGCAAAGATCAGAGGTCCCAAAAATCCTTCCGTGCGATCGCAATAGAGCCCATGCGATCGCATATCTTCCACTTTTCCTCCTATGCGATCGCATACTATCCTTCGCGATCGCATAGAGTAAGACTGAGGTCCAGAATTTCCTTCTATGCGATCGCATACCATTCCCTGCGATCGCATAGAGTAATTTGAGTTCAACCATTTTCCTTCTATGCGATCGCATAGGACCCCCGCGATCGCATAGAGTAATTTTATTGTCCCCATTTTTCTTCTATGCGATCGCATCATAGGCCCTGCGATCGCATAGAGTAAATTTTCGCCCAGTGAATTAATACCCAAAACAGAACACTTACGGGATTTTATCCCATTTTCACAAAATCCTTTCTTCTCCACAGCTCTTAGGCGATCTTTGGGGCATTTCTTCATCAAAGTTCATTGGGTAAGTATTGCTTAACTCGTCTTCTTCATTTTTCATCAACATCAATCAAATTCTTAGGCCTAAACATGTGTAAATTGGTTGAAAAATTAGAGAAATGGGTATAGTTAGGGCTTTCAAAGAATTTGCGATCTAGACCTCGTTTTGGTGTCAAACTTAAGAACAAATTGTATATTTGAACTCATAGAAGATTGGGTGAACTTATTTTGGTTCGAAACTTGAGTTTCGGTTATGTGGGCCCGGGGTCGATTTTTACTATTCCGGGCAGAATGTTGTAAAAATCATACTTAGCAATATGAACTAGTTTGTTAAGTAGAATTGATGATATTGAATCAATTGTGTATAGATACGATTGGATTGGAGTCAAATTCGAAAGGAAAAGGCATTGCTACGGATTGAATCGTTCGTGAACTTTCGAGGTAAGTGTTTGTTCTATCCTAGTTTGTAGGAATATGAATTTAGTTATGAATAAATTGTTGAATAAGAATTATTGGTGTTATACCGGTAATGAAGGTAAATTGTTGAAATTATTATAAATTATTGGTTTAAAACCGGTGATTATAAATATTGTTGATATAGAGATTATTGGCTAAATGCCGATAATATATATATATATTTATGAATTGGGATCGTGTGGCGCGCCGACCACTTATATAATAAGAAATGGGATCGTGTGGTACGCCGACCACTTATATAATAAGAAATGGGATCGTGTGGTACGCCGACCACGAAGTGATTTAAATCTTGGCATTGGCCATAGTTGCCGGTAGCCTATTGAGATATATTTGGGAGCGGGTGGTACGCCTACCACAAGATATAATTATTGAGATATATTTGGGAGCGGGTGGTACGCCTACCACAAGATATAATTATTGATATATTTGGGAGCGGGTGGTACGCCTACCACAAGATATAATTACTATGATAATTGGGAGCGGGTGGTACGCCTACCACAAGGTATAATTACTGTGATAGTTGGGAGCGGGTGGTACGCCTACCACAAGATATGAAATGAGAGAGGAATTGAGACATGGAAGTAAGATTTATTATGTTGATTAGATTATTCTGGATATCGTGAGTTATTGACCGTTATTTCAGAGCAGAGTATTTCCTTATAAATGTATTGTATAAATATATCTATATTGCAACTGTACAGGTTTATGTGGGTGACTGGCCTTAGCCTTGTCACTAGTTCGCTGGGATAGGCCATGCACTTACCAGCACATGGGGTCGGTTGTGCTGATACTACACTCTGCGCTCTTTTTGCGCAGATACAGGTTATGGACAGCAGCAGCGGCAATAGCGACTTGTGGATTTTTCGACTACTGAGACTACGAGGTAGCCTTGCAGGCGTCCGCAGGACCCGTTGTCTCTTCTATCTATGCTTTTCATTCTGTTATTTCATGTAATCGAGATAAACAGTTTGTATTTTCTTTCAGACAATTATGTGTATTATTCTTAGAAGTTCGTGAGTATTGTGACACCAGTCTTGAGTAGTGTATCATGTTTGGGTTTTCTTTATCATATTTGACTAAGTCTTCCGCTAATTTTGATTATTCCGCTGTAATTTATATATTTTAATAAGAATTTGGTAATTAATGGAGATGTAATTAATATTTGGCTTGCCTAGCTTCCATTTAGTAGGCGCCATCATGACCCCGATGGTGGGAAATCCGGGTCGTGACAACAGTCCGGTCGCGTAGCCGGAAAGACTACATGTGAAAATATGTGAAAATTGATAAAATTAACTATAAAATAAATTAATTTGACTTCGGTCAATATTTTGGGCAAATGGACCAGACTCGTGATTTGACGGTCCCGGACAGCCCGTTGAAAAATATGGGACATCGACATATGTCCGGAATCGAATTCTAAGGTCCCAAACCCGAGAAATAAATTTTTGAAAGAAATTATTTTTTGAAATTATTCATGAGTTTTGGAAATGAATTGTGGTTAGAACTTGATAGCATCCGGCAGGTAATTTGGTTCTGATGCCCTGTACATGTCTTATATGTGATTTAAGATAAGTCTGTGAAAGTTGATAAGAAACGGACTTGAAACAACGTGAATCGGATCGTTTTTGGAAAATTTTGAAAGTTTGAAGTTCTTAAGAAAATTTTATGATTTTGATGGTTAGTTTATAGTTGTTGATGTTATTTTAGTGATTTGAATGCACGAGCAAGTCCGTATAATATTTTTAGGTTGGTGTGCATGTTTGGTTTGGAGCCTCGAGGGCTCGGGTGAGCTTTGGATACACCATGGAGTGAAATGTTTACTTAGAGAATTACTGGTATGCTTCAGACCTGCAGGCTTCGCATGTCTCGCAAATGCGAGCTCGAAAATGCGAGCCATGTGCGAGAGGTGGCCTTGTCAGCCTTCTTCACAAATGCGAATTGTATGTCACAAATACGACACCCGCCTAGATCCCCCTTGGTCGCAAATGTGAAACCTTAGTCGCAAATGTGACGCTTGTTCCGCAAATGCGAAAGTTTCAATTACTACCTTCTATGGCAAATGCCCCCCCCCCCCCCGCCACTACTGCAATTCCCATAATAGCAGAAGTGGGGGGTCTAAATTTACAATTCCAACATCAGAGACCTGCAACTTTTATAATTAGACGAATTTCAAATCTATATTTCACATCTGTTCAAAATACAAACTCCCTATGGCAATTTTTCAAGAACAACTCTTCTACCAAATCGATTGTAAGTTAATTTTAACTCATTTCCTTCAATGATTAACATGATTTCAACTCAAAATCAATGATTTTCATGGGAGAAATTGGGTGTTTTGGATAGAACCTAGATTTTTTAAAAAATTAGGGATTTGGACCTCGATTTGAGGTCCGATTTCAAAATAAATTATATATTTGGGTTCGTGTGGGAATTGGTAATCGGGTTTTGATTCGAACCTCGAGTTTTGACCATGTGGACTTTTTGAGTAAAACTTTGGGAAATCCATTTCCGTGTATTCAAATTGATTCAGTTAACGTGTATTCATGTAATTAAGTAACTTGTGACTACACACGAGCAAATTGGCGGTGGAATCAAGGGGTAAATCTATAATTGAGATGTAAATGGTGTTCGTGGCATCGAGGTAAGTATTTGGTCTAACCTTTGCTTGAGGAATTATGAGTTGAGTCCTATTTGCTATGGGTAATTATTGAGTACGGCGTATAGGCATGATGACGAGTATCTATACGTTGGTGTCTAGCATGCACGTGGGTCTTATATTGTAATTATCATGAATTCGTCGTATCTTTCATGCCTTGGTGATGGGTTCTATATGTTGTGTAAAGTTTGTGGAAGGAATTGTGACCTATGAACATTGAGGAGGTTTAGCTCAAGCTGTATAATGAATTGTGAATGAGTAAGTGATAATTGAACCTCTAGAGCATTGGCTTGAGTTATGAAATGAATTGTGAAGTAAAAGTGAGAAAGAGAAGAGTTTATTATGTTGTCATCCTTGTCGGGCTATTATTGTTTTATTTGTTATCTCCCTTGCCGGGATGTGGAGGATTATCGATCTTGTTCCCTTGCCGGGACTAAATTGTTCAATTGTTATTCCCTTGTCGGAATTCTTATTATAATTTCATTTGTTCCCTTACCCTATTATTTGTGATTGTTGTTTGGGTGAGAAAGAGTGTAAAAGCACGAATGGTGATGTTGTGTATCGTTTTTATGAGGAAAGAGTGGAAATCACAAAGGGTGATATGGTGTATACTTGTGAGAAAATAGTGTAAATCACGAAGGGTGATGTCGTGCCGCACGAGGTATCGTTTCGTGCCGATTATGTTGATTATATGGTGAGGAACGAGAGTAAAAGCATGAAGGGTGATGTCGTGCACGTTTTTTTATATGATTTCTTTGGTGAGGATGAGAGTAAAAGCACGAAGGGCGATGCCGTGCATTTATTAATTTTCTAATTCTTTGTTGGTATCTAAGATATATATTGCTTCTTTCATTTATCTGTTGTCTTTCTATCCGGAAAGTGATATCTCCCCCACAGCATTCTCCCCCTACCATACTTGGATGTTTATTTCCGTATTTTTTTCCGCTATATATATTGAATTGCACAGGTTATTTAGTAGTGTGGTCCTAGCTTTGTCATTACTTCACCGAGGTTAGGCTAGGCATTTACTCGCACATAGAATCGGTTGTACTGATACTACACTCTACACTATGTGCAGATCCCGGAGAAGCTCTTAGACCGTAGTTTGGATGCTACCTTCTGTCCACGTAGAGATCCAAGGTAGACCTCAGGTGTCAACAGGCCATGGCATCTCCACATATACCTATTCCCTGTTTCACTTTACATTCAAAAATAATGTTTTGTTATTTTCTTCTCACTTTGTATGTAGTGAGTCTTTGACCGTCTGTGATACTGTGACACCGGATTTTGAGTGATTAAGGCTTGAGTAATTGTAATAGACATAGATTTCAGATATCTCATTGCTTTCTTCTGCTTAATTTAACTTTTCGTTGTTTATACGTTATCGCTTTATGTTTGATAAAAAAGAATAAATGGATAATAAAGTGATTAGTTTTAAAGAATTGGCTTGCCTAGCTCACATTAGTAGGCTCCATCACGACTCCCGAGGATAAAAAATCAGAGTCGTGATGAATTGGTATCAGAGCACTAGGTTACATGGGTCTCACAGTTCACAGAGAAGCTTAGTAGAGTCTAAGGGATCGGTACGGAGACGTCTATATTCATTCCCCTAGAGACTACAGAGCTAGGAAAATTTCACATATTTTATTTCCTGTCATGTGGTTTGGTTTCTCAATGTTGATTGAATTTCTATTATATTCTCTCGCACATGCCGAGAATGCGCGCTTCCTCATGTGCTGATCAATAGCCTGAGCCCCCTGCAGCAGCTCCCACGAGGGGTAGAGGGACAGGCCAAGGCTGTGTTAGAGGCTGAGATAGAGGCAGAGCTCTACCCAGAGCAGCAGCACTAGTAGTAGAGCCTCAGGTTGACTTTGATGATGAGGTTCCGGCCCCAGCAGTTCCGATGGGCCCAGCTCAGGTCCTAGAGGGGTTTATTGCAACCCTAGTGTTGATACCCAATTTTTCCTACGTATTTTTTATGTACAAGATACTTTTAAAATAATATATATGCATTTATAAGCATTCCCAAGTATTTTGGTATTTTTTCTAATTTTTAATAGATTTTTAAAATTAATTTATTATCCATTTTAGCAGTACAAAAATCAATACTTTTTCCCGAAATATATATTTTGATGAATAATTTATTTTATTCCTATATTTCTGCCAAAATATTGTTAAGGTAATTTTTGTACATTTTTATAAATTTGTTTGGTATTGAAAAACTAAATTGCATATAATTGCAATTTTAGCCTACTTTAAGATTTAATAGCATTTACCACGACAGGATGTGGTGTAGTGGATGGGACTGCTCTTCCCTTAACTAGAGGTCTCGAGTTCGAGCCCTGGGTATAAAAAAATCCTTGGTAGAGAGTGCTTCCCCCCTGAAAGGGGCCCTACGCGGCGCGAATCCTTATATAATCGGGCTCCAATATGGGTACCGGACACCGGGTGAGAAAAAAATAGCATTTTACAATTATAAAATTTATATATTATTTTTTGATTCTGTACTTTTAATTTAACTTCAAAATTATTCTTTACTATCTTTATTAAATAAAAGGGAAAAACTTGCTCTTTAATATTTAGCCCAAATACGTTTCAATTGCAGCCCCATTTACATTTCAGTTATAGCCAAAATTGACCCAACCTTAACCCCCAATTAGATCAGCCCAATTTCATTTTAACCCGACCCCCGACCCAACCGGTTAACCCGCCTGGCCCATTGTTTTAATCCAGGCCGTTGGTCATTTTGATCAACAGCCAGGATCGCTCCTTGCCTTTTTAATTCACCTACCCTAACCCAACCCCCTCATTTCATTTGGCCTGCCGCCTTTGAATACTCTCCTCTCTCAAAATACTCTCGAATGTTCTTCGGAACCCTAGCCATCTTCTACCCCTTTCAACCGCACTTTCACCGGAATCCCTGGCTTCTAAGGCCATGGATGGTCTATACTCACCTCCCCTCAACCTTAAGCCTTTTGGGTGTTCAAATTTTCAAGGTCTGACCTCAACAATCCGTGGTTTTGAGGCCTCTTCGACCTTGCTCTGGAATATCCAAAGCATTAGGAGCCTCATTCTAACTCATCTGACTTAAGATCACACTTTCTTCCAAGCCTTTCTCCTTTCTAGGGTTTCTCTGAAACCCTAAGCTATTTGAGGTCTTCTTTGGTTATTTTCTTAAATCAATGCTATATATGTGTTTTACTGGAGTTTTTAAATGTTTCCCCCAATCTTTTCTTTCAAGATTTGTTTCTCTTCGAGTTTCTGAAAAAATTCGAGATGTTTCTCCGACTCTGTTTCTTCTTTTCTTTGTGTGAATCTGTCTTTGGTATTTTCTTGTTTCTCTACCTTGCATGTTCTTCTCCTATGTTCTTATGTTTGCGTTATTATGCATGTCTCCCTATTGTGCTCAGTTCTTTCTTCTACTAGTTTCTATATCATATTTTCACACGTTTATCTTATGTGTTCGTTACCCCTGTGTTCCTTTATTGTATTTTCTACTAACCCCTTAGTTCTTTATTTGCCTTTACTGGACCTTTGTTTGAATTCTAACATATTTCATCTACTGTTTCTTTAATTTTATACTGCCTCTTTATCTTCTGAACTTGTTTAAGTTCCAAGCTTCTCTTAAAACATGTTCTTTATGTCAACTTTTCACTATTTTTTTCAAACCTGTTGTTTTACCTCTTTGTTTTCTCATGAGTCTCCAAAAGAGACCTTTGAGCATGTTCATTTATTTGTATTCTCGTCTTTGCAAATGATTCGAGTTGAAAACCCTAGGATTTGGTGTTTTTGGCGAGTTTGATCTTGTGTTGGGACTAGGCTTTTACTTTTGGAACCCTGGACTCTCAAACTCATTCTGAGTCTATAAACTGTACTTGAACCTCTTTGTTATGACTCTGAACTTTTCTATATTAGTTTTTTTTAATTAGCATGACAATTCTTTCTTGTTGATATGTCTGTATGCTTTATATGAGAAATCCTTCCTTCAAAAAGGTTTTTGCCAACTCATGATTAGATTCAGAATCTCTTTAGGTTTGATTGATTGTTATTGATTTTCCTTAAGTAAAGCCCTTTGCTCACTTTTCCTGACTTGGTTCATTCGAACAAAGACTACAATTTTGCTTTTACTGGTTGATTGATTGATTCATTTTCCTTATTCTCACAAACCATGTACCACTGGACTTTTGCCTTAAATAAACTTATGTGTATTTGCCCTCATTGTGCTACTTTGGAAAAGATTTTGATCAAACTCTTTCCTTAATTGTCTTTTACCCGTTTGAAATAAGAATCCCTTAATTAAAAGGAAACATTTTGTAATTGATTACAAAACTATTTTCTAACTTTTTCTTACTTGCTTGCAGCACTATAAAATGGGATGACACTTCTGCACTTGGACACTTCCAGTTCAATACTCTTTAAGGCAACTTGAGTTCAACACTAAAACTCTCAATTACTTACTCTTACTCTCTCAATTTCAATACTCTCACGCTCTCTTCTGAGTTTTTCTGGCTGTTTGTTTGCAATGGATTTACTACTACTTTTTTCTTCTTGTTTTCCTGAAACTGATATGTTTTAATTTCGATTTCTTCCTCATCCCTATGTGTTTAATTTATTGTTTCTACAATCATGTCTACTTTGTTGTTTATGTTCAGTATTGAATATGCCATTCTCTTTGCATCTGTTGCTGTTGTGAATTCCCCATACCCTTATTCCCTTCTATGTATTTGAGTTAAGGTTCAATCATGACAGTATCCAAATTGCTGCTCATGTCTGAATGGATCCTAACTCCCAACAATGTGGCTAACAGGTTAGTTGGGGTGTGCCAGCATTTCCAATTGTTGGGTATGACCACCAACCTGTCTTGGCTTTCCCCAGAATCCCTTCTATTGCACTTACACTCATTCCCAGTTTCTAAGTTCTTTCACCCTCCTATGAGCCTTGCTTTGGGACATTGATTTCCCTCTGAACTTGAACATTTGAGGGTTGACCCTTCCACACTATACCCTTCCAACTAGAACTTGGAGATTCTAGTTGATCATAGCTAAGCTACTTTTGTTCCTGCTAGATTTGGATGACAATGTGTTGCTCGGTCATGAATTGATTAAAGGATATGGCAGAATGGGAGTATCACCCAGATGCATGTTGAAAAAGGGCATGCAAAAGGCATATGATTTTATAGAATGGGTATTTTTTGAACATATGCTAACAGGACTGGGGTTCCCTAAGAAGTTTGTAGGATAGATCATGCGTTATGCAAAAACAGTATCATATTCTATAATCATTAATGCAAATCCTATCCCCCCCCCCCCCAAATTTGCACCCAAAAGATGAGTGAGACAAGAAGATCCAATATCCCCATATCTATTTGTATTGGCAATGGAGTACCTGACTAGATTGTTGAAAACCTTGAAGGAGAAGCGAGATTTTAACTTTCACCCTACATGTGAAAGGCTACACATAGTGCAACTATGCTTTGTAGATGACTTGCTTCTTTTTGCAGGGGTAATATAATTTCAGTAAAGATGCTATATAGATGTTTTCAACAATTCTTTGATGTATCCGGACTCATTGTAAATCAATATAAAAGCAGCATTTACTTTGAAGGATATCACTAGAAGCCCAACATGAAATCACTCAAGTCCTGGGATTCTCAGTTGGTTCCTTACCCTTTAGGTACCTTGGAGTTCCCTTAAGCTCTAAAAATCTTACAGTTGGGCAATTCAAACCTTTGATAGACAAGATACTAGGAAGGATAACAAGTTGGAATAATAAATTTCTGTCATATGCAGGAAGATTACATGTAATCAAGAGTTTACTAACTGTTGTGCAATCATTATGGGCTTAAATTTTTCCCTTACCCAAAGCAGCACTACATAAAATTGAAATAATATGTCGAATGTTTCTCTATAAAGTGGAGGTAGATACAAAGAAGAAAGCAATGGTGGCGTGGGAAAAATTACATCTTCCAAAATCTGCAGGTGGCCTAAATGTTACAGATATGCTCATATGGAACAAGACTGCACTTCTAAATACCTCTGTAACATTTGTAAAAAGAAGGAAAGATTGTGGATTTTGTGGATTCATGAGTACTATATAAAAGGGAAGGTTCTATGGGAAATAAAAGCAAGTCAAGCTTCTTGGATAACTAAGAAGGTGTTACAAGCTGCAAAGTATTTGAACAAAGTAGGGATCAACAAAATAGAGGTACTACATGATGAAAGCTATTCTGTGAGGGAGATGTATAACAAGCTTCGTGGTGATTTTCCTAAAGTAACTTGGAGGCGACTTACATGTAACAACCGAGTTTGTCCCAAACAGTTGTTCATCTTGTATCTTGCAATCCATAACAAGTTATATACCATAGATAAACTGAACAAATGGGTGTCATAACTTGTCAAACATGATCACAATGTGAAGCTGTTTTAGAAAGTCACCAACACCTATTCTTTAAATGCATATACTCAGCAACTGTGTGGTAGAAGCTGCTTGTATGGCAAGGGATAAGCAGGCAAGCACAAGGATGGGAAGATGAGATTAACTGGGCCATCACACATGCAAATGGGAGGCAAGCACAAGCCGAGATTTATCATACTACCTTAGCAGCTATTGTATACCAAATTTGAATGGAAAGGAATTACACAACTTTTCAGCAGAAGAAGAGAAGTAGCACAGATGTAACAAGGATGATTATTCAAGAAGTGCCTGTAAAGGAAGTTTGAAGCCATCTATATAAATATATAAAGGAGGGATTTGACAAGATGATGTGGCATCTCTTATATTGTAGGAATCATATTTATCTTTTTTCTCATTTTTTGACTTTTTTCTTTCAATTTAACTATTTATCTTAATTTAAAAAAATTATATCCATAACTCACAAATCACACCTCTTCATTCATGGTGACTTTTCATGTTCATAACCCCCAATTATTTAATTTGTTATAAATTGCATCTTATTGTGACTTTTGGAATATGTAACCCCTATTTGTTTATTGTGTTATAAATTACATCTTTTCTTCCTTAACTCATCTTCAACTTTGCATCACACTTCAATTTTTTTGGTTCACGAAGAAATAAGTTTATCCTCTTCTGTTACTAATTTTTGGGTATTTTTTACTCTCCTCTTCGATTATTATTTTCTTCTGCTTAAGTTTTTTTTATTGAGTTTCTTTATGCGAATGAAAACATTCGAGTACTAAATAAAAAATTTACATTAGAGAGTTGCACAGTCAAACGTTATGTGTATAAAAAAAGGTAGCTGGTCCTACAAGGCCAAAATGCGAACAACGGATTTATTACCTCAACATCAACATCTAACACTCTGTCAATGTGGCTGACTTTATATTTAAAGTTTTTTATTTTGTTAACTGGGAGGTAGTTCTTACTTTGTAATTACTTGGTTTGTAGTTATATTGAATTTTTCGCTTCTTTAATTTTTAACATTTTGCTTATGGATTGTGATATTTTTTTATTTCCATCTTCTTTTCTTTTGTGCCAATAGATGCACTCAAAGATAGATCTCAGACTAACAAATATGCGATCTATTCTTATTACCCATTTCTCTGTATTTTTGTCCTCTTTTTTTTTTCAATAAAGATTTTGATCTTTATGCTTATTAGCACGTTAGTTTTACTTTTTAGATATATGGCCAATGGCATTGCCTAATTAGGAACAAATGTTTATAACTAAGTATAGAATCTAATGTTAATGCATTTATTTTACATGTACAAAAAGTTTTTTCTTTTATATTTTTCCTCTTTAAATATACAAATGTATACTTCTATAGTTTTTTCCTTTAAATTATTATGTTAAGGTATTTTTTTGGTGGAAAGTACTAATTATGTACCAATAATATGGTAATCATTAATGAATTGCCTCACAAAATATACAAGTACCGGTAAATATATATGGAATATTTTGGAGCTAATTAGAAAAAATATATTAATAAAGAAATATATACACATAAAAAATTATTCTACTCTATCCCGGATAAATTTACAATAAGATGGTATTGCAATTTAATTTTTTTTTTACAATCGCGCGAAGCGCGGATAAAATAATTATTTTTTATACTCCAGTTATTTTCTTTTTCTTCCTTCCCTGCCCTTTGTAAGTTTGTGTGCAATATCGCCAATCAGTGATTCCTTCTAATTCCTCATAACTTTTTCATTACTACAATATGATAAGTTTAATATAATATTATAGAAGAATCACTTGACTGAAAGCAATTTTAACTGATATATATTGTGAGTGTAAAAAAATGATCATTATTTATATAGTTTTGCCAATTGCAGTGGATAATTTACCTATTGTAATAATTCATGGTTGAATCATATAAATTTTAATCAGTAAAGATTGATTTCTTTTATATGACATTATAATTATTTAGCCATATCAATATTTGTATTGTAACTGCGCGAAGCGCAGGTATTACTAGTGATTCTATGGAACACTGAGTAGACTAAACTTCTACCCCTAGTATATGCCATGTAACTAGAAATTAAATGAGAGGTTGTGTGATGAGATACTTGAATTTTGGGGCCGTCTGTCCAAATTCAGGTTTGAAATACTGCTTGTAAATAGACACTTTGGTAAATAATAAAAATTAACTATCAAAAAAAATTATATTTTTAAAACTATATATTCATTATAATTTTAATGAATTTTTGCATTCAAAGCTTTATTCTGCGTCGAAAGTTACAGATTCAATTGAATCAGTAGGTAGTACATTACATCCGCCTATGAGTAAGTCACTAACTATCTTTTGGTATACTTCCATTCTTTCATATTTTGTGTGAAAAAACTATTAATTGACTCAAAAATAGACAAGTTGCCACTAATTAAGTGTTAATTTTATTTTCTTCTATTTTGTATGATCACTGAACTTCCTATTATTTTCTTTTTAATTACCGCTTGCTAATGGATGCTTTATAAAATGATATCCATGTCAATAAGTGGTAAAATGTAACTGCAGATGTGTTTGGGGGTCTTCCATGCTACCGGAAAATGAATATGGTCGCAAATGATTTAACGAAAATGGCTTCCCTTGAAGGAAAATCTTCATATAATGGGGAAAATTACTTGCATAAGTTCAACGAATGTGAAAAAATGAAACAAAAGAAAGAGTTAAACCAATAATCAAAATCGTAGAATTGATTTGTATCCAATAAAACAGAAATATGTTTTATTACATAAAGAGCAAATCGAAGTAAAAATAACAAAAAAATTCATTTGTAAATTAAGTTATAGATTCTTTGCACCAACTTCAAAGAAGGAAGGTACTTTATAGACATTTTGTTGCATGGACATATTAAATGCATAAATCAAAATAAAAATTAAATAAAACAAGTTAGTTTTCTTACAAAAATAGGAAGAAATGTAATATTTAAAAAATAGGGGGTAAACTTGTCCAGATAATAGTTTTGTGACATCAAATCTATATATATAATAAAGTTGTGAAAATAAAAAATGATGTGGCATGTTTCTTTGGCCAAGAATCAAATTTATCTTTTTTTCTTAGATTTTATACCTTTTTCATAATTTTTTGCATTTAAATTTTGTTAACAATTAAGGATTTATTTCTTTCATTATTAATATACTATTAATCTCTCTTTCTAAACTTTTTCTAATCTCTTTTTTCGTTGAAGTTTTTCCTCCCCTTAAACATCATCATTAGTGTTATTTATTTCTTTCCTTTAAATCACCTTTTTTTCTTTCTATGCATTAGTTTTTTTCCCGTAACTCAAAAATTATTCCAATGCTCAAGCAGTGTTCCAATAGAAGTTTTTTACTCTCCAGGTATCCAATTCTAATCCTATATTATTTTATAACTTTATTTGATGAGGTTATAGTTTGTGCAATGTTTAAATTTATGTTTGATTTCTTCAATTGAATTTGAATTTGGAAGTAATAGCTTCGAGCTTTCTTTGTTTTACTGCTCTCCATGTGAAAGAAAATGAAAATTGAGAACTAGGGAGTATGGCTAGCCAAATATTGGTAGAAGAATACCAGATATGTCACTATTTATTTGCTAAAATATGTCATAGACCCTGTTCAAATAGAGTCATAACTATGCATTAATAAATCGACTTCTTTACCATTTTACTACTTTGATTTTTTATTCTCACTTCTCACAAGTTTTTTTCCATATAATCCTTGAAGTTTAAGAATTAAGAGTTTCAATGACACTTTATTTTTTTCCTTTTTTTTTTATTTACTTTTGATTGTTATACTGTAAGATTACTACATGATTGAACATTGATATGATCTGCAGATTGCTTGGATGAAACTTTTGTCAATGTATAATCTTTAGAGGAGAATTGGAACAACATCAAGTAATTGGCTTTATAGTTTGTAGTAAATAATTCGGTGATTCCTTTTGAATTTCTCCATGGGAAGGGAGAAGCAAAAAACATTTTGTAATTGTGTAGTAACAAATAGTAATTACATGTACTTTTTTGCTGTTTCTATCTCGTGTAATAGGTTTCTAAAGTTTTGTAAATACCTATTTTAGTGCAAAGTAGTAAAACTAAAGAATTCACATTTCTTTAAAATTCTTTAGCAGATTAGTTATAGATGTAAATATTATTTATATAAAATTAGCTCGCAAATCTTTTTTGGTCGATTATCTATAAATATAAAACGAACGGTTGTTATAGTTTCAACTTTTTATATTTCGTATTTTGGATCGTTACAATCTTTCATCATAATACATATTTATACAGAATAAATAATTTTTACAGTTGCAATGGCACTATCTGCAAGTTTCCTCCCTTATCCTCTAGCCATTCATATAGTTTCTTCAATTCTCATTTTCATTAAGAATTTATTGAGTTAAGCTTTTGTATTGGCTATGTTACAACAGAACCTATACTTATTTTTATTTTGGTAATTAGTATATATTTTATTATTTTATAATTGATATTCTTGAAAAAAAATTAACTAATTCAGCTTAGATCTGATATATGTGCCAACAATAATTGTTAAATTAAGATATGAGAATGATATAGCAATAAATTAATTTTACTTCTAGGCATTAGTTATGTTGCAAGATATATGAAGTCGAACAAAATCAATTCAGATTTGATGGGTTGCTCAAGTTTAACGAGAAATTTTGTGAGGTTGGACTTTTTTTTTTGAAAAGCACAAAAAATGCGATTACGTACAAGCGTATTATATGATTATGAAAGTTTTGTACTAGATATTATACATTAAATTTAAAAATTGAGATTAAATATCTGAGAAAGAACAATCAACCTTGAGAAATTATTTATTTTAAAGTTTATCGGAAGATATACAAACAATAAAGTTGGTCAAAGAATACCACCTCGACATCACCAATTGGAGGTTTTAGAGACATGTGACCATATAAACTTTTATATATTTGACTTTTTATGAACTTATATATATATTTTTTCCACATTATTCTTGCATGGGGTTTAATATTTTTAAAATTTAGGTGATATGAAATATACATATAGTTAAAATATGACTTTAAAAATATTTTTTATCACCGCGCGAAGTGCGGATAAATTCACTAGTATGAGATAAGAGAGGTAAGCATAATATCTTAAACCACAAGGGATATTATTGTAATAAAGTCAAACATAAAGGAAGGTCTCTAAACTTATTTCTAAAAATTATTAGCTAATAAACTATTAAAATGAGTATTTTACTAGGAGTATCTGACTATGCACGAAGTTTAAGAAACAATAGAAAACTTTTGTAGTTTATGGTCTAAAATAATTCATAGATATTTGTGTGGTTCCATACCATCGTATTAAGGCTAGAAGAAAAATGTAATGTCAATTATTTATCAATTTAGAAAAAGGTTCATACTTTTTAAATTGACTAAAAAGGAAACAGGTATAACTTTTTTTTTTTACGGAGAGTTTTAATTAGCACAAAAGAAAAAGGACCCTCATGTTGAATCATAGAGAATAGAGGGAGATTGATAGGAATGGTCTAGCAAGGGGCTAGTCTTAGCCGAATATTCTAAAATTAGCGGTATTTAAAAATAGCGCTTAGGATTTTTCAAAGTCAACTTGATTGTTATACGTTTGCTCTTCAGGATTTCTTTAATGAAAATACCTTAGTACCCCCCTAAACTATGTGAGAATTATTACTTTCCTCCCTAAACTATCTCTGGTTCGAATTACCCCCCTCAACTTGGCCTTTTGAGAATAATTACCCCATAAATGCTTATGTGGCAAAAAGTGTGGGTACACTCACCTGCCATGTGGATTTTTCTGTCCATGTGGCATTTTCGTGAATTTTTTTTCTTTTTAAGAATATTATTTTTTAGATAATTTTTTTAAATACAATTTATAATAAAAGTTGGACAGACGACATTAGTTATGCTAAATATTTTTATTTGTACAAAAATAATAAAATTTTAGTTAATCTTTTTTTGAATATTACTTGAAAATAAAAATTTATACAATTGAAATAAATAGTCAAGACATCTAAAAAGTTATAAAAAATACATAGTTGAAATAAATAATCATTGAATCAAAGAAGAAATAAAAAGAGTGTACAATTGCACTTGTAATTTCTTGTAATTGTATACTCTTTTTATTTATTCTTTTGCGATGCAATGACTATTTATTTCAACTGTGTATTTTTACTTTTTTAGGTAAAATCCGTAAAACAAAATTGGAGCACCGTAATTTAGAGATATATAAAAAATTATAGCCAAAATAATTAATTTCAAACTATATTTTATAAATTTTTAGATGCATTGACTATTTATTTTAATTGTATAAATCTTTATTTTCGGGTCAAATTCAAAAAAAGATTAACTAAAATTTTATTATTTTTGTACAAATAAAAATATTTAGCATAACTAATGTCGTTCTGTCCAACTTTTATTATAAATTGTATTTAAAAAAATTATCTAAAAAATAATATTCTTAAAAAGAAAAAAATTCACGAAAATGCCACATGGACAGAAAAATCCACATGGCAGGTGAGTGTACCCACACTTTTTGCCACATAAGCATTTAGGGGTGTAATTATTCTCAAAAGGCCAAGTTGAGGGGGGTAATTCGCACCAGAGATAGTTTATGGAGGAAAGTAATAATTCTCACATAGTTTAGGGGGGTACTAAGGTATTTTCCCTTTCTTTAATGGATTAGTAGAGTTGATGCCATTATTACTCCACCTATCTATTAAGTTTTTAATCGAAGTCTACCCTGATTGTCATACTTTTGCACTTCATGAATTCTCTATCGGGTTGGTGGAGTTGAAGCTACATTTACTCTACATATATGTTAAGTTGTTCATCAAAGTCTACTCGATTGACATACATTTTGGATTGTTTTAGCAAATTTGTAACTTCAATTTTTATCAAAGCCCCTCCCCTTCCCCCCTTCCCCCTCCTCCCGAGCTATCGCTTCAAATATGTTCCAAATGATCTGAAGTTTAAAACAAAGCTTCCTAATATCAATCCTCAGTCACCAATTTAGTTAAATAACATCGTATCAAAAAGATCTATTTTATCTTCTTCAATACTTTTTAAGTTCCAATAATAAATTTTTGAGATATTTTTACAATTAATTACTAAAATCTGTGTTTGAACAAAAAATTTCACCACAAGTATCAACATTTAAATGATTTTAATAATAATTAATTATTAGCTTATATTTTCTATCACCAAACAAGAATTTCAAGCTTTAAAAAATTAAAGGACTTTGACAACCAAGTCAAAAGCAGGGACATTTTGCTGACATTCACCCAAAATCAATCCTTTAGGAACACGCCGTTCAAAAGAGTAGAGGCAAACCTTGACCACCGGAAGCCCAAGAATGGAATTTGGAAGATGAAGGATATTGGCCCATCAAAGGGTTACACGAGCTGTAGTATCATAGAAAATTACACATTCGGCCATTGAAATAATTTTCAGTATTTCAAATTTGAGGTCCCTTTTATTTTGTAAATAATTGTTTGCCCAAAATTTCAAAGGAAATACTTTGTACTTCAAGTAATAAATTTGAAATAGTTATTTGAGATTTTAGTTCAAATGAAATGCGAGGTGGCGTTAACGAGAGGTTGGAGGTCCGGAGACATACCATGGAGTACAAGGGTTTCAAGTTGAGCAGGACCAAGACAGAATACTTGGAGTGCAAGTTCAGTGCTGTTACCCAGGAGGCAGATGGGGATGTGAGACTCGATACGCAAGTCATTTTTAGGAGAGAGAGTTTCAAGTATCTAGGACCTATAATTTAGAAGGATGGAGAGATAGATGAGGATGTCACATACCATGCATACCGGATCAGGGTGGATAAAGTGGAGGCTCTCTTCCGTTGTCTTGTGTGATAAGAATGTGTCGTTGAGACTTAAGTGTAAGCTCTACAAAGTAGTCGTTAGACCGACTGTTGTATGGGTAGAGTGTTAGCTAGTCAAAAACTCCTATGTCCAGCAGCTGAAATTAGCGGAAATGAGGATGTTGAGATCGATGTGTGAGCATACAAGGTTAGATAGAATTAGGAATAAAGCTATTTAGGACAAGGTGAAAGTGCCCCCCATGGAGGCAAAGATGTGTGAGGCAAGGTTGAGATGGTTCGGGCATGTTAAGAGGAGAAGCACAGTCGGGATATGGTGGAACTTGAGCTAACCGAGGACAAGACCCTAGATAGAAGGGTGTGGAGGTTAAAGATTATGGCAGAAAGTTAGTAGGTAGTCTTATGTTTCCCCTTGTCTTCTCTAACTCAATAGTATTAACGCTCGTACAATACTATTTTTTCCTTAGTTTGTATATTCGCATGTCTCGTTCCGTTGTTACTTGACATCGGTAATTTCGTAGTTTGCTAGCAGTACTTCGTTCATATTCCCGTTTGTTGCTTTCGAATTAGTTTTCTAAACTATCACATGTTATTGGTACCCCTTAATATTCTTTGTTGCTGTCTTCGATTTAGTTTTCTAATTATTTGTCTTGTGATCAGGGCTTCTCTTACCTTCTTTAGCCAATGGTCTATCGGAAGTAACCTCTCTGCCCTCCTATGGTAGGAATAAGACTGCATATATCCTACCCTCCCCAGACCTCACTTGTGCGATTATAGTGATTGATTGTTGTTGTTGTAGTAGTTCAAATGAAAATTTTCAAATCCAAATCTCATAACACAAAAAACTTCAGCTTTCTTAAATTTTCATTTCGTATGAAGTTCAGGCCAAACGCAACTGAATCAAGACTAACTTTAAATATTCCGCTTTCTACGTCTAACTCAAATTTTGTAATGCATACTAAACAAGGTCTTTATGAACATTGTCTTCGGGTAAATACATCTGTTCTGATGTTGCTTAATTCAAGCAAACAACACACATTAGACCAATCTTTGAAATAGGATAAAAGTATTGTGAATAATGTCAAACCGGGGATGTAGCTCAAATGGTAGAGCGCTCGCTTTGCATGCGAGAGGCACGGGGTTCGATCCCCCGCATCTCCACTATATTTTTAGAATATTACTATTTAATTAATTAATTTCGCAAATCTTAAGGTTTTTCAATAGTATATGATCATTAACAAAAGTGAGATAAGTATTTCTTTTGTCACCCTGTCCCAGCTTACGACAAAAACCAGCTCTTTTGTTTATGTAATCGTCAAATGTGACAATATAAAGAAGATTTCATTCTCTTCTTAAAGTAAGAGATTGAACCCAAAGCAACACTTCAAGCTTTTTCCTAAATGAGTGAACTCTAATGTATATTGTATCATGGTTGTGAAAAGGAAAGAGGTTGGAGAACTGTCCCAATCAAAAAAGTTGTACTGTCAAATTGAGGCACTAGCTAGATAGTCCACTAATTAATGATAGTATGTTGTGTTTGTGAAAGAGAAATTTGTAATTAATTAAGATATACTAGATTACATAATCTCACTAAGTTTTCATATTGCTTCAATTATACCAGCAATTTGAAAAACAAGTCCATGTAAGATAGGAACCATTAGAGACAAAGAAGTGTAGTTTATCTTGATAGTTTTAATTAATTAAACCAATGTCACTATCAACATATAGAATCCATCTATTTCTCCTTGCTCTTTATCTTTTCTAAAATTAATCTCATTCATGATAAAAGTTTAATAGCGAAAGATTAATATACTGGGCTATCTTACTTTAGATATTTCTTTAATATGTGACTGTTGTAAAGTGCAAAAGCATTCTTAATTGAGTTTATCTTGTCTACATAGAAACTGTAAATAGTTTTTACACTATCAATATAATCTAATCTATTGTAGTATATAGGCCGTTGCTCCTATTTTAGGTTACCAACTCATGATCATATAGTTAGTTACATGCAGTTACATTCTAAAGTAAATTCAATGTACTAAAGTTACACTCATGTTTGTTTATAGATGTTACTATATAAATGTCAATATAAAGGGTTAGCATATGTAAATTGGTCTTCAAGTGGAGCTGAAATTGTTGCTATCATTATTTGCCAGCCGATTGTGTACGCTAGCCAGTCTTTATCACCAACATGAGGGAAATTAAGGTAGAATTAGAGTAGAAATATTGAATAGTATACTAGTACTATAATTTTAATCTAGATCTAATAATAGATTAGCACTCATTCTAGAAGATGTTTGCCTTTGGACAAAAACACTAAGACCAAGGATTGAGTTTTAGCTATCAAAATCTGACTTAGACTTCATTTGTTTTTATAAAGATTAAGACGTTTGGATCTGAATATATATTTATATATTAATGTGTATTAAGATTAAAGTATTTGAATTTGAATACGCATTGAAATATTAAGATGATGTATTAAGATCTGAATACTGAATAATCAAGACGGTTTATTTTCTCTATATATGAATGTATAAATATTGTCTTTATTTAAAAATTAATAAGTATAAATTCAAATTAAACCGTGCTAATTAATTTAATACTATATTAATAAAATATTTTTCCAAAATTATATAGTGGTTGGTAGTGATGATGGATAACAATAGTGATTGTGGGTGTCAACTAGGTAATAACTGGTGGTGGTGTTGGTTGTTAGCGGTGGTATATATGGATAGTAGATGGTGGATGAAAGTAATAGTTAATTGTGGTGTTTGATGGTGGATGTGGCTGATAAATGGTGGAGGTGGTTGATAACGGTGATGTGTGATATATAGTGATGGTTGATAACGATGATCGGTGATTATTGTACTAATAATGGTGATCGGTGGTGATGATTGTAGATTATGGTTCTAATGTTAGTGACAATTGGCATTCATACTTGGCAGTGGTGGTAGTTGTGCCCGGAGATGGTGGTAATAAGTTGTGGATAATGGGTAGATGTAATCTATAGTGATTAGTTGGTAAATTGTAGGAATAATAGTAAAATATTATTTTTACAAAATTTCTTGAAGGTATAAAATCTTAATGATCTTCTGACTCTGTTATAGGTCTTAATCATTAAGACTTATTCAGATCCTACTAGTAAAAATTTTGGTAAAATTGTCCAAAAAATTGATCAAAGTTGATCGGTAATATGACAATAACCGTCCAAAACGTGACCATTTAGGTGTGGATGGTATTTTGAAGGTCGAAAGGGTATACCGACTAAAGTTGATCGGAAATTTCCGACCAACTTTGGTCAGTTAATTAAATTCAAAGAAAAAATAGCCGAAAAAAACTACCAAAGTTGGTTGGATTTTTCATTATATAATTAAAAAATGCATTATCTGGGAATTGTATCGGGGTCTATACTATGACGTACTATTTTACCACTAGACCATTGATGTATTTTATTTGAAGATTGTCTTTCATCTCATTTATACTATTTAATTGTATTTTCGCACAAAATAACCGACCAAAGTTGATCGATTTTACAAACAAACAAAAATTATCAATCAAAGTTAGTCGGTTTTTTAAAATGACCGGCCAAAATAACCAACCGATTTCGATCAATTTTTTTAATATTAATTTTAATTTATTTTCAATGAAACCAAAGGTTTTCGGTTTCTTGCAAAATAAATTTCGTGGGACTCAAAAATAGTTTCTCGCATTTTTTGGCCAAAGAAAACCGGCCAAAGTTGGTCGGTTTCGTAAAAATAATTTAAAAATAAAATATTTTAAAAAACCGACTAATATTGGTTGGTCGACCATGATCGATTTTTGCCCAAACTACTGAGATATAAATAATTAAGATGTAGACCTTCATTAAATGCAAATATATATATACAAGGCCTTACTACCAGAGTCTATTGCCTTCTAATTATTTCTGTTTTTTTCTTTTCTTTTTTGCATTAATTGCAACAAATCAAAATATTAGTCAGCTAAACAGGTTGGTGATTAGCTTATTTATAGAAAAAACAAATTATTAAAGTCTAACTCTAGGCTGCTCTATCTAAGATTTACTCATCGCGCAGTGAGATGGTTCTAATTGTTATAACCAATTATGAACGTACACACGTCTCATTTTTTTTTTAATTAAGACGTTTGAATCTGAATACACATATAAATATTAAGATGTGTATTAAGATTAAGATATTTGGATCTAAATACACATCTGAAAATATTAAAATGTGTATTAAGATCTAAATAGAAATAATTAAGACTGTTTAATTTTTTTACATCTTAATGTATAAAATTTATTTTTATTTGAAAATTACTAAACATAAAATTCAAATGAAATAATTAATCCAATATTCTATCAATAAATATATAGTTTTTAGAATATGATAGTTGTTGGTGGTGATGTCCACGAGTGAATACCAACTAAAGGCGGTGGTTGGTGGTAGTTTTGGTAGATGATGTTGGTTCATGCTAGTAGCTAATAGTGATTAGAAGTGGTGGCGATTATGATTAAGGATGATGGTGTGGTGATAGTTAATAATGGTCGGTGGTGATAGCAATTATGAGTGAGGAAGGCGGTGGGTTGGTGGTGGTAGGTTATAATGATGGACAGTGTCGGTTGTGGTTGTTGATGGTGATGTGGTTGTTAGTTGTGGTAGTTGGGGTGGATGAGTATTGATTGTGAGGGAGAATGATGGTGGCCGGAGTAGTGAGGATAGTGGGTGGTGATGGTCAATAATGGTGGTGGCTATGATTGAGGATGATGGTGGCGCAGTGGTGGTGGTGGTGGTTGAGTATGGTGGTGGCAGCGGCATGGTGATAGTTGATAATGATAAATGCGCGGTGGTGGCAATAAATAATGAATATGTGAGAGCATCTTAATAAATTAAGTCTCTGTTATGGATCTTAATTATACATACATATTCAAACTCATTAAGTAGTTGTGAAATTAAAAAAAATACTTAATAATTAAGATCCGAATAATTAAAATTCAGACTTTGTCTAAGATTTGAATGATTAAAATTGAGACCTCCTTTGAGTGCAAACAAAAGAGGCGTACCATATGTTGACGGAAGCAAACCTCTATTATTGTGGATAAGTACTTATTCGCACCTTGTATTTATACTAAATTAAATTAAATAATTTAACTCAAACGGCTAAAATCAAAGAAACAATATGTTTACTTAAATACCTATCATGGTTAAATGATCATTTTTGAATACATCTTGCAATTCCATGCCTTGTTCTAATTTATATATGCATCCTTTTGTACATTGCATGAAAAAAAGTTAAAATAAAAAAAGATTAACCTTACAGTTCAAAGCTTTATTTCTGAGCTCTTTACCAGAAATCCCACTGGGGAAAAAGAGAAAATTAAAGAAGATTAAGCAGTATTGATGAAAAGCTGTGATTCAGAATAGTTGATATTGGGATAATAAGATGTAGTATGTTTTATTACCGTAAGCTATAAATCCTACGGTCAAGAAGTCACAATTTGAACAATAAATTAAATATCATGAGTTCAAAACATAATGATTCTAGGTAATTAGCGTCTAGTTTAGATAATTTCTTACTCCCTGCTATAATAAGTTTTGTAAAATGCACTAAAAGGAGCTATTAAAGCTGGATGATAATAAATTTATACTATAAGTATTCATTATCAGTCTTTGCTCTCAAGGTCTGCTTCGTTTATTAGATCAGTTTGTTTGCTTTTGCCCTTTTTCTTTCTCTGTGCTGAGTCGAGAATTTACTGGAAACAGTCTTTCTATCTTTACTAAAGGTAAAAGTAAGGTTTGCATACACTTTATTCTCTCCAAACCTCATTTATGGAACTATATTGAATATGTTGCTGATGTTGCTGCTTTCAAATCATAAATTTTCACAACAAATGATTTTCTCTACACATGAAAGTCGGGCCTTTGAGTCTATGCACAGTACAATACCTGTAAACCTTAGGTTGATATATATACTTTTCAAAAAGAAGCTTAATTAGTATAGTCATTGGTCGTAATTTGACTAGAGCCTATGCACATGTACAATATATACTTGTAAATGAATTTTTGTTTTCTTCTATCTAGAGAGAGGGTTCAACTTCTTGAACAAAATAATACAAGACAGCTCACTTACAGTTGGAGAGCCAAACTCCAGTACGTCATCAATATTTAGAGCTATTATCTTAGAATTTCACATATTGAAAATGTCAACATCAACTCACGCACCAACTTCTGTAAAATAATTGGTATCTTACTTCATGACCGTGAATCACAAAATAATAAATCTTATTTCAGCGCAAATGTTTTTAAAGCTTCCATTGCATGCCATATTATAGATTATATTACTATCAATTCGCTAGTTTGGACACACATTCAAGTATTTACACTTTAATCTCAATCAAGTTGGAGGGCGGCTAAATGGATGCTTAATATTCATGTTGTATATTTAGCCTCGTCACTGCCCCTTATTCATGAAAAGAAAGTAGTTGAATATTCATGCATTTTTTTTGTTGTTGTTGTTTTTAAGTTTTACATTGACCAGACATGTCCAAAAGATTGATGTCAAGTTTTGAACAAATAACAATTGTCTGTGGATCAAAAGTAACACCGACTAACTTCGGTAGGTATTGGGATCTGTCCAAGGACAACCGTCTGATACTCATGAGTGTTATCTCTTGATCACTCAACCATAAAACTATTACCCCAAGAAACCAAAATGAAAAATAAAAAAGAACCATAACAAATGGAAAATATTGGAAATAGAGTAACTGGAAAAAGAAGAGAAAAAAAGAACTAATGTGCAAAAGAAACAAGACTTGTTAGAAGAAGAGATTGCCAATAAGACAAGAACCAAAGCTTGCAGGAAATAGAAGACTAATAAAGAAGGAAAAACCGGTTAATTCCAGCAACTGAATACGGATTTAGCATGTGAGTAGTATGGTGGAAAATATTTTTTGAAAAATATTCTCAAATTTGGTTTGCTTAAATTTTTGGAAAATATGAACTAAATTAAAGAGAAATGACTTTTTTAGAAAAAGTAGGAAAAATATTTTCCGAATCTCCAAGCATGTTTTTAACCCTCCCAAGCCACACCCTCTCACCCCACCCACCTTGCAACCCCTATAACTCTGGCAAGCCGTCTCTCTGCCACCTCCAGCCACCCCAACCCCTACCACCCACCACACCTCAACTTCGACCACCACTCTAGCCCTAACACCCTACTACCCTCCCACCTTGATCCCAACCTTAATCCCGACCCTCAACCCCTGACCCCAACACCGACCCACCTCCGACCCCCTAACCAACAACCCATAACTCGCCCTGACCTCTCATTCGATTTTACCACGAACTCGACCCTCGACACCCAACTTCTAATGTAGGAGCCTAATAAGTGTATATTTTAACCTTTTATAAGTGTCTTGTTGCTATAATATTTAATCTGAAAGTATTAATTTTATCCCCTAATCAAATAAAAAGTAGGTGTGCTGGAAAGTAAAAGTTTAATGAAGAGAAATGACTAAATAAGAGATGTTCTAGCAAAATTCAGTAAAGAGGAGAAGTGCTGAGATAAGTGTGAGCAACAGAATTACAACTGTGGCACCAAAAGCAATTGTGGTCCACAAAAGAAGAACTGAAGCTTTAAGAGCTTTAGACAAAAGTGCGGTCCGCAGAATAAAATGTGCACACAAACTTGGTCCGCAAAATAGGTTCGTGCTGACAAGCTTGAAAGATCAAAGAATGAGCAGTTGGACAAACCTGACCTCCTGAAATGCGGTCTGTAGAACTTAAAGTTCGACCGCAAAAGCTGGTGTGATGCCGCATAAGCTGAAGTGCGACCGAAAATATTTCCCTACTAAAAGCACAGGTAATATCAATCCAGCAACGTGCGGACCACGTTTGTCTGCACATTTTATTCTGCGAACTTTGCCTAAAGCTCCAGAACCCTACGAAGGGAATTTTGTCAGAGATTTCAGGAGACCTATGAATAAAACATTATGACATCTAAAAGGTATATTTTTATTGTAGCAGCTAGGAGTTACTTACATTTAGCTATATTGAGAAAGTTTGAGCTAAAATTGGAGAAGATTATCCATTCTTTTTTTATTTTTGATTTTATCTCTTTGATTTCTTCTTATTTTTATCTTTCCCATGTATTTTATTATGAATAGCAAGATTTTTATCTAAGGTTGTGATCCAACCCTATTGTGTAAATCTTATGGGTTATTGTTATTATGCATGTTAGTGATTTGGTTAGTGTTATTTACCCTTGTTTATGCTTGAAAGTTAGAATTGATAGTTGCAAATGTTGATTAATGCCTTTTTTACCTTGTTCTTACTTGAGAAAGAGGAACTTATTCTAGGAAATCTTGGCTAACAAGAAATTAAACTAGTTAAGTTATTGATCAGTTTAATAAATGGCTTTGAACTAGAGATATGAATAAACTAACTTGGGCTCATATACAATTGCACATATAGCTACCCATTTTGACTTGAGAAAGCTAAGTTGGGCATAATCACTCTTTAACTGAGAGGTATTAAGTAAGTATTTGGGTATCATAACGACCGCGATCTCTTAAGCAAGCATAAATTGACCTTACTCATTAGATTTACACCTAGGATAATATTACAACCCTAGGCATTTCTTCATTTGATAAAACATCAAAAATATTTTGCTTAGTACTTGGCCGATAGCTTAGTTCACAAATCATCTATTTTAATTAGTGAAATTGATAGATCACATTGTTTGAAAGATAAATTGAGTTATATCAAGTTTCTCACTTAAATATTTACTATAACACCCATATTAAAATCCATGAGGTTTGTCTCAACTCACGTTGGGTAATTATTATCGTAAAGATATGGCATTGCGTGGAATTCTGTGGATCACACTTTATTTATGCGACCGCAAAGATAGATTGCGAGCAGCAAATGATGGATTATGGTGGTTGAATCTTATTGCGGACAACAAATACAGGGGCAGCCCAACTTCTAAAATGAGGAGCCTCTGAACTTTTCTGACAACAGGCGGAGCCAATTTTGCGGCATATGACACAATTTTGCAGCCGCATAAGAGCACCTTTAGAGAAGTCATTGAAAATAGGTTGACAGAAATGAGGCTGCACTTGAAAAAGTGAATACCGCACAGCTATAGGCTCTCTACCGCTCAGGTAACAAAGTGCGACTGCATTTGGAATTTGCAGCCGCACTCGCTCTCTCTAGACTAACCCACGAATAACTATAAATAGAATATTACGTCTTCCTTTTACACGTTTCTCCATTTGACCTAATCAACAATGTTTGACTAAAAACTCAACTGCATGCGCGGTTGTTCACTTTCAGTCACTCTCATTCCAGTCATCAAATTTGCACTAGCACATTCTGGCATGCAACACTTCGATCTTGTTTAATTTTCTTTTGAATTTTTTATTTTTAACTTTTTTAGGTCATCTATGATTCCATCCCTTTTATATATTCCATTTGGGGTAACGTAAGAATGGGGTATTTGAAAAATAATACTTAGAATGGGTTAGAAATGTTGTTATTATATTTTTATATTGTTACCAGTTAAATTCAATTCAATAATTTAGATGTTCATTGAGCGTCGTACTTACCTAGTTAAATTCAACAAGATTGCATAACCTAGATGTTCACTGAGCATCGTACTTATTTGTTCCCGTTGGTTCTTGATTATGCGGATCGCATTTAAAATTTCGCGGTCCACATTGTTGGTTTAAACCTCCTGGATGATTACTTAAGTTCTGCGATCGCAACTTTATTGTGTGGGCGGAAACTGTAAGAGAGGTCCGCACTATCCTTCAAAGAACTTCTCTAGGATCTGAGTACTTTTACTCATAGTGCGGACCACACTTTTAATCTGGCAGATCGCAGTTGGATTTTTGCGGACCGCACTTCCACCTCTTCATATTTTATAATGAACTCCCCCCTGATTTTATGCTCTCCCCTATATTGTGACTTATAACTACCTTTCACCTCATGTCAATGACTTGTATAACCATTGACAAATCTCCTTGTGTATCAACAAATAATGGTACGATCAAATGAAAAGGTGTAGACTTCAAAGGGCCGGGGTAACCAAAGGGCTAAGGTAGAGGTGCCTTGTCACCTAGTGTAGAAAAAATGAATGCTAAGAAAAACATAGCTGGACGGGGGAGAGGAAGAAGCTTGTTAGACTCTGATTCATATTCTTTCTACGGAGGCCTCTAAAGGAAACTCATTGCGTCAGTTCGAAGAGATTAATGAGGATAAATCCCAACCACAAGGTTAGTTTGAGCCCTGAGCTGAGCCTTCAAAATCTCAAGACATATCCAAGGCAAAACCATCACTATCCATGAGTCCAACGCACCTGCACTTGAATCTGATTCTGATGATGCCCTTAACGACGAAAAATGGGGAAAGATTGCAAGGGATGAGAAAGAAAGGACCAAGAAGAATATGGTCTAGGAAGACTGGTTCTTGAGTTACAAACATTTGTTGACTTCAAAAAGGGGTGGCAAGAAAGATCCTTGATTCATGAGAGGCAATTCCTCACCAAAGATCTAGAAAAATACAATAAGACAATATTGGAGCGATTTACAAAAAAAGGTTGGATGCAGTTCACTGAAGAGCTAACTGATGTCAAAGAGCACCCTGTCCGGGAGTTCTACGCCACCACAACGCACATAGTTAAAGAGGCCAAGGTTACCAACGTGCAGAATCTCAAGGTTAAATTTGATTAGAGAACACTGAATGCATATCTGGGACTTAAAATATATGGGCTATGAGGATGTTAAGCCAAAGGAGTATGTATCCAACCTAGATGAGAAGGAGGAGGTCCGATCGTGGTTTGTGAGATTCTTGCACTTGAGCCTACCCCTCCTAGGACAGGTTCTGGAGTGCCAATCCTCCGCAATACCTTGATCTACTAGGAAAAGTGTTGGAAGACATTTGTGTGTACAAGACTTGACTGGTGCTTGAAATAAAACAATCCACCATTAGAAAGGGAAGTGCACATGGCTTCCATCATGGTCGGATATCTAATTAATGTGGGTGCCTTGATGTTAGCCGACATTACTCAGGTAGCACAACATGGAAACACCTCATACTCATACCCCTGCTCCATCAAAGAGTACTTGATAGATGCAAAAGTGGAGTCTAGACCATTTGACACCAAGATTAAGCCAATTGTCCCCTTTGACCTGTACAAATTGCAAGACCCTAGAAACCCCAACTCCTAGAAGAGCAGCCAACCTCCCACTAATACTAGCCAGTCTGACAAGCCTATAGTAGAAACTTCTAATCATTCTGATATCCCCTCATATTCAGCTGAGCTATTTACTTATGCCGTGGAAATTGTTATCTACTCATGCCATGGAAACTATTTTTGAGCCACCATTAGCTTCTACTCCACTACGTATATCAGCTTTGAGTTTCATTCCTATACTTACTAGCCAGTTATATGCCTTGTGGGTTTGTCATATATTGGTGAATCTCAACAACTAGATGTACACAGCTACTGTCACACCTCCTTTTTTTTACTACCCCACACCTGGAAGACTTTTGTACCAATCCGTTTGGAAAAATACGTAGGGTATACCTCAGTGTTCAAATACCCGAGACGGATATAACAACAAAGAGGAAGGAGTTTTTCCACATAAAGGACAATCGATTCGGGATTTTTATTTAATTATCAGAGTCTCCGCTTGGGAAGATAATGGTGTCCCAAGTCACTGGCTAATCCTGAATCCGAGGAAGTTGACTCTGTTATTATAGTCTGCGAGACAAAGACCTGGATAAGGAACTCTGTTAACCCGGGAGAAGGTGTTAGGCACTCCAGGATTCCGTGGTTTTAGGACGGTCGCTCAACCGTCATTCTCAATCTTATTTGACTTATTATAAATTTTAAACAATATGTATGTGCTTTTACTTTAATATTTTTTTAAAAGAATTGCGACATCGCGAAAATGTACTTCGAGTCACACCGCAACCAGTACGCCTGTGACCTTTAGTACATTTCGGCTTTGCCGGGATTTGGGATTTGAGTCGCACCAAGTGCACACTCGTATTTTAAGGAAAGTATATTAAATCGTGCCTAATAGTGTCTATCGGCTTTTAATTCTTTTGGTAGAAGCTATGAAATTTACTAGTAGCTTTCTTGATTCTATTTACACATTATTTCATTACTAAAGGGGCCCCACTATTTGGTGTCATGCGAGGCTCATCCCGATTTAATTTTAAAGGTTTAATCTTAATATGTACATACTATGTTATCTATATTGGTTTTTTCCTTAGTTACATTATCGTTTCAGCATTGAGCCCAGGCCATTGTCATTGCCTTTACTGGGCCTGGGCCTTTGCACCCTCGCTTACATAAGCATTGCATCTGCCCAGGTCTTAGAGACCCAGGCTGTCTTCAGGCTTTTGTTCGACAGGCCAATCAATTTTGTACCACAGTTCAGGCCCACGTTATGTATTGGACCCAAACCAATTTGAAACAATAATAATGACAAGTAAAAATGAAATTCATGGTAAAGCAGATACACAGAATTAAGAATGAAATCAAATACTTTTATTTATTAGAAAAAGGAAAACCACTGTACAAGTTGACTAATATTAACATTAAGCCATAATAATTCGATGCAAGTGAAGACCAACTACCCTTAGACTTCTATTTTTAAGAGCTAATTTAAACAAATACAAAAGTTATTTAACTAGGAAGTTAAGAGCAAATGATTAAACTATGTGGGGTTTTATTTAAACAGTCCAAATACTTACTAATGATAACCAGATTATCTAAGGCTAATTGATTAATGATAATGTATACGAGATCATATTACTGGATTTTCTCTGATTTGTACTCATTCATTATCACAAACCCAGTTGCAAATTACTCATTATTTCTTTCAACTGTTCTTCCCCTTTTGAATTCATTTGTATCTACATACTGATTCACGGATGTGATCAACTACTGATATTAATACTAATCAAGCTTATTTGATGCTCACCAAACCAATTTCATCCTAGTTGTTGCCTCTTCTGGTTGTTTCCTCTTTTAGCTTACTTAAATCTAGGTATTAATCTATGAAAACAGACTAACTACGTGAGCATGATTGATAGTTTTACTATGAGCCTGTTGTTATTAATTCATGTGACGGTCATTTAACTTTGTTTTAAGGGTTTTACCTACTTAACTAAGTGATATGCTATCTACACTACACTACTACTATTAATCTATCTATTACACTGCTTTTGTTTTGTTTTTCTACTCATACATACTACACTACATTTAAATTACAGATCAGGTCATACTAAACTATTAACGAAAAGAATAAGCTAAAAATACATAACAACAGATGATTCAACAGTTGAACTTCATTTTTCATTCAGCATTTCAATATACATCTTCAATCAAACAAGGGATGTACCTGGTTCAGCAAAAATGTAGCCAATGAGTTCTAAGGGAGGCAGAAATAAGCACAGCAAGTAACACGACAAGGCAATGCAACAGTAAAGATTTTGAATCCCAAATGAGCAAGACAACACAGCAACGGCAGGTAAGAAATCCAGAAGAAATCGAGCAGAGAACCCCACGCACAAACAGTTTGACCAATGATTCTTACTCGAAATATGCAGGAACACTATTTGCTATTAGCTATTGAATTAACTCTGAATTTTTCTATTGAAAAACCAGCCCCTACTTAGTCTTTTTGGGGGGTATTTATAGGTATAGATTGGCAGATTTCTTGGGGGGAAAGAATAGGAGTTAATTCCATTTCTTCCCCCTTAAAAATTACTAAATCTACACTTAGACCCCATTTTGTGTTATAAGATCCCTTCCAGCATGTGCTGGAAGGTTCTTTTTTATTCCATTCCTAAGCTTTTACCAAAGTGTCCCTATTGGTTATGGATTTTTACTGATTTCCCATTTTAGGGAGACCATTATACCCCTCAATCTCTGCAAAATTGCAGAAATCGGGAGCACAAATGACTCCCATGTCCCTATATGCTCTATTTAATCTACCATTTTACCAATTTGTGTTCCTTTTATGCCCTTAAGGGCACAACTAAATTACCTGACCTTCCTAGGTAAGGTTTTCAGCATTTTTAGACTTATTTAACTAAGGGCCAGTCCTTGCATTGGTATTTAAGGACTGTCCAGTTTTAACTTGAAGAACTATTTCAATTTTAACCCATTTTGTTTTATTTTCTGTTAATTAAGGACTTTTATTTCATTTTTAAACTAATTGCAGGATTAGCCTGCTTTATTGTTATACTTAGACTATTTAAAATTTAGCCAGTCTCAAGTTGAGACTTGGCTTGGGCAATTGAAGCCCATTTACTGAATACAGGCTGGGCTAAGGCGTTTGCAGACCTAGCCACCTGTGATTCAGGGTTCAATTTGAGCCTTGGAAAGTCTGAACTTGCAGACTTAAACCAATTGTTACACAACTAGCCCATTTAAGGGTGGGCCAATATGTGTAGGACCTTGCAGAGTTGGTCAATTGCAAAATTGACCACTCTTGGTCACTTATTTAACTTATAACCTATTGTTTCATTTTCAATTTTAACCTATTTCAAAGCTAGCCATTTGTGAAACTTAGTACTATTACAGCTATAACCAATTCCCCTAAGGTTAATGGGTATTAACATTGCGCATACTAATAATAAACTATTGCAAACTCAGCCATTTCAACATACAATTGCACACATAGCCACATGAAACCAAACATTGTTCATCAATCAATTAAAACTCAGAAAGGAAATTTGATAGTGTTGAATCTTAATCAAACAACTCACATAACCCAATTTCATGTAGCAAAGTGTCAATTAACATCAATCAGATTTAGTTATGACCTATTTATGTTAGATGATTCACTGAAAGACCTAAAACCCTAAACGTTTATGGACATAGACTTAATAGAAACCAGATCTCATAAAATAGTCAACAATACATGAAACATGGCTTATCCAGGCATAAGAACAAAGGATCTATAAGAATGATTTCAGCCAGACCCACTAAATCAACCCAAATCTAATACAGAGTATGACAGACAAGATGAAGATGAAGAACAGAAGAACATGGAGAAACAGTGAAGAGGAATCCTAAATATATCGTACAAAAGTAACGGAAGAGAGAAAAAGAATCACTAGATTAGCATGCTTATTTAGCGAATGAAAGAACAGAATAGGTGATATAAACCAATCTTTAAGGAAAAATCCTAGTATAAACATGAAATGAAGAAGAACAGGGAGATCTTTAGAAACAGAGAAATGAACAAAAATAAAACAAAGTAACCCTAATATAGGAGATGAAGGGGAATGAGGAATCAAACGGCTAAACCTAACACTAAAGCTAAACATGCAAAGAGACAGAAGAGAAGAACATTCAAGCTATTGAAAGCTAGAAAAGACAACCTAATACAAAGATGAAAAAGAATGAGAGTCAAACAAATAAACTAGTACTGGAACTAGACATGCAAAACAACAGAAGAAATATCGAAAACCAACAAGATGAGGAACCCTAATACTAACAGAAGATGAAGAAGCACAGGGACATTCAGATCTTTAAAACAGAGAAATAAACAAAATATCAAGACAAAAGATATAAAATCGAAAAAGCATGAATGAAAGAAAACAAGTAAAGCGTAGAGGGGTAGGGGACTTAGCTTGCAGGGCCGGTCCCCTGAGCTTCCCATTTCCTCTCTTTTCACTCTCTTTCAGACTTCTTTTTTTTTATTTTCTCTTTTCTTTATTTCTTTTTCTGTTTTTCTTTGTTAGACTTCAAGGTGAAGTCTTTTTGAGATTTGGTTTGGAGGGGGGGGGTATTCAGAGGGGTAAATGTGAGATCTTGGGAGGGGCTTTGGTTTGAGTCGCCGAAGTTAGGGTTCCAGCGACTTCTTTTTGGATATTCGAGAAGATCGGGGTAGATTCGAGGGGAACCAAGGTCATGGGGGGATAGATCAGACTGTGGTGGTTCTTTGGTGTTAGTTTGGGGTGGGTTCTCATAGGTTGTGGTCACCGGAGATAGACTCCGATTACCGAAAATCCAAGAACAGGGTAGTTTTTAGGGTTTTCTTGGAGTTCTGGGTGAGGTTTGAGATGGAGAAGAAGGAAATGGTGGTTTGGGGTATGGGGTGTGGCCGAAGACCACCGTGGAAGGTGGTAGCCTCCATGGCCGGTGAAGTTGCAGAGGGGGGGATGAAGAAGAAGGGTGAGAGAGGGGGGCGGCTAGGGTTTGGGAGGTTACAAAATGGTTGGTCTCAACAGACCAAAGCCTTATATAGTCGTAAAGGCTGAGGTGATCTTGGCCGTTGAATTGTTGATGATCAACGGTCAAGACTAATATTACATAAACGACGCCGTTCCATTTGTAATGAGAACAATGGTCTCTTCCGTCAGATCACCATAAACGGACGGCTCAAATTCAATCTTGAAATTAGTTAATTAATTGATTCCGGTCAATTATCTCAACCGTTGGATTTGGTGCAATGGACGGCTGAGATCAATAGTATCTATTGAACTGGATCGGTTCTTTGGGCCAATGAGTTTGGGCCACTGATTTGAATTTCTTTTAGCGCAATGTGACTATACCTATGTATTGTTTTGTATTTTCTCTGGTATTTTAATTATTTTTATGTATTTTCTTGTTGTATTTTATTTTTTCCTTTTTGTATTATTTAAATTAGTTAATTTCCTACTTTCACTAATTTTATAAGATTTTTTGGCAATTTTTTACTATATTTTTTATTTTCCGCTAATTAAAGCTATTTTTGTTAATTTTCTTTTAAACTACTTAATCCAAAATACATGTATTTCTCCTATTTTTAATTAATTTTCTAATTTCTAATTATTCAAACACACAAAATGTATTTAATTTCAAACAAGACATGCAATTACACTCAAAAATATTATTTTATTTTAATTTTGGAATTTATTTACCTAGTGCAAAAATCATGTGCTCACAGCTACATCAAAGTTTTTCGAGCTATCTAGTGTTGTTACTAGGCAACCTTCTACACAGCTAGACACTCCTAACACTTCTGAGAAGCTTGCAAATATCTTGGACATCAAAAAGGTGATCATGGATACTTTGCTTCAGCATGGTGCAATGATTGAGAGGTTGACCAATCGGGTGAAGAAGATGAGGAAGAATCAGGCAAGCATGAAGTCAGTTGAGTCACTGCGGACTGAAGTGAAACATATAGGTGAGGCAGACAACTTGCTCTTTGACATACTGACCTAGCTACACCCAGCTGAGACTTCTCAGGATGCCCCTACCACTCACACTGACCTAGCCTTGCATCCAGCACTACTGTTGCAGTGTGTGACATGTCCACATCTGAGGCAGCTCCCATGGATAATGATACTATCCATTTAGCTGAGCCAGCTCGGACTGACACACCTAGTGATACTCTGATGACTCAGGATGCTTAGGGAGTTTCTTTTCTCCTCTCTGATATTTGATTCTATTTTGTTAAGCATTGGTACAATGCTTACTTTTATTTAAGGGGTGGAGAATTTGAATTGATTGGATGAATTTTTATGACATTGGGATGTATTAATTGGATGATATAGTTTGTTAGTTTTTAGTAGTTTGGTAAATTCAATAATGTATGTGGTTAAATCGGAGGGTCCGATTTCCCGTCATTACGACACCTCGTAAGAACGTCTTAAAGGCTCGATACTACGACCGAGCTTCCTCCCTTGGGGGTCATCGATGCTCGACCTCAGGGCAGTGCAACCAACGGTTATGGTAAAAGTGGGGAGTTCCCAAGGTACGTAACTAGAGCTGGCAAAGCCTATGGGATTAGTCTAAAAACGAATCAGGGCATTAAATGGTTGTACCAGCCCATATCTTTGCAATTAATGCATATGTACTATGTTGGGATTTCTCCCCATATATAAAGGGGATCCCTTCATTTTGTAAGGTTCTGTTGCTCAATACTAAGAAACACATGAACTACTCTCTAACATATTCTCTTGAGTTTATTACTTCATTTATTGTTTATATTTATCATTTTCTATTTATTTTTCTTCATTTATTGCCTATCATTGATCATAAAAGAGTCATTATCATAGCTCTCATAACTAATATTTCCCCCTCGACTACCCCTAATCGGCCATCCAGCTCGACCCGAGGTCCTGTAATCAACAGCTTGAGGCCTCCGATTTGCAACTGTTTGATTCGATTATCTTGCCATCTCTAAGCTACAATCTTGATTCGAAGAACCTTACTTAGCATCCATTTCTTAACAACTAGCATAAAAATAGATCACGTATTTTTAGAATCTCGTAATCAAATTTAATTGTCATTACCATTTTCACGGCAAATACTTTGGAGCCCACTGTGGGGCTAAAAAGAATAGTGATGATTTTCTTGCTGGTTTAACTACACAACGCAAGTTATCTTTCACACTCTTTCTTGCCCAAGATCTTTGATTTCAGGTCAAAATATCTGATTCAGTAAATAACAATCTTGAGAACCATGGAGAAAATGGTGTGGATGTTAAGGTGTTGGTGTACCACCACGAAATCATGTGAACGCACTAGAGCCAAATTCCTGTGCACGTGATCTCACGCGATGCACAACACGTCGATATAAGCTCCCACACTATTAGGAGCGTGGACCAATGAGACCAACAAGAAGCTCAGAAAACCCCAACTATGGAAGAACGGGAGGTTAGCCTTCACGTTATTTTTAAAATTTTGCAGGCACAACAGCTGGATATTGCTCAGCTACAAAGTAACCTGAACACTCCAAGCATAGTAGCACCAGGGACAGCTCCCCCAGCCGGGAAGGTACTAGAGAGATCAAGTGACAACTAGTTGGCAGCCGACCCCACCAACGTAAAGATGCTCGAGGACTCCCGAGGAGGATCGAATCGAGCGAGAAGAAGATAGAGGACAACGACAAGAAGGTCGAGACCTTCAACTCCAGGGTCGACCAAATTCCGGGCGCACCCCCAATCTTGAAAGGTGTGGATTCAAAGAAGTTAGTACAAAAGTCGTTCCCATAGGAAGCAGCCTAACCCATTCCAAAGAAGTTCAGAATGCCAGATCTTCCGAAGTACAACAGAACCTCCGACCCTAATGAGCACGTTACCGCCTACACTTGTGTAGTGAAGGGCAACGACCTAAAGGAAGATGAGATCGAGTCCGTCTTACTAAAGAAGTTTGGGAAAATGCTTTCTAAAAGGGCAATGATGTGGTATCACAACATGGCCCCAAACTCAATAGATTTATTTTCCATGTTGGCGGATTCTTTCATTAAGGCACATGTTGGTGCCATCACAGTAGTAACAAGGAGATCTGACTTCTTCAAGAATAATCAGAGGGATAATGAGATGATGTAAGAGTTCGTATCTCGCTTTGAAAAGGAATGAATGGAACTACCACCTGTCTCCGATGACTGGGCAATGCAGGACTTCACTAAAGTTCTGAATGAATGAAGACCGGTGGCTTTGAAGCAGCTAAAATAGAATCTGGTTGAATATCCCGTTGTGACCTGGTCGGACATTCACAACAAATATCAGTCAAAATCAGGGTCGAGGATGACCAACTAGGAGCCCACTTGGGCTCGGTATACCCAAGAAGGATTCTGGCGAAGAAGCCAAAGCCAAACAAAGAAATGTACCAGCGATACACCGAAGACAGGAGAAATGCCCCGAGGAGCAAAATACCTCACAATGATCGAAGGATAGATCGATGACAGAATCCTCGGGGACTCGTCAACATAGCCAGATTCGATAGGCACATAGGGCCAATGGAGGTACCTCGCTGTCGGAATATAACTTCAACACCGACGTATCAGACATCATGTTCTCCATCACTAAAACATAGACGCCAGGTGGCCCAGGCATGTACAATCAGATGCTTTGCAAAGAAACTATAAATTTGTGTGTGAACTTCACAACACGCACGGTTACAAGACCGAGGATTACCACCAGCTCCGAGAAAAATAGCCAAACTACTCAATGAAGGTCACCTCCAAGAATTCCTAAGAGACCGTGCCAACATCAATTCCAGGAAAGAGAGGCGACCAAGAAGAACGAAAAGAACAAGCCACAACATGTCATCCATATGATCGTGGGTGGTATCGATGCCCCACAAGATCCCATGATAAGAAGAATAAAAATATCCATCATTAGAGAAAAGAGAACTCGGGGTTACATACCCGAGCATGCTTTCACATTCAATGACAAGGATATTGAGACCTTGTCTCAGCCTCACAACAATGCACTAGTAATCTCTTTCCTTGTAAAAACATTTCAAATTAAACGTGTACTTATTGATCCATGTAGCTCGACCAACATTATCAGGTTCAGGGTGATAAAGCAACTCGGACTGCTTGACTAAATCATACCCGCCTCTCGAGTCCTCAACGGATTCAACATGGCAAGCAAAACAACGAAAGGGAAAATCCCCCTCCAGTCAACGTGGCCGACACAACCTAAAATGCCAAATTCCATGTAATCAAAGGATGCATGAGGTACAACGCCTTAATCGGAAGGACTTGGATATACAGCATGAGAGTGGTACCATCCACCCTCTATCAAATGATGGAATTCCCGACAAAATTAAAACCGTCTATGGGGAACAGCATGTGGCAAGAGAAATGTTTGCGATGGACGATGTAACGCCGACACCGGTAACTCTACCATCGAAGGATCCAAAGGGTAATCAAATAGTAAAGTAGTGATACCAAACTACATCTTATGTTAAGCCCAACTAAACAAAGCAGAAGACCATACCGCATCCTCATCACAAGCGACTAAAACATATTGGAGCTCGAAACATCGCCAGCACATTCTATACTAAGGTATGATCGTCTCCCTTTTTCTTTCATATGCTAACCTGAGTGCAGGTATCCGATCAAAACGACCGAAGCACTTCCCAACTCGAAGGCCTTAGGTTTCAAAAGCGTGCGTTGCACTCTTTTCCTTTGACCGGGTTTTTATCCCAAGAAGGGTTTTACCGGCAAGGTTTTTAATAAGGTAACACCCATATTCTACCTAAGGAAGACTCAACAAGTATTCAAGAATTTTTTGCAGTCGATCTCGAATACTAGGAGGCATCCCTTGAGAATGCCACCTACTCAGAAAATACAAGATACGCCAAATGGAGTATTGATACGGTCGAACGAACCGTGTTCGTATAGAATAGCCAAGCCCCTGACAGCGAAAGTATGTATATTTGTACCAAGTAATCAAAGAATACTTTCCATCAAAGCATTTCACGCTTCAAAAGGAATCGAAATTTTTGTAAAAATGACTCATCTGTCAAAAAATGTCCCGAATACTCGGGGATTTGCGTTAACAACTCGGGACAATGCGAACCCCAGGTCGGAGCTCCTAACTCGTAAGCCCTCTATGAGGCAACATCAAGATTGCAGAACAGCTCTAGAGCCAAAAACATCACTCGGGGACTGGCGTAAAAAACACAAGGCCACATGACCTCCGGGTCAGAAGCCTCAAAATCTTAAGCCCTCAATGAGGTAATACCAAGTTTACAAGTAATGATTACCGAGCTAAGGAACCCTCGATAACTTAAGGACTGTCACTTATCACCACTTATCAAAAACCCGAGGCCATAAGATCCCCAGTGATCAGACTCGGTCTCGTACGACCTATATAAGCAACAACAATATCTATAAGACCTCAAGCAAGGCATGAACCACATTTGTACCAAGTGGCAGTATCTGTAAGACCTCAAGCACGGGATGAACCATACTTGTACTAAGTATCCAAAACTGTAAGACCTCAATGGCAAGTAAAACTTATAAGACCTTACTAAAGGCCTAAACCTGATGTCAAAGTTAAGGATATATACCGAACTTGTAAGACCCCTAAAAGGCATACCCTCGATATAGACGTTGAAAATACTTCACTCGAGACTAAAAGGATCCAGCCAAACACAAATGACTAGGGTCACAAAGTCGTACCAGCCAAACTAACGTGACTCGAGGAGGCCTGACTGTCGCTACAAAATCACAGGCCTTCAATTACGTCGAATCTACTTTGAAAAGAACCGGTTAAACATGCTACCCTCGACATAGGCAAAAGAGCTTCAACCATGTCAGCTCCAAATTACAAGCTTAGAGCTAATCAATCACCGAGCCAAACCTCCCAAGGTGCTCGATCATCGCCACATAATGACTCATAATTGAATGTTTTTATCAAACCATCAAAGAGTTAGGAAAACACCATCTCAAAAATCCTTAATGAGGGTAAAATAAAGCCTATATAAAAGGTCGCATCGACCGAAAGCATAATAGCCATTATCGTCAGCCTATATAAAAGGTTGCATCGACCTAGAGCGTAAGAGACATTGTCACCAGCCTGTATAAAAGGTCACATCAAAGCGTAAGAGTAATTATCGCAAGCCCGCATAAAAGGTCGCATCAACCCAAAGCGTAAGAGCCACTATCGCCAGCCCACATAAAAGGTCGTACCGAACCAATGCGTAGAGCCTAATTGCCTGTTTAAAATTCAAAAAATTAAGGGTCAAATAAGCTCGAGTCGATACTTCACTAGGAGACTAAGCCCAAAATAGCTGACCAAACATCCCTAAAAGCATAAGCATAAAAGCTCAAATATTTTCTTATACTAACAAGTCATACCGATCGAGCGCGTAAGAGCCTACGGGCCAACCTAATGAGCATCAGTGTCGTACAATGGATCTCATGATTCCTTTCAAATCAAAGACCAGTCCATCTGGCTAAAATCAGGGCAAAAAGCAATGCAGGAGGAATGAAACCACGAGGTTTCCTTTTATACATATGTATGAGAAAATACAAGCGTCATTTACAAACATATTTTGAAAGTACTACATACAGAATAAGAAAATGAAATCTACGTCCACTTTGGAGACTATGGTCCGCCGGCCTTATCTTTGCTATCCTCGAAGTTGGACAGAAGTAACCGAGCACCATGTTTGTCCTCCCTCGCTTGCGTCACCTCTTTCGAGAGGTCAGAGACCGTAGCATGGATCTCCTTGAGGGTATTCCTTCGAGGCTTACACTGAGCATATTCTTTACTCCTGTCCCCGCGATCAAGAGTCCTTCTCAGCTTAGCTTGAGCATCAACAGTGTTCTTCAAATAGACTGCCACCTTCTAGTCAGCCTTAATTTAGCTCATTACGCCTTCAGCCCGGGCATCCACAACCTCGGCCTTCACTTTTAAAAGCTCGAACTCGAGCTTCATAATCGTATCTATCTAAACTGAGCTATTATTACGCGCTAAGCAAAGTTGAACCTCAAAGGCATATGTTTTAGCCAGATCACCCTTCCTCGTTGAACCCTAAATCTCCGCTTGAGCCTTTAACTCATCATACTCATGATTGGCTCTGTCAGCTTCGTTCCGAAGGCGCTCCAGGTCCTCTATCTTTTTCTGTAACTGAAATAAAAGAAACATTAGCCTCAAGAGTTGGAATAAGGAACACACACCCACTCGGAACAAAACATATCTACTCATTTAGGTATCTCTCATAATTCATGCTCTGAATCGCCTCATATCGTAAGCATGCCAACTCGAATTCCTTTTTATCACAAAGGAGCCTAAGGGATTTCTCCCCAGCCAGAGATTTCTACAGCCTAGCCTCACGATGAAGCAGCTCGGACTTAATCTTGTCAAAGGCCTTCTAAAGAAAACTCAATAAGGAAGGGAAGGCACAAAACTCTAAAGGCATGTGCCAAAACTCACCGCAGTGTGAAGCCAGTGGGCTTTCTCGAAGGTCGAGCATGCATTCGCTAGTCTAGCTCCCTCGGCCGCGAAAGAATTGACCCCATTCGGAGGACGGTCACTCGGTGTATACTATACCGAGTCTCTAGTATCCCTCATAAAACCTTCGACGGAAAAAGAAGATGGAAGCGCAGGAGAAACCGCCTTTCCAAAACCAAAAGTCACAGGCATAGCGGGCTCAACCAATACTTCCACTCCGAGCCCCCGGCCCGGGTTTTCCTTGCTTTGAGCGCTATCGCCATGCAAAGGCATTTCTTGCTTATTATTATCTTTCTTTATCCCAGAAGCTGGAAATCCTTCTCCCTCTCCGACAGGGCACGACCTCGCCTCAAAAGACTCTCTGATGCCTATAATAATAGGCTTAGTACGCAGAAAGAGAAAGTTCCTTTTCCAAATGTAAAAAAGGAAAGGGAAAAAATCGCACAGCATATACCATGATGTTTTTCTTTCCATATGCCCATATACAAAGCTTGCCACTTATGCTCATCGTAAGTCGAGTGGGTCACCAACTCCTGAGCCTAATCCGGTAGATCAGGGACCTTGTACGGCATCCATGAAATTGCCGTAGAAGAGGAAAAGAAGGCGCATTTACAGAGCATACCTTCGCCATAATTAAAAAACTACAAAGGCATGAGTGTACCACTTACGTGTATAACTCCATTCCTTAGGTAATGGCACAAACACTATAGGGATCATATCAACAGTCCGTACTCGGACGAATCGACTCATCCACTTCCATTCTCTGTCTTCTTCATCGTCAATAATGAAAGGCATGGTCAACCGGCATCGTAAGGTTAGCAGACCTCGATGGTGAAAGTCCAGTACAGCCTGATAAAATGACTGAGCGTGAATTCAATCCCTGCCTTCTCCACTAAGAACCTTATCATCAACATTATCTGCCAAAATGGCGGTGAATCTGAGCCAAAGAAACCTAATACTTTTGACAGAAGTCAAGCACAACCCTATCAAAGAGGCCCAACGTGAAAGGATATGTGTACAGATTCCAAAAACCCTCGGCACAATCTGTGATGCTCTCTTCTAGGGAAGGTATCTACAGTACTACCTTTTCCCCCATCTACAGTCTTTCCTCACCAACTCAAGGTATCCCTCTCCTATCGAAGAAGTAAACTTCAATGTATGCTCCCTTTTATCTTGAGCATCGGGATACTTTCTGATGAGAAGTCCATTTTCAAAGCAAAATGCCCTGAGTCAGGCTCGCATGGCATCATCGACGCTCCTGATGTTACAGTCATGACTATGGTAAAATCAAAGAACTGGAGCAGGAATTTGGGCAAGAGCGTTAATACTGAAATAATAAAAGACCTAAAGCAGGAAAAGATGATAACTACTCAGAATGGCAGAATCTCCAAAAGGGAAAAGATGACCTTATATATGGAAAAAGCGGCGGCGATCCTCCTGCCTCAAAGGTCGATTACAAATACTGGCCAAAATCACTTTGGGACGATGTGCTGGCAGGATCGCTTTGGTCACTTCATAGTTGTGTCATACATTTAACGACGCCATGTGATGTTTTGTGGTTAGAGACCCCCGCATCAACCAAGCCTCGAGATGGTACCCAATCTTGAGAACCTCTATCAAAGAGAAGATATGCTCCAATAAGCCATTAATATTACTACAAATCCCGAGATAGTACCCGATCTGGAGGACCTCCACCAAAAAAAAGATAGGCTCTAGGAAGCCATTAGCATCAGTGCAATTCCCGAGATGGTACTCGATCTTGAGGACCTCCACCAAAAAGAAGATAGGCTCCAGGAAGCCATTAGCATCAGTGCAAGTCCCGAGATGGTATCTGATCTTGAGGACCTCCACCAAAAAGAAGATAGGCTCCAGGAAGCCATTAGCATCATTGCAAGTCCCGAGATGGTACCTGATCTCGAAGACCTCCACCAAGAAGAATATTGGCTCCAGAAAGTCATCAATATCATTACAATCCCTGAGATGGTATCCGATCTCGAAGACCTCCACCAAGAAGAAGATTGGCTCCAGAGAGCCAATAAAATCATTACAAGTCCCGAGATGGTACCCGATCTCGAGGATCTCCACCAAAAGGAAGATATGCTCTAGGAAGCCATTAGCATTATTGCAAGTCCCGAGATGGTACCCAATCTTGAGGACCTCCACCAAAAAGAAAATAGGATCCAGGAAGCCATTAGCATCATTGCAAGTCCCGAGATGGTAGGATCTCCACCAAAAGGGAGATACGTTCTAGAAACCTACTCATATAGGCTCGGCCTCGAGGAATCTAAGAAACCCCCATGGGGATAAAAGTCTATGTCTCGTTCGAAAGGTTCCAAGCCCTACTCTTATTCAACTCAAAGTCGTAATTACTGATGACCCGAGTTTTCGAATCTAATAATAAATCGATCTAAGGATCGACAAAGGGTGCCATGGGAAATCATGTTAATCAGTCAAGAGCCATAGGAGATACTAGCAACTGGGCTCGACACTTGTGCCATTCAGTAAAGTCATGCATTCAGATTCTTCATAAACACGGGTAAAGGGAATTAAGGCATAGATCAGAAGCGGATCAAAGAATCTCCCTTTTTTCATTAATAAACGATGATTACAAACGCCCACGAGGGGTCCTTACATTTGATTAAAACATTCCACGAGAGGTCCTTACACATAAACAAAGAAGCAAAAAAAGTGTACATATAATAGAAGCCAAAAGTCTAATATATTATTGGGGGTGCATCATCGACAACAACATCTTCAAGGGAAAAGATGAAGAAGAGGCAAGTGATGCAGAAGAAGGAGAAAAAGATGAAGAAAAAGTTGTAGCCCTCCAAAGAGCAAAAGATTTCATCAGGCCGAGAAAACTACATCCTGATAGAAGACTTGGAAAATATCGGCCTTACATGCACAACTACTTTGAGTCCACTTATTAGGACACTGTATCATACACGTTAAGAGGCCGGTAGTGCCATTTCACTCTAGAGAAAGCAAAAGGGATGAAGTGTCATACAAGAACGGAGAAGGGAGGTGAGAAGCAGTGTATAGTCTGAACGCCCTCCTGATCAGTGATGGAAAGTCCAAACATCCTCCTAAGTCTGAAGAAATCGGCCCCCTATCTCATCACCTCGAGCCAACGATGACAGAAGTACCAACAACAACAACAACAACAACAACAACAACAACAACAATAACGACAAGCCGATCCAACCTTGCTTGGTAGGGGTGAGCCCTGTTAAAAGGCCATGGCATGAGTGATGGGAATGCCGCCATGCGACCATAAGGTCACAGGTCTCAAACATGAAAACTAAAAATGGATAAGGGTGAAGAGAGAGAAAGGGGTGAGAGGCTATTAGAAAGTACGTGAATGAAGAATTGATTCGAGAAAGCTCTCATTTCTAGAAAAATGGGAGCATAACCTACAAGCGCAATTAATAGTCTTTGGAAAGCGTAACTGACGGCGCCATCAATGTCTTTGAAAGATGTATCGGCAGGCGCAATCAATGCATTCTTGAAAGTGAACTGACGGTGATATTATGGCTTTGACAAATAAAAGTCGATAATGCAGTGAATAATTCTAGAAAAGTGGACCGATGGGACATCTCATTTATCACAAATGCTTACATCATCAATATGACATCATTGCGGGAAGTTCTAAGAGATGGATATCAAAGTTGTTTCTTATCGTTCCACTCCAAGAAATGTGAGACTATTTGTATAAGGCAAAACTAGAGGGTCTAATTTCCCGTTGTTACGACACCTCGTAAGCACATTTCGAAGGCTTGAGACTATGGCCGAGCTTCCTCCCTCAAGGGTCATCTACTCTGGACCTCGGGGCAGTACAAACCAACGGTTATGGTGAAAGTGGGGAGTTCCCAAGGCACCTGACTAGAGCTGACAAAGCCTAGTAGACTAGTCTACGAATGAAGCAGGGCATTAAATGGATATACCATCTCATATCTTTGCAATTAATGCATTTGTACTATGTTGGGATTTTTCCTCCTATATAAAGGGGATCCCAGTCATTTTGTAAGGTTTTGTTGCTCAATACTAAGAAACAAATGAACATTCTCTCTGCTCTCTAACATATTCTCTTAAGTTTATTACTTCATTTATTGTTTATATTTATCGTGTTCTATTTATTGTTCTTCATTTATGGCCTACCATTGATCATAAAAGAGCCATCATCACAACTCTCATAACTGTTATTTTCCCCTCGACTACATTGAATCGGCTATCCAGCTCGACCCTAGGGTCCTATAATCAATAGCTCGCGGCCTCCGATCTGCAACCGTTTGGTTCAATTGTCTAGCCATCTTTAAGCAACAATCTTGATTCCAAGCACCTTACTTAGCATTCATTGCTTAACAACTAGCATAAAAATAGATCATGTTTTTTTAGAACCTCGTAACCAAATTTAATTATTATTATTATCATTTTTACGGCAAACAAATAATAATTAATAGTTTTGTGTTGCTAGTGTAAATAACTATGCTTTTATTTCTTGTTATTGGAAATAAGCCTTTTATTTTTTAATACCACGGTTCTTTCCAAATTGTTCTCTTGTGTGAACCGGGCGACTTTTACCGAGAATGAATAGTGTGACAACTTTCTTGAGGGAATTAGTATGTTATATGTTTAGGTTGTAGTAGTAAGTACCTACTGAATAAAATCCCTAATCAGGCTCTTCTATGAAAACATGTTGTTTATGCTTCATGTGGTACCAGCATAACTAACTGCATGCTTATGGCTTGAGACAAGGTTGTTCTTAATCACTTTTGAGGAAGTAACTCTAGTAAAGTGACTTTGAGACTCTTGAATTGACTTTGATAATCACTGGGTGGTTGAGTAGACCATAGAAATCTTTGACTCGACTGTGGTTATTGTGAAATTAGACTTTATCTTCTTTTATGGTCTATTTGTGTGGGAGGTAAGGTAAAATTTGTTGCTAGTCCAAGTGTTTGTGTGGATAGTCTAGAGCTTAACTAAATGTGATTGAAGGCAAAATTTTGAGTTTGCTTGGTTTGAAAGATGATTGTGGGATTTTCTTGGACCATTTAAGCTTTCAATTTCCACCATATGATCATTATCCCTAGTTAACTCCCTTTGAGCCTTGTACCTTTCTCTTTTGGTAACTTTGCTACAAGCCCTTCACCTTTTGATCATGATCTCCTCTTAGCACGTGAACCTTCCTAAGCACTCATATGTAATACGTGGCTCAAAGCCTAAGCCTGTGGAGGGGATTTGAGGAATCTAAAGAGTTATCAAGGCATCAAAAAGAAAAAAATGATCTTCATGAAAGAAAAAGAAAGAAAAACAAGTAATGTGAACAAAAAAGAGCCCGAAAAAGGCCAAAGAGGGAGATTGATGAAATAGAGTGAACCAAGTATCTCTAGCATCAAAATCAAGGAAGACAATGAGTGGAATTACGAAAAAAGAATAATGTCAAGTATCTATAGCCTCAAAGAATAAGAAATACCTCTAAGGGATCTATTTATGATGTTCTATGACAAATGTGAGCCAAGATATGATAAGTGAAGTGCTTAAGAAAAGGTTTAACCACTTGTATCCCATATAGTATCCTACCCGGGAAAAAAGCCATCATTACAACCCGATAGAATTCCTATTTGATATCAAACTGAGAAGGCTTACACTAGTGGAGATGTACGTGAGGGATAAGCCTATGGTACTTGAAGCTTAACTTGTGACCATTCCTTATGAGAGAAGAGTGAAACCTTTGATGCACTAGAAATTGAATGTTGAATTTTGAAGCGAGAAATGCAAATGGATGGTAGAAATGAAGAGTTTAGAGTCCACCATTATTAGCATGAAAGAACAAGAATCCTTGATAAATGAAGTTAACTCTTCAGACTCAAATGTCACACTAGTTTCACATGAGATGAGCAAGTTACACCTTTTTTGAAAAAGTTGACACCTTGTTTAGAATGCATGAGTATTGTGAGTAATTATTTGTCTCAATTGAGTATAAACAACTTGTGGGTGACTCCTTAAAATGACCTTAGAATGTGGGAATAAGGATTCTAATCTAGTCGCTTGAGGAGAAAGCAAAGACTTAAGTTGGGGGAGTTGATAAGTGTCAATTTTGACCACTTATTAGTGTCTTCTTGCTATAGTTTTTAGTATGAAAATACTGACTTTGTCCCCTAATCTAATGAAAATGATTGAATTGCAGGTGTGTTGGAAAGTATAAGTTCAATGAAGAGAAATGACTCAAAAAGAAGATGTTCTATCCAAATTCAGTGAAGAGTAGAAGTGCTGAGATAAGTGCGATACAGAGAATTACAACTGCAGCTGCAAAAGCATCTATGATCCGCGAAAAGAAGAAATGCGGCTGCAAGAATAATTGAAGCTTCAGGAAGTTTAGGCAAAAGTGCAGTCCGCAGAATAAAAACTACATTCGTACTTGGTCTGCAAAATAGGTTCACACTGACAAGGTTGAAAGACCAAAGAATGAGAAGCTGGATAAGTCTAATGCTTCCTCAAATGCGGTCTGCAAAATTTAAAGTGCATCCACAAAAGCTGAAGTACGACCGCAGAACTTCCCCTACTGAAAGAACATGCAATGTCAATCTAGCAAAGTGCCGACCGCAAAAGTCAATATCGGGTCACAGAACCCTCTCTACATGGCATTTTTGTCAGAGATTTTAGGATCTCTATAAATAGAACTTTATGATTTTTTTAGGGTATCCTTTCACTATAGTAGCTAGGAGTTAGTTACTTTTAGCTATTTTGAGCAAGTTTGAGCTACAACTGGAGAAGATCATCCACTCTTTCTTTTATTTTTGATTTTATGTCTTTAGATTCTTCTTATTTTCATTTGTCCATGTCTTTTATTTTAAGTTTCTAGATTTTTATCTAGAGTTGTGATCCAACTCTAGTGTTTAAATCTTATGGGTTATTGATATTATGCTTGTTGTTGATTCGATTAGTGTTATTTAGCCTTGTTTGTGCATTAAAGTTATAATTGATGGTTGCAAATATTGATTCATTCCTTTTTGACCTTGTTCTTGTTTGAGAAAGAAGAACTTAGTCAAGGAAAACTTTGATAATAAGAAATTGAACTAGTTGAGTCATTGATTAGTTTAGTTAACAAATTTGAACTATAGATAGGGATATTCTAACTTGGAATCATATCATTTGAACTTATAGTTACCCATTTGTAATTAAAAAAGCTTAATTTTGCATAATCACTCTTTATCTGAGAGGCATTGTGTGAGTACTTGAGCATTGAGAGTCATAAGGTTCAGAGTTGGGTTGGGTCGGGTCAAATATCGAGATTGATGTTCAGAATTTGGGCTGAGATTAGGGGTGAAGGTCGGGATCAAGGTCGGGATCAAGGTCAGGATCGAGGACGAGAATCGGTGGTTGTGGTCATCATTGAGAGTTCTAGTTGAGAACTAAGAGAAAGGTCATGGATTAAGATCGGGGGTCAAGGCTTGGAGTGTAGGTTCGAGGTTAGGTCAGGTTGGCTAGAGAATGGGATCGAGGATCAGGGATTAACGTCTATATCGAGGTTGAGAGTCGGGAATTAGGTTTGAGTCAAAGAACGGGATCAAGAAAGGGGTTGATCAAAAGTCAAGTGCCCAGATCAAGATCTAGGAATGGATCCGGGCAAGGGTTAGTGTCAAGGTTTAGGTGTCGAGGTTAAGGTCAGAGTGTGTATTGGTGTCCAGGTCGGGGTTGGTGTTAGGGGTTTTCTTAAATACTCTTGGAAAGATATTTTTTGTTAGTAATACTAATCAAACACCAAAAAATAAATAAGAAAACTAACCAATTATATATTAGAAAATATTTTCACGAGAAAAACATTTTCATGGAAAATATATTCTTTCCTACCAAATGCTGCCTTAAAGTGCTGAAATTCGAATTAAGGTCTTTTAACAATTAACATGGGATATAGACCCACCCGTGCATCTTACACATCCTTTTTATTTTATGGGGTAAAATTGAAAAATTACAGGATATTCATCGAGCTGACACGTGGTAGTAAAGACATGCTGAATATGAGTTAGCTAATAGCTGGCACTGACTTCAAGCATACGACCGATGTTGTATTATTCATTTTGACATTAAAACCTGGGACAAGAGTTTTCAAGCAAGATACAAGTTGAAGAAGGCAGGATCAAAGGAGCAACCATTATAGAGAATATTGGCATTTACACACGACCTTTATGCAACCATTATGAAGGGTCTTTGTTCACCTTAAAGAGAAGCTTGATTTGGGGATTTTGTCTCCTTAATTTAGCTATTAATAGAGAAACCTAATATGGCCCCCAAGCTGATTCCAAATGATTCAATATGTCGGATGTTCCAAAATATGATATAACATCGGATCCACATGAGCATATTACAACTTATATCACAGTTGTGAAAGGAAATGATACGGCTCTGCATGAGACTGAATCGGTTTTGTCACGACCCTAGTTCACCAATTGTGAACCTGTCGTGATGGCACCCAGTCCCCACGACTAGGTAAGCCTAACACATTACAAAATCCATAAGTTTTAATTACTTAAATAAGAAACAGCGGAAAATAACATAAAGATATGTAATCCGTGCCACTTGGCACATACATCCGTCACACAATAAATAAACACTACCAAGATCCGGAACCCCACTGTAACACAGACTAAAAGGGAAATACAACTGTGGCTCTATGTGTAAAGAGTATCTAACAACGAAATGAAGAAAAATGTCAACTAGTACTACTAGAATAGATGGGAAGCCTCCGGATCCGCGGACGTAGCAGATCATACCTCGAAGTCTCCCAGAAAGCTGCGGAATCACCTAGTACGAGCCTCCTCTGATGTACCCGGATCTGCACAACAAAAGTGTGCAGAAGAGTAGCATGAGTACACCACGGCGGTACTCAGTAAGTGCCAAGCCTAACCTCGATGGAGTAGTGACGAGGAAGGTCAGGGGCCCTACTGAGAAACAATAATAATATGATGACAACAAAATAAACGGTTTGACAGATAACAACAAAATTTCCAAAATAACAACATTTACTGAAACTGTCTACAACCAAGCTAATACAAATAACCAACTCAAATAAACAAATCCAGGATCTGTGGGAATTGAACCCCCAGTCCCATTCTCAGTACCCCTGGGTCTCCGGGAATCGAACCCGCAGCCCATGTCTCAATAATATCACAATAACTCAGGATCTCCGGGAATCGAACCCGCAGTCCCTACCAATAACTCAGGATCTCGGGAATCGAACCCGTAGTCCCTACCAATAACTCAGGATCTCGGGAATCGAACCCGTAGTCCCTACCAATAAATAACTCAGAGGATCTCGGGAATCGAACCCGCAGTCCCTACCAATAAATAACTCGGGATCTCGGGAATCGAACCCGCAGTCCCTACCAATAAATAACTCAGGATCTCGGGAATCGAACCCGTAGTCCCTACCAATATCACGTCGGGTCTCTGGGAATCGAACCCACAGCCCTGGGTCTCCGGGAATCGAACCCGCAGTCCACAAACACAGCCAATTAAGGAAATCCACAGAGAGAAATAATTATGCTCAACTATAACTTCACCAAAAAAAATAGTGCCAATAATTAACAAGGAATTCAAACAAGGCAGTTAGGCAACCAAACAGTTAAGTGCTACCTAATCATGCTCTTCTAACCACTACCGGGTAAAATATCAAATTAACAACCAAAGACAGGGATATCGCTCATCGAACATTTCTGAATAAAATACGTGTTCATCAACCAGCGCATGTACACGCCCGTCACCTCGCGTACAAGGCATTTCAACTATCACATAATATCCTAGGGGTGAAAATTCCCCCACACGAGGTTAGACAAGCCACTTACCTCAATTCCGGTACAAAACCGCTAAGCAATAACCCTCTTGCCACGAATGTCGGCCTCCACAAGTGTAGAATCTGATAAAATCAATAGAATCACGTCAAAATAGGCCAATTGGGCATTACCCAATCAAATTAACTCAAAATTCACCAAAACCCACAAGTTGCCAAAACCCGACTCTCGGTACGCTTATCGAAAAATCACGAAAATTATATATTCGGGTTCCTTATCTCAATACGAGTCCGTGCATATAAAATTTATCGAAATCGGACTCCGTTTGCCCGTTCAAATCAAAGATTTTCTAACATTTAGGCCTAGGGCTCAAACCCACCTTTAATCTTCCAATTTCAGTGAAATAATCATGGATTTCATGATAAACCAACGAATTAAGGTTAGGAAACTTACCCCCGATGATTTCCCGGTGATATCCCAGCGTTTCCCCTTCAATTCCCTCTCTTGGAGCTCAAAAATGGCGTTTTTGGTTTATGGTTCGCGGCTGAAATGTTTCTGGACTTAAGTCACTGCCAGACATTTTTACTCTATGCGATCGCATGATACCTGTTGCGATCGCATAGAACAAATTTTGACCCTCGCCAAACTACTCTATGCGATCGCATAGACCACAATGCGATCGCGATGCATACCGAAAATTAACTATGCGATCGCATGCCCTGCTCCGCGATCGCATAGAACAAAAGCTGGACCTGGGACCCCTCCTCTCTATACACTATGCGATCGCATAGGACTGTACGCGATCGCATAGAACAACTTTCCAGAACTATGCGATCGCATGATACCTCCCGCGATCGCATAGAACAAATTTCCAGAACTATGCGATCGCATATCCATTCCCGCGATCGCATAGAACAAATTCTTGGCCCTCCAAAACCTTCTATGCGATCGCATTAGCCCATTGCGATCGCATAGAGCATTCGTCTGCAGCACACACCAGCAGTTAACAGCATTTCCAAAATGCAAGAAATAGCCCGATTGGACCCCCGGATTCATCCCGAGACCCCCGGGATCCCAACGAAAACCACCAACCTATTCCAAAACATGATACGAACTTATTCTAATCATCAAAACACGTCTAACAACATCAAAATCCATAATTCACATCGAATTCAAGCCTAAATTTCTTAAAACTTTCCGAATTGCATATTTGATCAAAAACCCGACCAAACGACGTCCGAATGACCTGAAAATTTGCGGACATATCCAAAATCACATAACGAAGCTACAGAAATTGTCGGAATTCCATTCCGACCCCCGGATCAAAATCTCACCTATCGATCGGATTTCGCCAAAATTTCAACCTTCGGCATTTCAAGCCTAATTGAGCTACGGACCTCCAAAATACATTCCGAACGCGCTCCTAACCCCCAAATCACCTAACGGAGCTAATGGAACCATCGGATTTCCGTTCCGAGATTGTCTTAACACTGTTCCGGCTACGGACCGTTTTCTAGTTTCAAAGCTCTTATTTAGGGACTAAGTGTCCCAAAATGCTCAAATTTTCGGAACCGACTCTCCCGGCAACCCACAATAGCAGCAATGAACTTAGGGGAACAGTTAAATTAGGGATATGGGCGTAATTTTCTAAAATGACCGGTCGGGTCGTTACATCTTCCCACACTTAAAGATTCGTTCGTCCTCGAACGAGCATAGAAAAACATACCTGGAGTAGTGAAAAGATGAGGGTACTGGCTGCGCATATCCTGCTCGGTCTCCCAAGTCGCCTCCTCGACCGGCTGGCCCCGCCACCGAACCTTTACCGAAGCGATGTTCTTTGACCTTAGCTTTCTGACTTGCCTGTCTAGAATGGCTACTGGCTCCTCAACATAAGACAGATCCTTGTCTAGCTGAACAGAAGTGAAATCCAATACATGCGACGGGTCACCATGGTATCTCCGGAGCATAGAGACATGAAATACGGGGTGGACTCTGGCTAGGCTGGGAGGTAAGGCCAACTCATAAGCAACCTCTCCAACACGCCTCAAAATCTCAAAAGGGCCAATAAATCTAGGACTCGGCTTCCCTTTCTTCCCAAACCTCATAACGCCCTTCATGGGCGAGACTCGAAGCAGAACCCGCTCACCCACCATAAAAGCCACATCGCGAACCTTCTTGTCCGCATAACTCTTCTGTCTAGACTGGGCCGCACGAAGTCTGTCCTGAATCACCTTGACCTTGTCCATAGCCTCCTGAACCATATCAGTACCTAGTAACCTGGCCTCGCCCGGCTCAAACCAACCCACAGGAGACCTGCACCTCCTACCATATAGGGCCTCGTACGGTGCCATCTGAATACTAGACTGGTAGCTGTTGTTATAAGCAAACTCCGCCAGTGGCAAGAAGTGATCCCATGAACCTCCAAACTCAATCATGCACGCACGGAGCATATCCTCCAAAATCTGAATAGTGCGCTCGGACTGCCCATCAGTCTGGGGGTGAAAGGCTGTGCTCAGCTCCACCCGAGTACCTAACTCCTCCTGTACGGCTCTCCAGAACCGTGAAGTGAACTGAGTGCCTCTATCTGAAATGATGGAAACTGGAATACCATGCAGCCGAACTATCTCCTTGATATAGATCTCCGCCAGTCGCTCCGATGAATAAGTAGTACTCACCGGTATAAAATGGGCGGACTTGGTCAGCCGATCCACAATAACCCAAATGGAATCAAACTTCCTAACAGTCCGTGGAAGCCCAGATACAAAGTCCATGGTGATGCGTTCCCATTTCCACTCTGGAATCTCAATCCGCTGCATCAATCCCCCCGGACGCTGGTGCTCGTACTTCACCTGCTGGCGGTTGAGGCATCTAGAAACATAATCAACTATATCCCTCTTCATCCGCCTCCACCAGTAATGCTGTTTCAAGTCCTGATACATCTTCGCGGCACCCGGATGGATGGAATACCGCGAACTATGGGCCTCTCCTAGAATCAGCTCTCGAAGATCATCTACATTGGGCACACAGATACGCCCCTGCATCCTCATAACTCCATCATCCCCGATGGTAACATCTCGAGCATCACCACGCCGAACTCTATCCCGAAGGACAAGCAAATGAGGGTCGTCGAACTGACGCTCCCTGATGCGGTCAAATAGAGAAGACCGAGAAACCACACAAGCTAGAACCCGGCTGGGCTCCGAAAGATCCAGTCTAACAAACTGCCTGGCCAAAGCCTGAACATCCATCGCCATAGGCCTCTCCGAAGCTGGTAGATATGCTAAACTCCCCAAACTCTGTGCCCGACGACTCAAGGCATCAGCAACCACATTAGCCTTGCCCGGATGATAGAGAATAGTAATATCATAGTCCTTCGGTAGTTCCAACCATCTCCTCTGACGCATATTCAGGTCCTTCTGCTTAAGCAAGTGCTGCAAGCTCCGGTGATCAGTGTAGATCTCGGAAGGAACCCCGTATAAATAATGACGCCAAATTTTTAAGGCGTGAACAATGGCAGCTAGCTCCAAATCATGAACAGGGTAATTCTTCTCATGCACCTTCAGCTGTCTCGACGCGTAGGCAATCACCCTACCGTCCCGCATCAATACCGCACCGAGTCCAACTCGTGAGGCATCACAATATACAGTATAGGACCCCGAACCTGTAGGCAACATCAATATAGGGGCCGAAGTCAAAGCTGTCTTGAGCTTCTGAAAGCTCGCCTCACACTCGTCTGTCCACCGAAAAGGGGCACCCTTTTGGGTCAATCTAGTCATAGGTGCTGCAATCGAAGAGAACCCCTCTACGAAACGACGGTAGTAGCCCGCCAAACCAAGGAAACTGCGTATCTCAGTAGCGGAGGAGGGTCTGGGCCAACTCTGCACGGCCTCCACCTTCCTCGGATCTACTCGAATACCATCACTCGACACCACGTGGCCCAAAAATGCCACAGAACTCAACCAAAATTCACAGTTAGAGAACTTGGCATAAAGCTGCTTCTCCCTCAGGATCTGAAGCACTATCCTCAAATGCTGCTCATGCTCTTCCCGGCTCCGAGAATATACTAGAATATCATCAATGAAGACAATCACGAACGAGTCCAAGATAAGGCCTGAACACACTGTGCATCAAATGCATAAATGCTGCTGGGGCATTAGTCAACCCAAAAGACATCACGAGGAACTCATAGTGACCATATCGGGTCCTGAAGGCAGTCTTCGGGATATCTGGCTCCCGAATCTTCAGCTGGTGATACCCAGAGCGCAAATCAATCTTAGAAAACACATGTGCGCCCTGTAGCTGGTCAAATAAATCATCAATACGGGGCAAAGGATACCGGTTCTTCATTGTAACCTTGTTCAACTGACGATAGTCAATACACATACGCATAGAACCGTCCTTTTTCTTCACAAACAATACAGGAGCACCCCAAGGCGAAACACTGGGTCGAATAAAACCCTTGCCCAATAACTCCTGTAACTGATCCTTCAACTCCTTTAATTCGGGAGGAGCCATACGGTACGGTGGAATAGAAATGGGCTGAGTGCCCGGCAACAAGTCAATAGCAAAGTCAATGTCTCTGTCAGGCGGCATGCCCGGAAGATCAGCTGGAAATACATCAGCAAAGTCACGTACCACATGAACAGAATCAATAGAGGGAGGGTCAATACTGACGTCCCGCACATAGGCAAGATAAGCAGCACACCCCTTCTCAACCATACGCTGAGCTCTGAGAAAAGAAATAACACGGCTAGGGGTGTGATCTAGAGTACCACTCCACTCAATACGTGGAATGCCTGGCATAGCCAGCGTCACGGTCTTGGCGTGACAATCAAGAATAGCATAATGGGGCGACAACCAGTCCATGCCCAGAATAATATCAAAATCGACCATCCCGAGCAACAATAGATCCGCTCTGGTCTCAAAATCACAAATGGTAACCAAACACGACCGATATACACGGTCCACGACCAAAGAATCACCCACCGGAGTGGAAACATAAATGGGGGCACTCAAAGAATCCCGAGGCACACCCAGATGAGAAGCAAAGTAAGAAGACACATATGAAAAAGTGGAACCAGGGTCGAATAGAATCGATGCCTCCCTGTGACTAACCAGAATAATACCTGTGATAACAGAGTCAGATGCAACAGCCGCATCGCGATCGGGAATAGCATAGAATCTGGCCTGTCCCCCCTCTCGAGGGCGGCCTCTAGAACCCTGACCCCCGCCCCTGGCTGGCTGGGCAGGTGGAATAGCAGCTGGAGCTGGAATGATAGCCTGCTGACCCTGAGAGCCACGCTGATGCTGCGAAGACTGGTGAGGTGCTCCCCTCCTACGCCTGGGGCACTCCCTAACCAGGTGGCGAGTATCCCCGCACTCAAAACAAGCTCTGAGAGGACGCGGTGACTGTGACTGACCGGCCTCAACCCCACTAGTCTGACCCCTGGAAGGACCCCGCGCAGGAGGTGCACTGGAAACTGGGGGAGCATAATAAGGCTCCTGTGGTGCTGGAAGACCTGGAGTGCTACCGGCTGCGGGCAATGCTGAGTGAACCGGACGACCGGAATATCCCCTGCTAAAACGACCGGCTGCTGAAGTGCGGGCACCAGAGAAATGGCCCGACTCACGAGACCTCTTGGCCTCTCTATCTCCACGCTCTCTGGGGAGCATACTCTCGATCCTCCTGGCAATGCTAACTGCCTGCTGATAAGATATATCTGTCTCCAACTCTCTGGCCATGCTGGATCGGATAGGCGGAATCAAGCCCTCAATAAATCTCCGCACTCTCTCCCGAACCGTGGCTACCAAGGCCGGTGCATGCCCGGCCAGACGGGTGAAACTGATGGCATACTCCGATACTGACATGGAGCCCCGTCGCAACCGCTCAAACTCCGAGCGCCAAGAATCCCTAAGGCTCGGGGGAACAAACTCCCTCAAAAACAGATCCTGAAAATTGCGTCCAAGTCAATGAAGCAGACTCCCCCGGACTATCCAACTCATACGTGCGCCACCAATCATAAGCAGCCCCGCGAAACCGAAAAGCAGTGAAGGAAACCCCGCCGGTCTCCACAATCCCCATAGTACGAAGAATACGATGACACTCCTCCGGAAAACCCAATGCATCATCTGAAGCCAGGCCACTAAACACCGGAGGATCATATTTCTTGAACCTCTCTAATCTACGCCGCTCGTCCTCAGAGGCAGCTGGTCCACCTCCGGGCTGTGTCGGGGCGGCAGGAGGCATAACCAAAACATCCGGAACATGTCCCACCGGCACACGCCGCTCCGGTGTAACGCGCTACGGGAGTCCGGGCCCCTCCCCCGCCCGAGATGTAGCCGCAACAAGAGGAAGCAATCCTCCCCCGGGCTAAAGTGGTATACATGCTCGTGAACCGAGCCGTGGTCTCTCGTAGTCGCCGGAGTAGTAGCGACCGTAGTCGGTGTACCGGTGCCTCGCGCTCCAACCTCGGTCTACCGGTGGCACCCTCGGCGGCGGCGCGCGATGGTGCCGTGGCCGCACCTCGGGCGCGTCCTCGTCCCTCTACCTCGGCCCCGGCCTCGAACGGCGACAACCGGGGGCGCGGGTACCCGATCATCGCGGTTAGCTCGTGTCCTCACCATCCGCGAGAGAATAGAAAGCAGTAGTTTAGATTTTTGATGCCAAAAATGTCGCACGACAAGGAATCCAAAAGAAATGAAGAGTTTCCTAAACGGTTACATAGCCCCTCGTAGATAAATACAGACGTCTCCGTATCGATCAGCGAGACTCTAAGTAACCGGTCCGTGTCCCGTGACTCCTATGAACCTAGAGCTCTGATACCAACTTGTCACGACCCTAGTTCACCAATTGTGAACCTGTCGTGATGGCACCCAGTCCCCACGACTAGGTAAGCCTAACACATTACAAAATCCATAAGTTTTAATTACTTAAATAAGAAACAACGGAAAATAACATAAAGATATGTAATCCGTGCCACTTGGCACATACATCCGTCACACAATAAATAAACACTACCAAGATCCGGAACCCCACGATAACACAGACTAAAATGGAAATACAACCGTGGCTCTATGTGTAAAGAGTATCTAACAATGAAATGAAGAAAAATGTCAACTAGTAATACTAGAATAGAAGGGAAGCCTCCGGATCCGCGGACGTAGCGGATCATACCTCGAAGTCTCCCAGAAAGCTGCGGAATCACCTAGTACGAGCCTCCTCTGATGTACCTGGATCTGCACAACAAAAGTGTGCAGAAAAGTAGCATGAGTACACCACGGCGGTACTCGGTAAGTGCCAAGCCTAACCTCGATGGAGTAGTGACGAGGAAGGTCGGGCCCTACTGAGAAACAATAATAATATGATGACAACAAAATAAACAATTTGACAGATAACAACAAAATTTCCAAAATAACAACATTTACTGAAACTGCCTACAACCAAGCTAATAACAAATAACCAACTCAATAAACAAATCCAGGATCCGTGGGAATTGAACCCCCAGTCCCATTCTCAGTACCCCTGGGTCTCCGGAATCGAACCCGCAGCCCATGTCTCAATAATATCACAATAACTCGGGATCTCCGGAATCGAACCCGCAGTCCCTACCAATAAATAACTCGGGATCTCGGGAATCGAACCCGCAAGTCCCTACCAATAAATAACTCGGGATCTCGGGAATCGAACCCGCAGTCCCTACCAATAAATAACTCGGGATCTCGGGAATCGAACCCGCAGTCCCTACCAATAAATAACTCGGGATCTCGGGAATCGAACCCGCAGTCCCTACCAATAAATAACTCAGAGGATCTCGGGAATCGAACCCGTAGTCCCTACCAATATCACGTCGGGTCTCCGGGAATCGAACCCACAGCCCTGGGTCTCCGGGAATCGAACCCGCAGTCCACAAACACAGCCAATTAAGGAAATCCACAGAGAGAAATAATTATGCTCAACTATAACTTCACCAAAAAAAATAGTGCCAATAATTAACAAGGAATTCAAACAAGGCAGTTAGGCAACCAAACAGTTAAGTGCTACCTAATCATGCTCTTCTAACCACTACCGGGTAAAATATCAAATTAACAACCAAAGACAGGGATATCGCTCATCGAACATTTCTGAATAAAATACGTGTTCATCAACCAGCGCATGTACACGTCCGTCACCTCGCGTACAAGGCATTTCAACTATCACATAATATCCTAGGGGTGAAAATTCCCCCACACGAGGTTAGACAAGCCACTTACCTCAATTCCGGTACAAAACCGCTAAGCAATAACCCTCTTGCCACGAATGTCGGCCTCCACAAGTGTAGAATCTGATAAAATCAATAGAATCACGTCAAAATAGGCCAATTGGGCATTACCCAATCAAATTAACTCAAAATTCACCAAAACCCACAAGTTGCCAAAACCCGACTCTCGGTACGCTTATCGAAAAATCACGAAAATTATATATTCGGGTTCCTTATCTCAATACGAGTCCGTGCATATAAAATTTATCGAAATCGGACTCCGTTTGCCCGTTCAAATCAAAGATTTTCTAACATTTAGGCCTAGGGCTCAAACCCACCTTTAATCTTCCAATTTCAGTGAAATAATCATGGATTTCATGATAAACCAACGAATTAAGGTTAGGAAACTTACCCCCGATGATTTCCCGGTGATATCCCAGCGTTTCCCCTTCAATTCCCTCTCTTGGAGCTCAAAAATGGCGTTTTTGGTTTATGGTTCGCGGCTGAAATGTTTCTGGACTTAAGTCACTGCCAGACATTTTTACTCTATGCGATCGCATGACCCCTGTTGCGATCGCATAGAACAAATTTTGACCCTCGCCAAACTACTCTATGCGATCGCATAGACCACAATGCGATCGCGATGCATACCGAAAATTAACTATGCGATCGCATGCCCTGCTCCGCGATCGCATAGAACAAAAGCTGGACCTGGGACCCCTCCTCTCTATACACTATGCGATCGCATAGGACTGTACGCGATCGCATAGAACAACTTTCCAGAACTATGCGATCGCATGATACCTCCCGCGATCGCATAGAACAAATTTCCAGAACTATGCGATCGCATATCCATTCCCGCGATCGCATAGAACAAATTCTTGGCCCCTCCAAAACCTTCTATGCGATCGCATTAGCCCATTGCGATCGCATAGAGCATTCGTCTGCAGCACACACCAGCAGTTAACAGCATTTCCAAAATGCAAGAAATAGCCCGATTTGACCCCCGGATTCATCCCGAGACCCCCGGGATCCCAACGAAAACCACCAACCTATTCCAAAACATGATACGAACTTATTCTAATCATCAAAACACGTCTAACAACATCAAAATCCATAATTCACATCGAATTCAAGCCTAAATTTCTTAAAACTTTCCGAATTGCATATTTGATCAAAAACCCGACCAAACGACGTCCGAATGACCTGAAAATTTGCGGACATATCCAAAATCACATAACGAAGCTACAGAAATTGTCGGAATTCCATTCCGACCCCCGGATCAAAATCTCACCTATCGATCGGATTTCGCCAAAATTTCAACCTTCGGCATTTCAAGCCTAATTGAGCTACGGACCTCCAAAATACATTCCGAACGCGCTCCTAACCCCGAAATCACCTAACGGAGCTAATGGAACCATCGGATTTCCGTTCCGAGATCGTCTTAACACTTTTCCGGCTACGGACCGTTTTCTAGTTTCAAAGCTCTTATTTAGGGACTAAGTGTCCCAAAATGCTCAAATTTTCGGAACCGACTCTCCCGCCAACCCACAATAGCAGAAATGAACTTAGGGGAACAGTTAAATTAGGGATATGGGCGTAATTTTCTAAAATGACCGGTCGGGTCGTTACATTTGCTAAAGAAATTCTATGGAACCCTAAAAAAGGGAGATTTAACTTGGTATTCACTCTTACCTGAATATTCAATTGATTCTTTTGAAATACTTGTAGATTTTATTTATCAAACCTTATGATAGGAAAGGAAAATTTAAGCCATGAGGCAGATATATTTAGAATCGCTCAAGAAAATTTTGAGTTACAAAAGGAGATGATGTTATTTCCGGCAGTACTGGATGAGAGGGAAGCAGAAGCATTCACCAAAGGTCTCAACCCCTTAAGCTTTGATGCTTCAAGGAAGCTGAAAGAAAGCCTACTGGAATTTCAGGAGACCATATAGGTTGATATCCATAATCATTATGAATCAAAAATTAGGGTTGAGGATGATCATTTAGGTTCTTCAGTGCCATTTAAGGGTGGTAATCGTGATCGGAATCAAGAAAAGTTCAAAATGATCCTGATGGAGACCGAAATTATCTAGGAATTGTTCTCAACCCTATATTTCCAATGAAAGATTTGATCGGCCTGGAGCTAAGGGTTTTTAGTCATCACTTTGGACTGGATAGAAGGACAGATAGTGGCCATATTAGTAGAACTTTGTAGGATAAAGAACCATCAGGGTCTCGGGATTCAAGATATTCCTAGTTATCGGATTACTATTTCAATGTCGGTTTGCTAGAGTTGGTTTCGGCTATGAAAAACATCAAGAAGTCAAGGTTTCCGAAACCAATTCGATCATACCCAGTCAAAGAGGTCCTAATTTAAAGTACGAGTTCTATGTAACACATGGTCATAACACTGGGGGACTACCGGCACCTTCATGAAGAAGTAGCGATATTGTTGAAAAATGGTCATTATAAAAAATTTATAAGTGATCGGGCTAAACACAACTACGGGAGGAGTCGAGATGTAACAAAACCGATAAAACCAACCACATGGTCTCCCCTCCTAACAATAAAAATGATTTTATATGGGGTTGAAGTAAATGGGTTGACGTTTACAGTAGCGAAAAAAAATGAAGATATCGGTGACTCATGGAAAGAGAATCTGAGAAGCATCAGAAGATGATGAAATCACCTTCACAGTGAAAATTTCCAACGGCCTTATTCTACCGCACGATGATGCTCTGGTAATATCTTTAAATATTTCAGACTTTAAAATTAAATGTGTGTTGGTCGATCCAGGTAGTTCAACTAATATTATCCAATTGAGGGTCTCAGGACAAGCAAAGCTAACCAGAACTATAGTTCTTGCGGTAAAGCTTCTAGTTGGGTTTAACTTAACAAGCATAACGAACTGATGAGATCGTGTTTCCTACCGATGCCAAAGCGGTGATGAAACCCACATTTTTTAAAGTTTTGGATGACAATATGGGCTATAATATGATTCTTGGTAGGCCATGGATCCATGAAATAAAGATTGTGCCATCAACTTACCATAAATTGCTGAAGTTCCCTAAACTAGATAGGATTAAGAAGATTAGAGGTGACCAACTTGTTGCAAGGGAAATGAATGTTATCACCATATGTATCAGCAAGGCGGAGGAAATCAACATACTGAAACTATAGGAACTGGTGTTAACTTTCCCTCCAGTACTAGCAAAATATGATGGAGAGGAAGAGATATTTGATGTTTACCAAATGCCCAGATCTTTCGAGGTATCAAAATAAGTAGAAGTAAACTACAGGAGAGCTTGAGCAAATTGTGTTGTTTAAAGAATTCTCGGAAAGGAAGGTTTACTTGGGAAGGGGGTTGAGCCCCGAACTCGGGCTTAGAATTATTAAATTTCATAAAGCTAACATTAATTTTTTTGCATTGTCTCATTCATATGCGATGGTATTCCACTAGAAGTGGTTTTCCACAGATTAAGCTTGGACTCTAATTTCACTCCAAAAAAGTAGAAGAAGCAGCAGTTAGCCGAGGTTAGGAACATTTTTGTTAGAGAAAAGATAACCAGGTTGCTAAATATAGGTTCGGTATAGGAAGTAAGTTATTATGAATGGTTAGTTAACATACTAGTTGTACCAAAAAGGAATAATAAGTTTTAGAATTTTTATAGACTATAGAGATCTAAATAAGGCTTGCCCTAAGGATTCTTTTCCATTTTCAAACATCGACCAAATGATCGACGTTATGGCTGGGCATGATTTGATGAGTTTTCTTGATGCATACTCCTGGTATAGTCAACTTAAGATGCACCCGGAGGATCGAGAAAAAATCTCATTTATCACAAATTTTGACACATATTGCTACAATGTGATGCATTTTGGGCTTAAAAATGCTGGAGTCACTTATCAGAGGCCCGTTAATAAGATGGTTGAGCGTCAAATTTGGAAAAACCATAGAAGTTTATACTGACAACATGTCAGTTAATTATCTAAGTGCAAGTGATCATTTGACCCATTTTCAAGAAACATTCGGCATCTTGAGCAAGTACAACATGAAGCTCAATTCAGAGAAGTGCACTTTTGGAGTTGGATATGGGAAATTTCTTGGCTTCTTGATTTCTTAAAGAGGAATTGAAGTAAATCTCGACAAGATTAAGGCCATAGAAGATATCCTTGACCAATTGAAAAGTGTTAAGGAGGTGCACAGGTTGGCGACAGGTTGGCGGCCCATATCAAATTCATATCACGGCCATCAGAGAAATGTCATATTTTCTTTTAACTATTAAACAAGAAAAATGGCTTCTTGTGGAATCCGAAGTGTTATCAAACGTTGAAACACTTGAAGAAATATTTGTCCAGTCCTCCTCTTGACGTCTAGACCAAAAGGAGGGAGAATAATTGTTAATTTGTTTAGCGGTAACAGAAGTTGCGGTGATTTCAATTCAAATCTGAGAGGAAAGGTACGTGATTCCCTATATATTATGTTAGTAAAATACTGCAAGGTGAGTAAACACGTTATCCGCACCTAAAAAGTTGGCTGTAGCTTTCGTAGTCGCCTCTCGAAAGCTTAGAACCTACTTTCAATGTCACCAGGTAGCCGTTGTGACGACTTTTCTGCTAATGAATGTCCTTCATAAACCTGAATTATCGGGTCGTTTGGCTAAATGGGTAGTTGAAATTAGTGAAATTGATATTGAATATAAACTAGGATTGCGATAAAAACGCAAGTTTTGGCCGATGTTATGGTCGATTTTAGTAGAGTATGATACGTTTCGTTGCAAAAGAAGCATTTATGGTATTAGCAATTATTTTCGGTGTATGGACCTTGTTTAGGGATGGAGCATCCAACGTAAAGGGTTTTGGTCTTTGGATAGTTCTAATCACTCTTTCAGGAGAAACCATGAGACAGGCCATTAGAACTGTTGTGTTGACTAATAATGAAATAGAGTACGACGCTATGGCTGCAGGACTTGAATTAGCCCGGGGACTAGGCCCTGAGGTGATTGAAGTACAGTGCGATTCCTAGCTGGTGGTAAATCAAATATATAGATCTTTGATAACAACGAAGAGAAAATAAAGCAGTAGTTGACTAAAGTTCAAGTTTTACTCTCCCGGTTCAGGAAATTGTCAATGATCCATATTCCAAGAGAAGAGAATATGAAAGCGGATGCCTTGGCTAACTTAGGTTCATCCGCAGAGATGAAAAGTGTTGAGTCTAGTGCAATTGTTCAGCAATTACATAGGGTCCTAGACATAGATGGGTATTGTGAAGTCAACTAAACCAATTTGGTATGGTATTGGATAACTGCGTTTATCGAATATTTTAAGGCATGGAAAACTACCAGGTGATTCAAACGCCTCAGGGTCACTTCGAATAAAATTTACCTGGTATTGTCTCATGCATGGGAAATTATACCAAAGATCTTTCCAGTGTCTGTTGGGTTGGTGATTAGGACTATCAAAAGCTGACATGATGAGAAAAATTCACGGATTTTTTGGAAATCACTCTGGTATGGATTCGTTGGTGCTCAAGTTAATAAGAGCCAATTACTATTGGCCTTGGATGAAGCAAGATCCAAAGGTGTTTGTACAAAATTATGATAAGTGCCAACATCATGCTCAATTGGTGCATCAGCTGGTGGAGCTTTAGCATTCAGTGGTGTCACCGTGGTCATTCCTGAAATGGGGGATAAACATAGTTCGTCCTTTACCTTAAGGGCCCGGGCAGGTAAAATTTCTTTTAATTTTGAGTGATTATTTCACAAAGTGGGTTGAAACAGGTGATTTCAAAAAGATTAGAGAATGGGAAGTGATTGATTTCATTTGGGATCATATCATTTGCCAGTTTAGAGTACCAAAAGAAATTGCTTGTGATAATGGGCAGCAATTTAAAGGTTTCAAGATTACAAAATTCTTAGAAGGAATAAAGATTAAAAGGATCACGTCCTCCCCACAACACCCAAGTGCTAACGGTCAAGCGGAATCAACTAACAAGGTGAGAGTTCAAAACCTCAAACAGAAATTAGAGGATGCCAAAGGCAGATTGCCAGAAGAGTTTCCGGGAGTATTGTAGGCTTATCAAACAATGGCAAAGTAAATCACATGAGAAACACCCTTTTCCCTTGTGTGCGGTGCGAAAGCTTTGATTTCGGTGGAGATTGGGGAACCGACCATGAGGTATTCCTGAGAACACGGGTAGAAGAATTATGAAACAATTTTTGATTAAGTTGGGCTTGCGTAAGGAGAACAAGAACTTAGTTTATGTAATAATGGTGGCACAAAAGCAAAGGACGGAAAGAGACTATAACCGCAGAGCAAATTTTCACTATTTTAAAATCGGAGACTTTATTTTACCGAAGGTAACTCATAATACCTAAAAAGTCAATGCTGGAAAGTGGAGACCAAACTGAAAGGACCTAACTAGCTTTCAGCTATAACTGGTAAAGGTTCATATCTGTTGAAAAATCAAGATGGAGTAAAATTACCAAGCAACTGAAACGTGACTCACCTCAAAAGGTATTAGTGTTGAAGATCCTTAATGAAACAAAAAGTATGCGATATACTCTTTTTTCCTTCATCCAATTTTTATCCCAAATGTATTTTCTTGTAAGGTTTTTAACAAGGCAACAACGTAAAGCATACTATGAAGAAGGATCGTCAATAGCAAAAAGAATTTTATTGTTCGAATTCTCATACTTTATATCTGAACACTAGGGAGGAGTTATTGCATAATAGAGCACTAAAAGTGTCAATAAAATTGGGAACTGCTAGGATCGAGAATTTTCTCTTGAACTTAAAAAGCTCAGATATTGCGAAAGACCTCGACTCAGGACAAGGAAGGGTATGGCTCCATACAAATAGGTTTTACAACTTAGCCGCATGTATTAGAAGCTTTATTTACTTAATCCAAGCAAATGTACATATTTTTTGGCTTATGTAAATGTACTTTGAAACAAAAGGAATAATAAAAGTCATTTTGTTTTTATCTTATTCCTTTTCCGAATGATATTACTTGGTCTTTTTCCGTTGAATGTTACTTAAACTTCAAATGCAAGTGCTAGAATGAACAGGAGACATCCTCTTGAAAAGCAGTGTAAACATAATATCCATTTCTTATGAAACCCTCTAATTAGAGGGTAAAAACAGGAATTATGTATGCCCGGTACTAAAGTTGACTGGATGTGAAAATTTCCCAAATTTTACCAATAGAAAAACAAAAGATACCTTTTGCATAAAAACTAAGTAAAAAGAGTATCTTTTATATTGAAAAATCCCAGACCAACTCCAAGGTAATTACAAAAGAAAGAGAGAGAAAATATGTTAGTCTGCTTTATCAGTAGAGTCTGAAGGGCGAGAAATTTCTGTTGCATCTTTTGAAGATAAAGGTTGATCGGTATCCAATTCAGCACCTTCGTCCTTATCTTCTTTTCAACGTATTCCTCAGTTTCCAAGGACTTAGAGCAAGTTCCTGAGGATCTTGAAGTAGTGGGCCTGGCAGGAATGTTCTCGAATGCAGTTATCTCCAAATTAAGGGCTTCAACGATGCATTCATCTGTATTTGAAATGTCTTCTTTGACACCCTCCAAAGTTTTCTCCTCATGTGATTAAGTGCATAAGTTTTTCTCAAGCAATAGAGAATCTTCTTGATCTCAGAGTAGTTTGGAGTCTTTGGATTTTCGATATCAACCGCTCGTTATCAACCTTCAAGATGTCATATGTCGGGGAAAGGTCAATACTGATCATTCTATGTTCGCGATTTTGCTCCATGACCATTTTGAACCTTTCCTCCATTCTCGCCCTCTTTTCCTCGGCCGCAGTAACTTTTTCGATTTTGGAACTTAAGTTTGCTTCCAGGTTGTTAATTTTTTCCATGGAAGCAGACTCTCATTTGGCTACCAAAGTTATAGCATACTGCAGCTCAGCCCACTAAGCCTTCAAGTCAGCAAGTTCAAAATGCAACTGAGTGGACTCCTGGATATGGGCCATTTTTTCTTGCTCAGTTTGCTCCAAATGGGCTTCGATTTCACCCATCTGAGCAAGCCTTGACTTTAAAGCCGGAAGGTGTTCAGCAAGTTGATCTCGTTTAACAGCGATTTGATCTTGTTCAACAGCAAGTGCCTCTTTATCCTGGATCAACCTTTGTAAGCCCTCAGAGGTGAGGAGGTTAGCCTTTAAAGTCGATGATTATAGTTTCCAAAGGCATAGGTTATCAAGTGAAAAGGAAAATAGATACCTAAGCTTCAAGGTACATGTTGTTGATTAAAAATTCCCTACAGAGACCGCCTATTTTCCTTCGGCCTTTGCTCGAAGCCAAAATCTTCAAGTAGTTGGCTACTCCCATCGGTTTGAAAAGCAAATGGATTTCATCCGAAACCAAAATATAACACCGTGTTTATCATTAAGATTTTGGATGGATGCCGGGAAGGCATTTTCAATATTCTCTTGATCGGGTGATCGGGAGAAACACATAATCATCTTATTCGGTTGGAACCAGTGGCAAGGTAGGAAATGATGGTGCGGGAGCAGGTGATGGAATAGAAGTTGGAGGAGCATGAAAAGCAAAACCCTTCAAACTGTAGGCAACAACTGGAGCCCGGAAGCCATACTCAATATTCTCAACTATGTCAAACTCCATAAAGAATCCTTCTATGTCCTCTGGTTGAGATGGAGGAGTTATTCTTTTTCTTCTTCTATGAAGAAACTGCTTCATCATTATCCTTGGTTTTATCTACGTCAAGGACCACTGTGGCCGGTCCTTCCAGGATCTTTTCCGTGATTGGAGGTTTCTCCTGAGCCTCAGCCTTTGTGGTAAGCTTTTTTTTTGGTTTTTTCCCTTTGGGTTGGAGACTCAGGGAAGATGTGCCTTCACCGGAACTAAGAGCGGCATCATGAGCCCTCTTTCGATCAAGGGATTCTTGAATTCATTCTTGAGCCACCTTCGAGTCATATGAAACCATGATAGTGGAACAGCTGAAGATTCCTTCGGAAGTCCTACATGTTGTTAAGAGAAGTAAACATTCTATATTACATAGAGTTAGACGTTAAGAAAGGAAAGTGGCAGTTTTTCTTACATAGGAATCAAAGGCAAGCCACCATGCAACCATATTGCCGGTCCTACTTGAGCTAAACAAAATCTATAGTTCCAGCAAAACTCCAAGATCACTAGGTCAATTTTCTTGCCAAGTTGTAAAGTGAAAGGGTACGTGTAAACGCAAATGTACTCCAGTTTCCAGTAAGTAATCCTTGATTTGGTATTTTGGCCTAAATTCTTTGATTCTGAGGGCTGAAACCTCAATATTATTTTCAGCCACAATCCTCTTTTACGACAGGAATACTAGCCGGCCAAATAGAATAGGGGTATTCACCAACAACTCCGTTTCTGCCGTTATCAGGGTCATAAGATACTTTTTGAATATGAAGATACATCTTCCAAGATAACTGAGAATGAATGATTGTGTTAGTAAAGGAAGGACAAACAACGGGTTTTTTTTACTTGTTCCTCTTGGACGGGCCAACACGATGCAAGTGCCTATGTTACAGAGGAAGAAACAGCAGAAGACATATTGATAGAAAGTATGAATTTGTAAGTTTTTACAGAGAAAGGGGGAGTTGCAGAAAAAGTTTATGAAAACTCAAAGAAGAAAGTTTGTAATAGTGAAAGATGAAAGTAGTGAAAATGGGAGAAGTTAGAGGCGGCAGAATTTAAGGCCATCATTACCTAGATAACTGGCGAAAATACTTGTCGAATCACATGACAACACGTGTTCAGCTATTAAACACAAAGAGACGTGTGTCCATTCAAGTGTCAAAGACTATTCAAGAAATTTTCCGTCAAGAAAATAGGTCTTATCTACTTCCCCGTCACATCTATTGAGTCGCCGAAAAGTAGAAGGACTATCTATATGAGATAAAATTAACAAATAGCATGTGGATATTCGTCGAGTTGACATATGGCAATAAAGACGGGTAGAATATGGGTCAACAAATAGTTGGCACCGGCTACAAGCATACGGCTGATGTTGCATGAGCTCCGAAGACATTAAAATCGGAGATAAGAGTTTGCAAGAAAGATACCAGTTGAAGAAAGAATTATTAAAGAAGCAGTCGTTACAGAGTATCTTGACATTAACACACAACCGTAATACGACCATCAAGATGGGGCCTTTATTCACCTTAAAAGGGAGCTTGATTTGGGGATCTTGTCTCCCTTAATTTAGCTATAAATAGAGAAATGTGTACTCATTGAAGGACACGAGATACTTATATGAAGAAAGGCTAATATTAATTTCTTATTTTTCTAAACATTGCTCTGCCATAATTTTGCTCCTAATATTATTCTTGTTTTTGGAGAAGTTCAATTCAAAGCCCCGAATTGTTTTTCCTTCAATTATTCGTATTTTATTCTAATTTGTTCTTCATTACTTTATATTCTTGGATTAATTTGATTCACGTATTTATAAATCACGTTACAAATTCAATTGCACTATTTTACGTATAAACATATTTTTCGACAATCTCTTCGGCATTACGTTGTTCCTTGTCTTTAACCCCCATTAGCTAATGAATACTTTTGAATCCATCTAAACTAGTATTATGATAGTAATTTAATTGTGTTTCTCATACATCCCTTTTGGTTGGAAACCCCCCCCCCCCCATTGATTTGAGACATAATTATTTAACCAAAATATAAAATTTCGATTAAAACTAGAGAATAATAGAAAAATCGGGTTACTGATAATCAAGAGACCGAAAAATGTGATAAGCTTTCAATAATTAAATGAACAGTAGAGAAAAATTATATTTCAATAGGCTTTCAACAGTTGATCGTCCCTACAAATGGTACAACTTCCTCTTTTCATAGCTGACTCTAGGCAGAAGAATGAAACCTAGGTTTTAATGATATAATTATGAGTAATAAATGAAATTAAATAGGTCGTTACACAATTATTCTTATTAAATGTTAATTCTTCAACGTTTTAGGTATTTAATGATTGAATTTGGACTTCTTTCTGCATCCAGATCCATGCTTTAAATGTTTTTTGACCCGTTGCCTTTGAATGTCTTGAATTGATACGAAACTCGTATCTATTTGCTCTTGGTATCCTTTGTCTTTAGAATTACGTTCCAACCCACTCTAAACAGATACGGGACTCATAGTTGAATTACATCCCGTGTCTAATTTGTCTCCTCGCATCTTTTATTTATTCTCATCCTCAATAAAAACCTTTTGAACATTCCACGTGTCTTGCCACGTCATATAACAAAAACTTTTTCCCAATACAGATAGTCCCCCCACTTTCCATTTATTTATCCGTTAAATAAGTGGGAAGTGGAAGTGGTATTTTCATCGTAATAAATGTTGACACTTCACTTGTCTTGTTCTTTTAATGCTCCTTACACGTGTCATCTTCTGATTTGACTCTGCAACTCTACTTCCTTCTTTCAAGGCTTTTTCAACCTTTCTTTTCAAGAAGTGACAGTTCTTTTTAATACAGTTTTTCATCATTATACCTTTTTAGTTTACCAGTTGCTTCCTCATACTATTTGAATCTTTCTTCCTTAGTTTTCTTCTTCATCAAGTGACTTTTTTTACTTTTCTTCTGAAAAAGCTTTATCCAACAATGACATCTTCAAAACCTAATCCTAGAAAAGTTCAAATTCTCGACCAATTTCCCAATGCTCTTACTTTAATTAGGCATAGTAGAGATAAAATGAGAAGACTTCGAAATTTAAGATCAGCGCGTGAAGAATCATCTAGCAATGCTCCACCTTCCCCGAACTCGAATGTCGAAGGTTCTTCATCTAAAACATCTCCTTCTAAAGGTAAAGAGCTTTTTGACCCTTCTCTAGAACCTTCAGTTGAGGACATTGTTCCGAATGATTTTTCCTTTGTGGGTGATAGAACATCACTTCTAAAACCAGTTGAAAAATTAGAAAAACTTGATGCTTATCCTTCTCTCATAACTGAAATCTCAATTCCAACCATTACGAAAGACTCTTATTGGAAGGAAAATCTTCGCCTATCAATTCCTACCATAAATCAGAGGATTTCTTCCTTTAGGAATGGATATTCCTTTGTTTATACCTATCCTTTTACTTGGGGGTTAAAGCCGGCTATAGATCCAGTAATCCTTGATTTCTGTCGTTTCTTCAATATCTGCTTAGGTCAAATTGGTCCATTAGTATGGAGAGCGGTGGCTTGCTTGAGATTTCTATCTGCAAAGGCCAAAATCGATGTTACCTTTGCCCATCTCATTCATTTATACCATCCCATCCGATGCGTCATGGTTTCTTTACCTTAATCGCAAGGAGTAAAAAGGTTTTAGTAAACATCGATGACATTAATGACCGTGGATGGTACCTACGTTACATTGCTGTTCGCACAGTGGATTTACTAGGCGATACAAACATTCCCTTCCCTGAGAAGTAGAACTTTGCACGTAAGCTTCTAGTCATTTTTTTCACGTCTATTTTTAGAGATTTTGATTTTCTCTTTGGTCTCATCCCTTTTTTTCTTGTAGCAACCACGAGAGATGTGGAGCCTATTCCCAACTTCCGTGGTTGGGTAGACTCAATTTTGAAGGTGGCTCCCAGGGAGGAAAGGACTTGGAAGTCTATATCCTCTCTTTACGATTGGAAAGTGAAAACACACGGTATGTATGTTTCTATTCTTAAATGCGTATAGTAAATCCAATTTTTAATATAATTGAATTCATTTTCCCCTTTTCGTTTTTTTCTATATCAGGGTTCGGCAATAAAGGAATGTTACCTGGCGTAGCTTTAGTGCCAATACTTCTCATGACTTAGACAAGGCTAAAGATTTGATAGAAGCGAAGAGAAAAATATTGGCAGTTGATGCTAATACTGAAGAAGAATAAGGTACCTCACCGTTACCCAGGCCAAAAATAAGGAGACGTGGGAATGAGATTGAGGATTCTCCCGCCCGTGCCTCACCTGCCGAGCCTGTCTTGATTGATAAAGAGGTTGCTCCAATAGACTTTAGTGAGTCTACTCACTATCTTTCTATTGACAATCTCGAGGGTGGAGAGCCGGGTCCTATTCCAAATGAAGTTCCCTTATTTTCCTCAATTCTTGTTTCTCCTATCTCTTTCACGTCATCTCCACCCGTAAGTGTTTTTGATCCCACGTTGATTTCTTTCGCTCTTTCTCTTTTGGTGAATGCTTCTATTCCCGTATCAATTCCAATTCCCGTGTCTGTTACCATTCTAGATCCCGTACCTTCTACTATTTTTTCCTCTTCTACTACTCTTCCTTCCACTGCCCCTTCTTCATCTTTAGTGCATTCGGAAACTGGCCTAAGTAGCAGCAGTATGACTATGAGGAAAGTCACACTTGAAATTCCTGCCACTCACAGCCTTTTGAGTAAAACTGGTAGTGCTGATATATGGCTTGAGCCCTTGATCGGAGATATAGAGAAGAGAAAGATGGATAGCCATAGCTGCTTAACTTTAATGAATGACATAGTTCATTCAACTTTAAAGGTATTTTTTTTTCTAAAATTGAGTACTAACTTTCCTTTCACCGTAGGTGTTTATTTTTGTGTCTTATATTTATAGGCTAATTTGATTGGTACTGAGATAATGGGGAGGATCACCTCTTTGGAAATAAAGCCTTGGGAATCTTCAAAAGGCATTGAAGAAGCCCAATTTGAAGCTCAAAATTGGAAGGAGAAATATGAAGATGCTTTAATGAATATGGATGAGCTTCGAGAAGACAAAGCCCGTTTGGAACGACAAAATTGCACTTTATCTGCTGACTTAAGGGTCTCCCAAGCCACCTTAAGTCAGGTCAAAAAGGATAAAGACACCTTAAACGAATCATTATTAAGGGCGAATGAAGAAATCAAGGGGCTTAAAGAGCTTATGAAGAGAAAAGAGGACTATGCCAGAGAATTGGAGCAGAACTTGAAACAAGCTCGGGTTGACTTGAAAACTTGTGACGACCCAAAGGGTCATCACTTATTTTATTAATCCGAGCTTCTGAGGCCTTGAAAACCTCATTCCATGTTGCCTCGATTTACGTGCACGATCCGAGCATGTAGCCGGAAAGATTTTTGTGATAAAAAATATGAATTTTATGAGAAATTTGGATAAAAAATAATATTAATATTGATATGGTTGACTTCGGTCAACATTTTTGGTAAACGGATCCGGACCCGAGATTGGATGGTCCCGAAAGGTCCGTAGGAAAATATGGGACTTGGACATGCGTCCGGAGTCGAATTCTGAGGCTTAAAGCCCAAGTTATGAATTTTTCTGTGAAATTGTTTTTGATATAATTGTTAAAGGAAAATGAATTAATTGACCTTGGTATCGGGCTCGTATTTTGGTTCCGACGCCCGGTACAAGTCTTAAATATTATATATGTGATTTTTGTAAAGTTTGGTGACATTCGGATGTCGTTTGAGATGTTTTGGACCTTGAGTTCCAAGTTTGAAAGTTTTGAAAACCAAAAGTATGAAAATCATGAATTTGAGGCTTGATTTGATGAAAACGATGTGATATTGGCGATGTGATCGCACGAACAAGTTCATAATGTGTTTTTGATGTTGTGTACATGTTTGGTTTGGAGCCCGGGGGCTCGGGTAAAGATTTGATAGGCCGTTGGATTAAATTCTGAATTTTTGCACTGCTGGTTTTTCACCCAGCTGTTGGCTTCGCAATTGCAAACGGGGCAGATCATTTCAGGACATATCATTTCAGGAGGCAGCTAATGCAGCACGCCGAGTTGAGATGGCTCTTACTCGGGGAGGCGGTTATTCTTCGGACAAGAGGCCTCGTCATTCAGGCAGGTTTAGTGGTTCTTCCTCTGGTGGCAGAGAATCTTTTGATAGAGGCCAGTCTTCCAGGCCTTTTCATTCCGCCCTTCAGGCTTCACAGGGTGGACCAGGTGATCGTGGTTTTCGGGGGCATTATTCAGACCAGCCTCCTATTAATGCTCAGCCTCTTCAGAGTGTTCGTGGAGGCCATTCAGGTCGTCAGGGCCAGCAGCCCTATCAGTCTAAGAGTTGCTACGGTTGTGGTGACCCAGGTCATTTTGTCAGGTTCTGCCCTCGAGCAATGGGCAACTTTCAGCAGCGGGGCCCTCGTCCTATGATTCAAGCCCCAACTGACCCTCAGCCTGCCCAGCTAGCCAGAGGCGGGGGTAGAGATTATAGAGGCGGAGGTCGAGACCGTAGATGTGGAGACCGTCCAGCAAGAGGTAGAGGTCAGCCAGCTGATGGCCGTCCTAGAGACGTAGCTCAGAGGGGAGGTGCAGATCCCTGATTCTATGCTTTACCAGCCAGGCCAGAGGCAGAGGCATCAGATGCCGTGATTACAGGTACTATTCTCGTGTGTGGCAGAGGTGCTTCAGTATTATTTGACCCTGGATCTACATATTCCTATGTGTCTTCCTACTTTGCACCGTATTTGGCCGTGCCCGGCTATGCTCTGGATATTCCAGTTTATGTGGCTACACCAGTGGGTGACTCTATTGTAGTCGACCGAGTGCATCATTCGTGCGTAGTTATATTTGGGGGTCTTGAGACCCGTGTTGATCTGTTGCTTTTGAATATGGTGGATTTTGATGTCATATTGGGGATGGACTGGTTGTCCCCATACCATGCTATTCTAGATTGTCATGCTAAGACTGTGACCTTGGCCTTGCCAGAATCACCCCGACTAGAGTGGAAAGGTACCTCAAGCCACTCCGTTCGCACTGTTAGTTCCTATGTTAAGGCTCGACGCATGGTCGAGAAGGGGTGTCTAGCTTATCCGGCTTATGTTCGTGATTCCAGCGCAGAGGTTCCTTCTATTGAGTCAGTCCTCATTGTACGGGAGTTTCCTGAGGTTTTCCCTTCAGACCTGCCGGGCATGCCACCCGACAGGGATATTGATTTCTGCGTATTGATCTGGCACCGGGCACTCAGCCCATCTCTATTCCACCCTATCGTATGGCCCCGCCAGAATTAAAAGAGTTGAAGTCAGTTACAAGACCTTCTTGAGAAAGGCTTTATCAGGCCCAGTGTTTCCCCCTGGGGAGCACCTGTATTATTTGTAAAGAAGAAAGATGGCTCGATGCGGATATGTATTGATTACCGCAATTAAACAAAGTGACAATAAAGAATAAGTATCCACTGCCGAGGATTGATGATTTGTTTGACCAGCTCCAGGGAGCGAGGGTATTCTCTAAGATAGACTTGAGGTCGGGCTACCATCAGCTGAAGATCAGGGCGGCTGACATTCCTAAGACAGCCTTTCGCTCTAGATATGGGCATTATGAGTTCTTGGTCATGTCCTTCGGGTTGACCAATGCCCCAGCAGCATTCATGGAGTTGATGAATCGGGTATTCAAGCCTTACTTAGATCCGTTCGTGATAGTCTTCATAGATGACATCCTGGTGTACTCCCGCAGCCAGGAAGAGCACGAGCAGCACCTCAGAGTGGTTCTTCAGACTCTGAAAGATAACCAGCTATATGCCAAATTTTCTAAATGTGAGTGCTGGCTGAGTTCGGTAGCATTTCTGGGTCACATTGTATCAGTGGAAGGTATTCAGGTAGACCCAAAGAAGATTGAGGCAGTCCAGAATTGGCCTCGACCAGCTTCAGTGACTGAGATCCGGAGTTTCTTGGGATTAGCGAGGTTACTACCGTCGTTTTGTAGAGGGTTTTCTTCATTGTAGCCCCGATGACCAGGTTGACCCAGAAGAGTGCCCAGTTCAGGTGGTCGGAGGAGTGTGAGGCGAGCTTTCGAAGCTCAAGACAGCCTTGACCACCGCACCAGTGTTGATACTACCTACGAGTGCAGGGCCTTATACAGTTTATTGTGATGCATCCCGTACGTGGCTTGGAGCGGTATTGATGCAGGATGGTAAGGTTATCGCTTATGCTTCGAGGCGGTTAAAAATACATGAGAAGAATTATCCAGTTCATGATCTTGAGTTAGCAGCAGTGGTTCATGCCTTAAAGATCTGGAGGCATTATCTATATGGTGTGACATGTGAGGTGTACACCGATCACATGTCATTTCAGGAGGCAGCTAATGCAGCACGCCGAGTTGAGATGGCTCTTACTCGGGGAGGCGGTTATTCTTCGGACAAGAGGCCTCGTCATTCAGGCAGGTTTAGTGGTTCTTCCTCTGGTGGCAGAGAATCTTTTGATAGAGGCCGGTCCTCCAGGCCTTTTCATTCCGCCCTTCAGGCTTCACAGGGTGGATCAGGTGATCGTGGTTCTCGGGGGCATTATTCAGACCAGTATCCTAGTAATGCTCAGCCTCTTCAGAGTGTTCGTGGAGGCCACTCGGGTCGTCAGGGCCAGCAGCCCTATCAGTCCAAGAGCTGCTACAGTTGTGGTGACCCAGGTCATTTTATCAGGAATTGCCCTATAGCAGCGGGCAACTCTCAGCAGCGAGGTCCTCGTCCTATGATTCAGGGCCCCAGCTGACCCTCAGCCTGCCCAGCCAGCCAGAGGCGGGGGTAGAGATTATAGAGGTGGAGGTCGAGACCGTAGACGTGGAGACCGTCCAGCCAGAGGTAGAGGTCAGCCAGTTGATGGTCGTCCTAGAGACGCAGCTCAGAGGGGAGGTGCAGATCCCCGATTCTATGCTTTACCAGCTAGGCCAGAGGCAGAGGCATCAGATGCCGTGATTACAGGTACTATTCTTGTGTGTGGCAGAGGTGCTTCAGTATTATTTGACCCTGGATCTACATATTCATATGTGTCTTCCTACTTTGCACCGTATTTGGCCGTGCCCAGCTATGCTCTGGATATTCCAGTTTATGTGGCTACACCAGTGGGTGACTCCATTGTAGTCGACCGGGTGCATCGTTCGTGCGTAGTTATATTTGGGGGTCTTGAGACCCGTGTTGATCTGTTGCTTTTGGATATGGTGGATTTTGATGTCATATTGGGGATGGACTGGTTGTCCCCATACCATGCTATTCTAGATTGTCATGCTAAGACTAAGACCTTAGCCTTGCCAGAATCACCCCGACTAGAGTGGAAATGTACCTCAAGCCACTCCGTTCGCACTGTTATTTCCTATGTTAAGGCTCGACGCATGGTCGAGAAGGGGTGTCTAGCTTATCTGGCTTATGTTCATGATTCTAGCACAGAGGTTCCTTCCATTGAGTCAGTCCCTATTACACGGGAGTTTCCTGAGGTTTTTCCTTCAGACCTGCCGGCATGCCACCCGACAGGGATATTGATTTCTGTACTGATCTGGCACCGGGCACTCAGCCCATCTCTATTCCACCCTATCGTATGGCCCTACCAGAATTAAAATAGTTGAAAGATCAGTTGCAAGACCTTCTTGAGAAAGGCTTTATCAGGCCCAGTGTTTCCCCCTGGGGAGCACCTGTATTATTTGTAAAGAAGAAAGATGGCTCGATGCGGATGTGTATTGATTACCGGCAATTAAACAAAGTGACAATAAAGAATAAGTATCCACCGCCGAGGATTGATGATTTGTTTGACCAGCTCCAGGGAGCGTGGGTATTCTCTAAGATAGACTTGAGGTCAGGCTACCATCAGCTGAAGATCAGGGCAGCTGACATTCCTAAGACAGCCTTTCGCACTAGATATGGGTATTATGAGTTCTTGGTCATGTCCTTCGGGTCGACCAATACCCCAGCAGCATTCATGGAATTGATGAATCGGGTATTCAGGCCTTACTTAGATCTGTTCGTGATAGTCTTTATAGATGACATCCTGGTATACTCCCACAGCCAGGAAGAGCACGAGCAGCACCTCAGAGTGGTTCTTCAGACTTTGAAGGATAATCAGCTATATGCCAAATTTTCTAAATGTGAGTTCTGGCTGAGTTCGGTAGCTGAGTTCGGTAGCATTGGGTCACATTGTATCAGTGGAAGGTATTCAGGTAGACCCAAAGAAGATTGAGGCAGTCCAGAATTGGCCTTGACCAGCTTCAGTGACTGAGATCCGGAGTTTCTTGGGATTAGCAGGTTACTACCGTCGTTTTGTAGAGGGGTTTTCTTCTATTGTAGCCCCGATGACCTGGTTGACCCAGAAGGGTGTCCAGTTCCAGTGGTCAGAGGAGTGCGAGGCGAGCTTTCAGAAGCTCAAGACAGCCTTGACCACCGCACCAGTGTTGATACTACCTACAGGTGCAGGGCCTTATACAGTTTATTGTGACGCATCTCGTACATGGCTTGGAGCGGTATTGATGCGGGATGGTAAGGTTATCGCTTATGCTTCGAGGCAGTTAAAAATACATGAGAAGAATTATCCAGTTCATGATCTTGAGTTAGCAGCAGTGGTTCATGCCTTAAAGATCTGGAGGCATTATCTATATGGTGTGACATGTGAGGTGTACACTGATCACAAAAGCCTACAGTACTTGTTCAAGCAGAAGGAGTTGAATCTACGACAGCGGAGATGGTTAGAGTTGCTAAAAGACTATGATGTTACTATCTTATATCACCCATGTAAGGCCAATGTGGTGGCCGATGCTTTGAGTAGAAAGTATGCCAGCATGGGTAGTCTTGCATACATTCCGGTCAGTCATAGACCATTAGCTCTAGATGTCCAGGCCTTAGCCAACCGGTTCGTGAGATTAGACATTTCTGAGCCTAGCAGGGTGTTAGCCTGCACGGTCGCTCGTTCTTCTTTATTAGAGCGTATCCGTGAGAGGCAATTTGATGATCCTCATTTGCGCGAGTTGAGAGATACAATGCAGCGGGGAGGTGCCACACAGGTAAATCTAGATGATGATGGGGTATTGAAATTGCAGGGGTCGAGTTTGTGTGCCCAATGTCGAAGGGATTCGAGAGTTGATCTTAGCGGAGGCCCACAGTTCGCGGTATTCTATTCACCCGCGCATCGCGAAGATGTACCAGGACTTGCGGAAGCACTATTGGTGGCGCAGAATGAAGAAAGATATCGTTGTGTATGTCGCTCGGTGTCTAAATTGTCAGCAGGTGAAATATGAGCACCGGAGACCTGGTGGTGTATTCCAGAGGATTGAAATTCCCGAGTGGAAATGGGAGTGAATCACTATGGTCTTCGTTACTGGACTTCCTTTGACTCGGAGAAAATTTGATGCTATTTGGGTCATTGTTGATAGACTGACCAAATCAGCACACTTTATTCCAGTATCTGTCTCCTACTCGTCGGAGAGGTTAGCGGAAGTTTACATTAAGGAGATTGTTCGTCTTCATGGGGTGCCAGTATCTATTATCTCTGATCGGGGTACACAGTTTACCTCGCGGTTCTGGAGAGCAGTCCAGCAGGAGTTAGGCACCCAGGTTCAGTTGAGTACAACATTTCATCCTCAGACGGATGGCCAGTCCGAGAGGACTATTCAGATTCTAGAGGACATGCTTCGAGCCTGTGTTATTGATTTCGGAGGCTCGTGGGACCAGTTTCTGCCATTAGCGGAGTTCGCCTACAATAACGGCTACCAATCTAGGCATCCAGATGGCTCCGTACGAGGCGTTGTATGGTAGGCGATGTCGATCATCGGTTGGATGGTTTGAACCGGGAGAGGCTCGGTTGTTGGGTACAGATTTAGTTCGGGAGGCCTTGGATAAGGTCAAGACTATTCAGGAGAGATTGCGTTCAGCTCAGTCCAGGCAGAAGACTTATGCGGATCGTAAGGTTCGAGAGATAGATTTCATGGTTGGTGAACGAGTATTGCTCCGAGTGTCGCCTATGAAGGGCGTGATGAGGTTCGGGAAGAAGGGCAAGCTCAGCCTTAGGTATATTGGTCCATTTGAGATTCTAGACAGAGTGGGAGGGGTGGCTTACAGATTAGCTTTGCCGCCTAGCTTATCAGCCGTGCACCCAGGTTTTTCACATATCTATGCTTCGGAGATACCACGGCGATCCCACACATGTGTTAGACTTCAGTACTGTCCAATTGGACAATGATCTATCTTACGAGGAGGAGCCGGTGGCCATTCTAGACCGGCAGGTTCGACGGTTGAGGTCGAAGAGTTATCCTTCTGTGCGTGTTCAGTGGAGAGGTCAGCCTCCTGAGGCATCGACCTGGGAGTCCGAGTCTGATATGCGGAGCCGCTACCCACATTTGTTTCCTGACTCAGGTACTTCTTTCTTTTGTCCGTTCGAGGACGAACGGTTGTTTTAGAGGTGGAGATTGTGACGACCCAAAGGGTCATCACTTATTTTATTAATCATTTCGAGCTTCTGAGGCCTTGAAAACCTCATTTCATGTTGCCTCGATTTACGTGCACGATCCGAGCATGTAGCCGGAAAGATTTTTGTGATAGAAAATATGAATTCTATGAGAAATTTGGATAAAAAATGATATTAATATTGATATGGTTGACTTCGGTCACCATTTTTGGTAAACAGATCCGGACCCGAGATTGGATGGTCCCGAAAGGTCCGTAGGAAAATATGGGACTTGGACATGCGTCCGGAGTCGAATTCTGAGGCTTAAAGCCCAAGTTATGAATTTTTCAGTGAAATTGTTTTTGATATAATTGTTAAAGGAAAATGAATTAATTGACCTTGGTATCGGGCTCGTATTTTGGTTCCGACGCACGGTACAAGTCTTAAATATTATATATGTGATTTCTGTAAAGTTTGGTGACATTCGGATGTCGTTTGAGATGTTTTGGACCTCGAGTTCCAAGTTTGAAAGTTTTGAAAACCAAAAGTATGAAAATCATGAATTTGAGGCTTGATTTGATGAAAACGATGTGATATTGGCGATGTGATCGCACGAACAAGTTCATAATGTGTTTTTGATGTTGTGTACATGTTTGGTTTGGAGCCCGGGGGGCTCGGGTAAATATTTGATAGGCCGTTGGATTAAATTCTGAATTTTTGCACTACTGGTTTTTCACCCAGCTGTTGGCTTCGCAATTGCGAAGCATTACTCGCAATTGCGAAGGGGGCAGATCAAGGCAGGGTTCGCAAATGCGAACCCTGATCGCAAATGCGAAGCCCCTCATGCCCAGCCTTGTTCGCAAATGCGAACATCCCCTTGTCCTGCCTATGTTCGCAAATGCGAACAAAAGTTCGCAAATACGAACATTCCCAAATCCAGCCTGGTTCGCAAATGCGAACAATCCCTTTTACTGCCTGTGTTCACAAATGCGAACCACTGTTCGCAAATGCGAACATTCCCCTTTCCTGCCAGTGTTCGTAAATGCGAACAAAAGTTCGCAAATGCGAACTTCCCAGCCTTAGCGTATTTTTCAAACTCCAGAAATTGGTCGGGTTCGCAATTACGAACCCATGTTCGCAAATGCGAACACAGAGACCTGTAAAACATGATTTTCAGTTCATTTCTTCACTTTTTACAAACCAAAAACACCCATTTGCGATTCTTCACGGATTCCTTCTTTTTCAAAACAATTGTAAGTCACTTTTTACTTAATTCTTTCAATTCCTAACATCATTAAACATGTTTTTCAATAGAAATCAAAGGTTTTCATGGTAGAATTTCTTGTTTTTGTTAGAATATAGGGTTTTTCATAAATTGGGAAATTGGACCTCGAATTAAGGTCCAATTTTGAAACAAATTATATACATGAACTCGTGGGGGGATGGGTAATCGGATTTTGGTCCGAACCCCGAGTTCCGACCATGTGGGCCCGGGGTCGAAATTCACTATTCCGGGCAAAATGTTGTAAAAGTTGTAATTGGTCTTAGGAATTAGTTTGTTGAGTAGTATTGATGATATTAAATCAATTGTGTATAGATACGATTGGATTGGAGCCAAATTTGAAAGAAAAAGACATTTCCACGGATTGAATTGTTCATAAACATTCGAGGTAAGTGTTTGTTCTATCCTAGCTTGAGGGAATAGGATTATGTGCTATGTGTTATGTGATCGAGTGCGGTGTATGGGCTGTGGTGACGAGCATCCATACACTGGCGTCTAGTATGACCGTGAGTCGTTGATAATGTTTATTGTGAGACATATTTGCAGATGAATTGTTGAACCTTTGCCAGGTTGTAGAATTGTTATTGTTGTCCCTGGTCGAGACTTGTTGTGAAGATGATTATTGATTGCCCTTGTTGGGACGGTTTATGAATTACTGTTTCTTTCTTTGCCCTTAACTGTGATTGTTATTTGGGTGAGGAAGAGTGATAATGCACGAAGGGTGATGCCGTGCCATGTTTTATTATTTATGCACGAAGGTTAATGACGTGCCTTGATTTATTATTTATGCACGAAGGTTAATGCCGTGCCATGTTTATTATTTATGCACGAAGGTTAATGCCGTGCCATGTTTTATTGATTATGCACGAAGGATCATGCCGTGCCCCGTTATTGAACCATGTACGAAGGATCATGCCGTACTATGGATGTGAGGATGAGAGTAAAAGCACGAAGGGTGATGCCGTGTACTTTATTTGCTTATTTGGTGAGGATGAGAGTAAAAGCACGAAGTGTGATGCCGTGCAACTGCTTGCTATTCCTTGACTTGATATTACTTGTGTTTCCATTATACTTTGTTTTTCCTTGTGAATTTATTAACCGTTGTTAATTGTTGAATTCTTTGAGATATTCCTTATTGTGTTATTACCTGGTTATTTCTTGTTATTCTGTGGTATACATATATATTGAATTGCACAGGTTTATGTGGGTGTCTGGTCCTAGGCTTGTCACTACTTCACCGGGATAGGCCAGGCACTTACCAGCACATGGGGTCAGTTGTGCTGATGCTACACTTCTGTGCGTTTTTGCACAGGTCCAGGTTACGATCAAGAGCAGCAGCAGCAGTAAATTGATTGCGTGGGAGTTGATCACATTTGAGACCGAGGTAGCTTGCAGACGCAGGCCCGGCGTCTCTCTCTTTAATTATGTTATTAGCTGTAGTCTCTTTGTTCCGAGACAAACAGAATTATGTTATATTTCTTTCAAACTTTTATGTGTAGAATTCAATAGTAGTTCGTGAGTTGGTGACTCCACGTCTTGGGTAGAGGATTTCAGTATGATTTTCACCTTGTAATTAGTTACTTCTATTTCGATAAAGTATTCCGCACTTATTTAATTAAGGTTATGGATTATTGTTAAATAAATTATGAAATTGTATTAAAAACAGGATAGTATGAATATAGTGGCTTGCCTAGCTACTACGAGTAGGCGCCATCACGATCCCGATGTTGGGGGAAAATTCGGGTCGTGACAAACCTTCCTAAGACAAAATTCATACTTTGGAGAGTTACAACATTACGCTCAAAATTTTTCTTGATTCCCAACTAACAAAGCAAGAATCAATGAAAATATCTCTTGCTACATGGGAAAAGGATTATGAAACCTTGGAGAAGGAGTATAATTCTCTTGCAGAGAATTTTAATTTTGAGGTCAACTGGGCTTTTCTTAGATCACGTCGGGATGCATTATTAGAGGCTACTCAAGAGAATTTTAACTTACAATCCGAATTAGCTAAAATCTTAGATGTAATTGAGAAGAGTAACCAACATGTTGGCACTCCTGAGCAACTCATTGACATTTCTTCTCCAATGTGTGGAACTCCTGAGGTGGTAAATCCGGTGGATTGTGAAGCTACTATTGAAGCGACCGGAGTAATGATTCAAGTATCTGAGGGTGAAGCTGCTCATGCTCCTTTTGCAACCTCTGACGTTCCAACTCCCCCAGTGACCTGTTGAAAAAAGTCTTTTATTTTGTTGTTTTTTTTTATTTGGTGGTATATTCCTTGTTAAAAGATTTTTGTGATGAAGTCCCCAGTTCTCATAATGGGGTATCTGTTTAAAGACAGTTATACTTGAATGACTAAATTTCCTTTTTCCTTTAGTCTTTTATGCTTTAGAGGTTAATTAATACCTTTTTGTGTTTTATTCTTGCCTATTTCGTGTTTAGGACTTATAGAATAGTTTTGCATTTTTATCCTTTGAAAATGCTTTATGATTATACTCATGGACTTATCAACATGAGGATTATAAAAAGAGGGCCCTTTTTATATATTGACACTTAATGAAGAAGACGTCTTAACTTCATAATGGTGTTATCATGCGATGAAAGAAATAGGAAACACATGTTTTTTGTATAAAATAACTTGAACAAGTTTTTATTCATCAACTTAAGCAAATTTTTGAATAATACATGTGTTGTAGTACGTCTATGACTTCCTCGCAACTGTTTTTCGTGTAACATATTTCTTAACATAAAATATAGAGAAAAATTCAAAAATAGCCAGATTTACCACTGATCGTTGAAAAATAGCCAAGTTTCAAAAGTCATCGAAAGCCATTTTAATCTGAGCAAAAATACTGTTCAAAATCTGGAAAATATGCCCACAAATTGTACTGGAGTTCCAGCATAAATATGTTTGAACTCCCGTAAATTTTACGGGAGTTCCAGGATAACTATGTTGGAACTCCCGCAAATTTTACTAGAGTTCAAGCATAATTATGCTGGAACTCCCACAAATTTTATGGGAGTTCTAGCAGTATAATTGTCCAGTATAATATACTGGAGTTTAGAGCACTAGTGCTCCAGTCTCCCACAAATTTTACAGAAGTTAGCAAAGTATACCGGTCCAGCATAATATACTGGAGTTCGTAAACAAATGCACTAGAACTCCCGTATATTATACGGGACCAGTCCCTATTGCAGCAAAATAGTGACTATTTTTCATTGACTTCGTAAACAGTGGCTATTTTTCATTGACCAGTGTGAAAACTGGCTATACCATGAAATTTTAACTAAAATATACAAGGTTTTCTTTTATTACAACCTGTTTTAGCACATAACCATAACTCTATCTTTATATATTTAGAAAGGGTTTGGAAAATATTTACAACATTGAAAAATGTTTTTTGTAAAGTAACGTAGCTATTCACAGCTGAATCTTGATATATAGCACTTTGTATGTGAATTTGGTCCGCTTTTATTTGAACTCCTGTATCTTTTTTCCTTTAAGGACCCGCATCTATTTTTCTGTACGAGGCTATATATACTGTATAGTCCTCCAAGTGTTTGAGCGTTGAAGAATGAAGCCTTGAACACTTGGTTATTACTCATATGCTGGTCCTTTTCCTGAAACAGAAAATATGCGGGACTCGAAGGTACAATTTTAGATGAAGACTTCCTACCCGTATGTACTTCCATCAGATTGATATAACCCTAGGCTTAGAATTTAAGAGTATTCTATTTTGCCATGCAGGTTGTGTTTCATCATTTGGTACGGGTTAGGGATTTTGCCTAGTATCTAAAATTGTTAGTAAAACCTTAATAATTCAAAAGAGAAATAATTTGACATGAAAATACCTGACCGTGTCTACCCCCTTAGAATTAGTATCTTTTTAAATGTACAACATTCCAATGTGAAGAAAGAATTTTGCCGTCCATAGTTTCTAGCTCATACGCACCTTTTCCCGCAACGTTACGGATTCTATATGGTCCTTCCCATGTTGGACTTAACTTTCCAGAATTAGTAGCCTTCGTAGATTGAAATTCCTTTTTGAGCACGAAGTCCCCAGTTTTAAAGAACCTGAGACGTGCTTTCCGGTTATAATATCGTTCAATCACTTGTTTTTGAGTTGTCATTCTTATCAATGCTGCTTCTCTCCTTACTTCAACTAGATCTAGATTAACCTGTAATTCTTCATTGTTTGAATTCTCCGTTTCTTGATCATATCTTATACTTGGTTCCCCTATTTCACCTGGAATCAGAGCTTCTGCACCATAAACCATCAAAAATGGTGTTTCACCCTTGCTTGTTTTTGTAGTTATTCGATAAGCCCACAACACATCTGCTAGAACTTCAGGCCAATTGTCTTTTGAATCCTGTAACTTTTTCTTCAAATTATTGATGATTATCTTGTTCGTGGATTCCTCTTGTCCATTACCCACCGGATGATATGGTGTCGATGTTATTCTTTTGATTTGCCAGCTTTGAAAGAATTCTGTAATTTGTGCTCCTATGAATTGTGGGCCATTATCGCACACGATTTCCTTTGGAACCCCAAAACGGCATATTATATTTCTCTAAATAAAGTCTTTGACTTCTTTCTCTCGTACCTCCTTAAATGCCCCTACTTCTACCCATTTAGTGAAATAGTCAGTAAGTACGAGTAGAAACTTTACCTATCCTTTTGCCTGAGGTAGTGGACCCACGGTATCCATTCCCCATTTCATGAAGGGCCATGGAGCTATGACTGGATGTAGTAATTCAACAGGCCTATGCATATTGTTTCCGTACCTCTGACATTTATCACATTTAGATATAAAGTCATTTTCTTCCTCCTCTATTTTAGGCCAATAATACCCGACCCGTATCAATGTTTTTACCAACGATCTACCTCCTACATGATTTCCACAATGTCTTTCATGTATTTCCCTCATTACATACTCCAGTTGCGAAGGACCGAGACACCTTGCTAGAGGACCTCCAAACATTTTTCGATAAGGATTTCCTGATGTAAACATTAACGGGCAGCTTTCTTACGTAATGCATGAGCCTTTGTTTTATCATTAGGTACGGTTCCATACTGCAAAAAAACAATAATTTCATTCCTCCAATCCCATGTTAAATGATTAAAATTTACCTTGTTCATATCAGGTTCGAGAAAGGAATGGAATAAATGTATAACCGAAGCATTTGCATCGTTTGCTATATCTGCCACAGATGCGAGGTTGGACAAAGCATCAGCTTCTGCATTTTCATTCCTTGGAATCTGTGTTACCTTCCAAGTTTCGAATTGTCTTACTAATTCTCGCACCTTCTCAAGATATTCCTACATTCTGGTTTCTCTGGCTACATAAGTCCCCAGTATCCGATTCACTACCAGCTGAGAATCACTTTTGACTATGATTTGCTTGATGTCGAGTTCGAGCGCCAATTCCAAACCTGTAATCACAGCTTCATATTCTACTTCATTATTACTAACAGGGAAACATTTTATAGCCTGTCTAATTATTTCTCCCGTTGGTGGTATTAGAATAATTCCTAAGCCTGCCCCTTCACATTAGATGAACCGTCAGCAAACAATGTCCAAATTCCCGGGTTCGCACCATTAAAAACTTGTAATTCTTTCTCTGCCTCTAAGTGTATCCCTTGACTAAAATCTGCTACGAAATCTGCAAGTACTTGGGATTTGATAGCAGTTCTAAGTTGATAAATTATTTCATATTCGCTTAATTCTATAGCCCATTTTGTTAATCTACCTGACAGTTCATGCTTTATGTAAAATATTTCGTAATGGAAAAGCTGTAACTACAACAATTGGATGACACTGAAAATAAGGCCTTAATTTCCTAGCTTCCATAATTAAAGCTAACGCTAACTTTTCCAACTACGGATACCTTGTTTCCGCATCTAATAAATTCTTACTTACATAATAGATAGGATATTGTTTACCTTGGTCTTCACGAACTAAGACAGCACTTACCGCTACTTCTGAAACTGCAAAATAAATAAGTAACTTCTCACCTTCCTTTGGTTTTGACAATAGAGGGGGGTTTGACAAATAAATTTTCAAATCCTTAAGAGCTCGTTGTCAATCTTCATTCCATTCGAAATGATCTTGTTTCTTAAGTGCCGAGAAAAATTTAAAGCATTTTCCGGAAGACTTAGAAATAAATCTCTCTAGGGTTGTGATTCTTCCAGCCAATCGTTGAACCTCCTTTTTATTTATAAGGATATCGGGTATTTCTTCGATTGCTTTAATCTGCGAAGGATTCACCTCAATTCCACGGTTAGAAATAAGAAAACCCAAAAATTTACCTGAGGCTACACCAAATGCACATTTTTCTACGTTAAGCTTCATATTGTACTTACGCAAGATTACAAACGCGAAAAATAAATGGGAAATGTGATCAGCAAAATGTTGAGTTTTGACAAGCATATCATATATATATACCTCCATAGTTTTTCCTAAATGTTCCTAAAACATTTTAGTGACCAACCTTTGATAGGTTACACCAGCATTTTTTAGACCAAAAGGCATTACTTCATAACAGTAAGTCCCCTGGTCTGTGATGAAAGAAGTCTTTTCTTCATCATCAGGGTGCATTTTAATTTGGCTTTACCCCGAATATGCATCTAAAAAACTTAAAAGTTCATGACCTGCAGTTGCATCAATCATTTGATCTATATGTGGTAAAGGTAAAGAATCTTTCGGGCAAGTTTAATTTAGATCAGTATAATCTACACAAACTCGCCACTTACCATTTTTCTTAGGTACGACCACCGTATTAGCTAACCAATCAGGATACTTTACCTCGCGGATTGACCCAATTTGTAATAATTTCTGAACTTCATCTTGAATTACTTGATTTTTGAAAGCTCCTTGCTTTCTTTTCTTCTGCTTGATTGGAGCAAAAGATGGATCCACGTTGAGTTTATGAGTCATCACCTCCGGTGGTATACCTGTCATATCAGCATGGGACCAAGCAAAACAGCCCCCGTTAGTTTTTCAAAATTCAATTAACATACCTCGTATGTCAGGCCTTAGATTAACCCGTACGTAAACTTTTCTTTCAGGCCATTGTTCAAATAAGATTACTGCTTCGAGCTCTTCTATTGTTGTCTTGATGTTTTCATTTTTCTCGGGTTCCTGAATGACATCAGGTCTTGAGTCTAAATCCGTTTTTTTAGTTGAAATTTGGCTGTTGTTGCCTCCAACTATTCCTACGGTACTCGTACTTGCCACAACGTTGATGCTCCTGGCTGTTTGTTGATCTCCTCGAATTTGACATATTCCCCAAGGCGATCGAAACTTGATGACTTTATGTAGAGTTGACGAAACAGCATCCATATCATGAATCCATGGTCTCCCCATGATTAAGTTATAAGCCATTTCCATATTCACTACCTGAAATTTAGTTTCTTTAACGACACCTGCAGCATAAGTTGTTAAAATTACTTCACCTATCGTTATCACGTTTGTATTGTCAAAGCCTGATAACGTATGTGCTTTGGGTATCATTCTATTTTAAGCTTGTATTTCCTACAACACTCTTAGCAAAATGATGTTGACAGAACTTCCCGGATCAATTAAAACTCATTTTACATTAGTATCATGTACGAGTAATGATATAACGAGTGCATCATTGTGAGGAGTGATCATTCCTTCTGTATCTGCATCATCAAAACTCATACTTTCATCCTCTAAGGTTTGGCGTACTCGCTTCCCGTGTGTAATAACCACTTTAGAAATTTTATTTGAAGTCGTGTACGTTACTTTGTAAATATCCTCTCCTCCATTGATGACATTCAATGTCCTTTTTGGCAATGGTGTATTTGATGCAAGAGTATCTCCATGAGAGGCTTGAGGGGAAGAAACTATGCTAACATTGTTCAAATCCCCTTGAACGTAAGGGATCTGGTTTTCAACAACATTGTTGTTGTTGTTGGTGTTGATATTGTTCGACATGATGTTAACCATAAGTAAAGTGTGTAAGCTTAGAAAGAATAGATTATCAGATTCCCGGTAAAGGAACCAATTTGTTTAACCAAAATATGAAATTTCGATTAAAACCAGAAAATAATAGAAAAATCGGGTTACTGATAATCAAGAGACCGAAAAATGTGATAAGCTTTCAATAATTAAAATGAACGGTAAAGAAAAGTTGTATTTCAATAGGCTTTCAACAGTTGATCGTCCCTACAAATGGTACAACTTCCTCTTTTTATAGCTGACTCTAGGTAGAAGAATGAAACCTAGATTTTAATGATATAATTATGAGTAATAAATAACATTAAATAGGTCGTTACACAATCATTCTTATTAAATATTAATTCTTCAACGTATCAGGTATTTAATGATTGAATTTGGACTTGTTTCTGCCTCCAGATCCATGCTTTAAATGCTTTTTGACATGTTGCCTTTGAATGTCTTGAATTGATACGGAACTCGTATCTATTTGCTCTTGGTATCCTTTATCTTTAGAATTACGTGTTAACCCACTCTAAACTGATACGGGACTCGTAGTTGAATTACATCCCGTGTCTAATTTGTCTCCTCGCATCTTTTATTTATTCTCCTCCGGAATAAAAACCTTTTGAATATTCCACGTGTTTTGCCACGTCATATAAAAAAACTTTTTCCCAATACAATAATAAGAATTCACAAAGGATTTCTGACGCGGCTAACTGTTCCTGATGCTCTCTTTAGCTAAAAAACGGAATTCAACAAACATAGCACACCTCGTTATTTAGTATATTCTACTTGGCCTACTTAATTAAAAAAGAAGTCATGCATAATAAATGCCTATTTTCTCTATTTTCTGAAGAGTATATGCTATCTTTAGAAGAGGCGATAGAGCCTAACTTAAAAATAAATGCTCTTTTCCTTCTTTACCTGCTAGGGGAATATATAGCCTGTGGCTCAAGGTGAAAGACAGAAAATGCCATCACTTGATTGCAACTTTTATTAACTTCTTTTTACTATTTTAATCTTGTTTATATTAAATCATTTCCACAATATTAAGAGCGATGTCTAATGATTATAGTAGTAATACTGGAAGAATACAAATAAAGCAATGTGAAAGGTTAATTTAATAGAGAGATCGAATCAAAATTTACAATATAAAAAGTCGATGAATTAAAACCTAGACTACTATTATGAATTTTCAATTGTATATATTTATAACGTAAGAAGAATTTCATCATCAGTTTCATTTGACAAGTCACAAAGTTGGGTGTGATTTGTTTTATTTTACAAAACTCCGCCTTCCATTTACTTTTATTTGTCGAGTATTCTAAAAATAAATTTTTATTTTTACTTGTAATTTTTGGATAAGATAATTTTTTTTCTCTTATACCCACAATATTAATTACTCATTCCATATAATTTTCTCAAATCTATTAAAAAGATGGATAAATTAATATGAATATCTTGGCAAATTATGCATATCATTAATGGACAAGTAAAAGTGAACGAAGGTAGTAGTGGACAGTGGACACAAATCTTACCCTTTTGGATTGCAAATTGCGACCCATTAATTTGTGAAAAAATAAAAAATAAAAACTTACACAACTTCTGTGAAAGTGTAAAACACAACCATCAAAGGATGTGGTGTAGCGGATGAGACTCCATTTTTCGTAAGTAGAGGTAGTTCGAACCAATTGGGTATATAAAAAAATCCTTGGTAGGGAGCGCTTCCTCCGAATGGGGCCTTACGCGGCACACATTCAAATACAATCGGGCTCCAATACCGGTACCGAATACCGGGTGGACTACCAAAGAAAAAAGTGTAAAACACAATAAAAATCATAAAATTTACAAAGTCTTCATTTACAAGTGTAGTAAATGAAACCAATATGCTGACACGTGTTGCCTGGCTAGGCCACAGTGTTAAAGCATATATAACACAATAGTCTACCAGTTACAATGTTGTTATGTGATCACCCGGCTGCTGATATAATTCTTCAAAGAACTTTTCGAACAAATCCCACCTACTCTTTCTAATTCTCTCTCTCTCTATATGGCACGAACGTGTATGAAAGAGCAAAACCAGAAAGCGTGGAATTCATGTTAGAGAGATCGGTTGAGATGCGTTTGTTTCAAGCAATGTCATTTTAGCCTCCCAACTTAGTAATTTTTTGAGACTACTGAAAGCAAAACCAGTAGTATATGCACTTAGCAGATAAAGCGAAGCTAAAAAAAAAGTGTTGTTTACTTTTACCAGAAGCGAGAATGCAGCTGATGTCATTTTTGAGGTCATCTCCTAGCAGCTCAAAGCGATCCAGTTACAGCCGGAACTTTGACATGCCAGAGGATTCTATGGCGGAAACGTCGGAGCATGTTGGTGGTGCAATGTTACCGATTTTCCTCAACGATTTACAGAGAAACAACGACAAAGATATAGTTGAGGTCAGGCTAGAACTTGATGATAATTCAATTGTTTTGTGTAGCGTAACACCAGCTTCACCACACAATACCAATGTTGCTGCTGTGGAAGAAGAACATTCTTCCAGCGGAATTCCGTCGAACAGCACGTATGCATCTGGCTTCGCTTCTAGTATTTGCCGGAAATTCCAGTGGCTGAGATCACCGGAAAGGGATGATCACCATCATTTTCATGGCAACCAGCTGATGACGAATTTATCGGCGCGAGAGGAGATGAAATCGAAATTGCAGGTGGTGAGGAACAAAGCGAGTGCTCAGCGCGCGCTTGGAGGGCTGAGATTTATAAGCAAAAGCACGATAGAAACGGACATTAATGAGCTTTGGGGAAAAGTTGAGACGCGCTTCGATGCTTTGGCCAAGGATGGTTTGCTCGCTAGAGAAGATTTCGGTGAATGCATTGGTACCTTCAATTTTTTTTTTTTTTCTTTTTTGGAACTGGCCCAATTAATTTAAAATATCTCTGATAATGGAGGAATCCCGACCATCTTAAATTTGCCGTTTCAAGCAAATGCTCTCTTTTCCTTGGGTCTCGGCAAATCACCAATGCCACTGCCGGATTCACAATGCTAACAGTGGATTTTTAGTTTGTTTTAAAAAATGACAAATTTTACATTTAAAAACAATTCTAACTTTAAATTTCATATGGTAACCTGTATCACCATAAATTTTTAGGAATATTTTATTACATAGGGAACGTACCTAGTAAGTATTCCCTCTCTTCCATTCTATTTTCTATTTAGTCACGATTCTTTTTTAAATTTGGAAATTATTTAGTTTAAATTCTCAATTCTATTCCCGTGAGAAGCTTTTATAATCACACTGATATTATAGACCCTTTTTTGAGTTGTTTAGGATGATAAATTTCAGAAGTCTTCATTTTTTCTTAAATTATGTGTCCATTCAAACAGGTTCATATTAATTGAAACAGATGAAGTATATATATAGGAATGTGTAATTAAAAAAAATGTATATTTATATTGAATTGAGACAAAATTACAGAATGGTGATGTATGTGCAGGAATGGCGGATTCAAAAGAGTTTGCGGTGGGGATTTTTGATGCATTGGTGCGACGACGGAGACAAAAGACGGCAAAGATAAATAAAGCAGAACTTCACGAATTTTGGTTGCAGATTTCGGACCAAAGCTTTGACGCTCGACTTCAGATTTTCTTTGACATGTGTGTGTCTCTCTCATCTTCTATACTTTTCGGTTTCCACTTGTCTTCTTCTTCCCCAATTTTTACTTGTTTGTAAGCGTGCATTCGGCTTGCCACACGAAATCTTTATCGTCCTCTTCTGTCAAATAAATTACTTTCACTTCTTCTCGCCTGTAATATAATCTCATTCTGACAATCTACTACGTCAATAATCCTATTTTTCCCAAATTATATTCTAGAAGGTAAAGCAGAAAACATTATACGCCTAGAAGGTACACTTAATCAGATTCTACTGCTAAGTGCTAAATACCTTGAAGGACCTAGGCAGGGGCGGCTCAGTACTATTGGAGGCCTAAAGCCAAACTAGCATAAGAGGCCTTTAACAATTTTTTCAAAAATAAAATAAAATTACTATATACTATAATTTATTTAAAATCTTATTTTCTAGCTTTTGAGATGCAAAATTATGAATAATTATTTTAATATAAATTTCTTCTAATAATTCTTTTTCAATCGGTACTACAGATAATCTATTTGATCTTTCTTGTGCTATGGTTGATTTTAAGTAAGATTTTAATCCGATTCATTAACTTGACGTAAAAATAAATATGTGTTGCTTTCACAATATACTTCTCGCACGCTTTAGCTTGATAGACGAAAAATACGAAACACTAGGATCTCTTGTAGGCACAAATGAAAAATATAATAGTAGTAACGTTTGATTGAAAACATAGAAACTTCAAAAAAAATTATGAAAATCAAGAAAGAAAGTTGAAAGATTTACGTAAATAATATTTAATGAGGAAAAGACATAATCAATTGATTCCTTTCATAAATTTTGCATTTACATGTTAGGGGCTTAATTTTAAAGAATATAGATATTTTCCTTTTCAGTTTTTACCAAGATATATAATAAGATTAAAAATACTTAATTAAAAAATAAATTATAGGGTAGAAAATGGGCCCCCTAAAGTTGGGGGCCTAAAGCCTGGGCTTCAGTGGCTTTACCCAAAAGCCGGCACTGGACCTAGGGTGTGTTGGGGGAAAATAGAACATAAAACAAATAAAATGCTAAACAAGAACCTCAATAGCATAAGGCTGTGATATTGGAGAATACGCCAATAATATAGAGGATAAAACTTTTACGTTGGTAATGTAACATTATAACTGATTGCGTAAATTTCTCTTTTGTCTACTGCCTCATACCCTTATTTTGGTCAATTTCAACAAGTTGGCAATCCCAAATTTCAAGTCAACAATCAATTCACTCTTACTCTTAGGCTTGTCTGCTACCAAGGATAATAGATAATTATTCTCGGAATTAAATTTAAGATGAGTTTATCACCCGTTTGATTGAAATAAAATTACAATATAACTAATCTCCGAATTAGTTATCCCGGGATTGTAATATTATTTTTATAACTATGAAAGGGTGGAATAATAATACAAGAATCCAAGGATTCCCTCGGTGGTGCAGACACTTCTCCGTGCAAAGATTTATTGTTGTCTAATAATTTCACTGTGTCAACTATCAACATTTTGAATAATAACCATGTACATATCGTGTTTTCATTGTAGGGCCGATAGCAATGGAGATGGGAGAATCACGAGAGAAGAAGTTCAAGAGGTAAGATTATCATTGGTTGAAGTTTCTCAATCAAAACAAAAAAGGGTGAACTGCGAAAAGAAAAAACAAAAATAGTGGTTACGTTTTGGTCAGACCATATATTACGTGTATAATTTCCATCAGGAATAGGGGCATCTTAAATTATTGGGAAAATACAAATCCTATTTATGGGTTTGCTACCATAATATTTCCTTCGGTCAGTTTAGTTAATTTTTTGACTTTTTTTTTTATCGACAATATTTGATTTTTTTCAATGTCAAAAAGGAATTAACTTCCTTTTTTTCTATGTCTTAGAGTCTCTCTATCTCCAAAAGATATGGATATAATCTACATACCACTACATTCCCCATATTTTACTATGTGCGAATACTCTAGGTTTGTTGTTAAGGAAAAAAGCCTAGAAAATTTTATTTTATTTTCAATGAACAAATTAAAGTTAATATGATCAATTTCATTATTAATTATGTTAAAAGGTGGATTTCTTAATATATGTGAAAAAACAAAAAAATCAATTAAAGTAGATCGGAGGGAGTAGGATTTGTAAACCAATTTAGCAAATCTCATCCATGGATAAGGGTAACAAAAAGAATTCCACAATCAAGTTATTACCAGTAATTGTATATTGTAAGTTTAAGTCAGAAACTCAAGAATTTAAACGTTTAAGACACTTCAAAATATATACTATAAATTTTTAAGACAAAAGTGTTAAGAATGAATAGGGGTGGCAATTTGAGCCCAAACCCATCTAACCCGCCCAACTAGTCCAGAGATTAATGGGTTGGGCTACAACCATTTTAGCTCATGGGTCAATTTCGGTTGAGCCCAAGTTAATCCATTATTTTTTATAGCCCATACTGACCCATTTAACAGCCCAAATACGACTCATAAAACTCACCCAAAACAAAGTATCTTAACCTAACTTATCTAGAAATTTACTTAGTTGCTCCATTTTTTATTTTTTGTATTTTTTATTTTTTGTTGTTTTGTTTTTCTACGCCACTCACTCACCCACCCCCTACACCCCCACCCCGCGCAAAACCCCTATAAAAGATTCACTTTTTGTTGTATTTTTAATTTTTAATTATTTTATTTTCTACATCACTCACCATACCCCTACCCTTTCCCCAACCTACCCCGGCGCAAACTCCTTAAATTTTTTTTACTTTTTATTTTTATTTTTATTTTTAGATTTCTTTTTTTTATTTTTCAGGTTTTTCTGCCATCCCACCCCACCCCACCCCACCCCATCCCACCCCACCCCTCCATACCCCTCCCCCCCCACCTACTCCCCTGCGCAAACCCCCTAAAAAAATTTACTTTCTTTTATTTATAAATTTCTATTTTTTATTTTTCAGTTTTTCTGCGCAAAATCCCTAAAAAAAATTATTTTTTTGTTGTATTTTCAATTTTTTATTATTTTATTTTTGTACACCTCCTACCCCTCCCACACCCCCTCCTCCCCCACCCCCACCTCGAGCGCAAACCCCCTAAAACAAATTTTTATGCAAGATGAGCATGATTCTAAAATATGGGTCATGTTGGGCGGGTTGGGTTATGACTCATTGTTTAGCCCATCTTGACCCAGCCCATCTTAACCCAAATTCACTTTGGGTTGGGTTGGGCAATTACCCATTTATTGACTAACCCATCTTGACCCGTCCAAATTCAGCCCAACCCGCCCATTTGCCTCCCCTAATAATGAAGTAGAAGGGACACTTTTTTTATTTGGGTTAATGATATAATTTTTAAAACACCCAAAGTTTTCTTATTTACAAAAATATCCCCTCCTCCTCCACCCCGATGAATGTTTCAAACACCTTGGGAATGTTCCAAACATCACGGGAGATGTTTCAAGTATCCCGATGGATGATTCAAACGTCCTGAGGACGTTTCAAATATCACGGGAGATGTTTCGAACATCACGAGAGATATTTCAGCAGAATACTCATTTATGGGGATGTCTCAAAATATTTTTTGCAAAATAATCACTTTGTAAATTTTCATAATTTTATCTTTCTCTTGTATATTTTGAACCAAAGATAAAATGAAAAAAGAAGAAAAGATGAAAAATGAGAGGAAGAAGGAAAGAAGAAAAAGACACAGAAGAAAATGAAGAAGAGGAAGATGACATACCTAAACCACCAGTAGCAGCAACAAAAGTTGAAGAGAAAGAAAGAAAGTAAGGAAGAAGAATGAGAGAATGAGGAAGAGAAAGAAGATGGAAATGAAAATTTGAAATAATTTCAATGAGTGTGATTTTTTTTTTTTAAATTTTGAAAAAATTAATATATACCCATAACTTTTGTTATTTTTAATTTGACCCCGAACTCCTTTAATTACACATTTTTTGATAATCAAAAATGTATCCTATATTCTTACACAAGACTTGAGAAGTTTTTTCACCTCTTTTTTCCAGGTAACTCACTGCAACATGTCGGACTAAACTGATTGAGCATGTACAAATTCTTACATTTTGAATTATTACTAATCTATTTCTTCTTGTTCCTTCACCAGCTGATAATGCTGAGTGCTTCAGTAAATAAGCTCTCCAGATTGAAGGAATGTGCAGCAGAGTATGCTTCTTTAATAATGGAGGAATTAGACCCAGAAGGTCTCGGTTACATTGAGGTATATAACTAGAGATAAAGAAAGTTCGTACCTACTATCTACTAACTTGCCCTTTTTATTTGCCAAGAGTATTTAATAAGCATAGGCATATTTAGGATTTTAAGTCATTTTGCAAAGTGCTTGGGTACTCTGTATAAACATTCCAAATACTTTCAACTATATATAGTTTGAGACAAAGACAACTGTATTTTGCTAACAATAATAACGAAGCAGAGACCTCATCTCGAAGCTTCTAGCTCTAAATCATAGGAAATCCAAGCATAACCTTGGATTTGCCTCCAAATAAAAGAAAATTATCTTCTTAAGTTTCTCCAACTTAATACCAAAGAAAGAACAGAAAGGAATTAACATTTTCTCCTTTTCTTCTCGAATCATTGCTTGAATTCAAACAACATCAGAATACTTCCACTACGAACTATCAAGTCATCATTTTATCTAGGCATTAGAACATACAATTAAGCATCAGCACAACACAAATGTGTCTATCTAATTCATGTACCAACTGGGGTTAGAATTGCTAGTGATAAGATCTCTTTATGTGCCTTTTCATTCAGTTATGGCAGTTGGAAACACTTCTTCTACAAAGGGACAACTACATGAGCTACAGTAGACCTTTAAGCACAACAACCCTTGAATGGAGTCAGAACCTAGGAATCAGCAAGACCAACATCATAGTAAAGAAAGCAAGTTGTGCCCTCAAATGCCTTGTCTTAGAAAACTGGCAGAGGGGCTTGATTTTGCTGCTATGGTTGTCGGCAATGACTGCACTTTTCACTTGGAAATTCTTGCAGTATAGGCAAATGGCAGCATTTCAAGTCATGGGTTACTGCTTGGCAACAGCTAAAGGAGCTGCAGAGACTCTCAAGTTTAACATGGCACTAATCCTTTTACCAGTTTGTCGAAACATATTAACTAGGTTACGGTCAACAAGAGCCAGGATACTTGTTCCATTTGATGACAACATCAATTTTCACAAGGTAAACACAGCATACCTGAGTTTCTTCTGAATTTGTCAGTAGTATCATATTCTTCTTAACTGTGTCATCAACTTGGCAGATTATTGCACATGCCATAGCTGTTGGCATAATACTTCATGCAGCCAACCATTTAGCGTGTGATTTTCCCCATCTGGTTAACTCATCGCCAGAAAAATTTGCACTCGTAGCTTCTGATTTTGACAAGTTAAAGCCAACTTACAGAAGCCTTTTGATTGGTGCTGAAGGCATAACTGGTATTTCTATGGTAACTTTGATGACTATAGCCTTCACACTGGCAACACAACGCTTCAGGAGGAGCACACTGAAGCTACCATCCCCCCTGAACCAATTAACGGGCTTCAACGCATTTTGGTATTCTCATCACCTTCTGGCATTGGTCTACGTATTGCTAATACTACATGGAACATTCCTGTTCTTTGTCCACAAATGGTATCAGAAAACTGTACGTATTATGAAGAGAATTAGTACAACTCGAACATTAAATTTATTCACATTTTTCCATTGATTATATGCCAACAATGTGTCGCTGATAACTATTGCAGACATGGATGTATATCTCCATTCCCTTAATCCTCTACATTGCAGACAGGAGTTTGAGAATATGGCGTTCAGAAGACTATGCAGTTAAGATCTTGAAGGTATGTTACTAATGAGGCCTTCACCTCTGGCGAACTAAAAGCAAGATACTGATACATATGGGTAAATAGATGAAATTCATTAACTACTCTTGTATTCTTGGGAAAATACAAGCAACTAGCCCCAAAAGTTAAACTGTAAAACCACCTAAAAATATAGAGAGAGGAAGATCAAGAACAAAAATAGGAGGAAACAAATGAAGAATTGATTTTCGGACCTTACAGGTTTCTGTACTTCCAGGAGATCTCTTAAGCTTGATCATGTCAAAACCAGATGGCTTTAAATACAAGAGCGGCCAGTACATATTCCTGCAGTGCCCAACAATATCCTCATTTGAATGGTAGGTATGGCTATTTCACATTCAAGCTGACTTTGTTCAACAACAGGCATTAAACATACATCTCAACTTTTCTCCAGGCATCCATTTTCTATAACATCAGCACCAGGAGACAACTATCTCAGTGTTCACATCCGAATTGTAGGTGACTGGACAAAAGAACTTAAGAGGGTATTCACAGAGAATAGAAGTTCAGCATGTGTAGTTGGTCGAGCAAAGTTTGACGAACATGAAAATGTTGATCAAAGAGGGTAACTTTACCTGTACTTCTGACCTGTCAAACCTACATCAAGATTCCCTTCTAAGGTCCAAAAATTCTATGTATGATGCAGCTTACCTCGAATGCTAGTCGATGGACCCTATGGTGCCCCAGCACAAGACTATCAAAATTATGATGCCTTGCTTCTTGTAGGACTTGGTATTGGAGCTACACCTTTTATAAGTATCCTAAAGGATCTATTGAACAATGCAAGACCACATCAAAACGTACTAAATATTACTTCATCATTAAATTCAAAGCAATATGTTGAATCTAGGCTCCAACTAAATATCTTTCTTCCATGATCCTGTTTCAGGATTTGAATACTGAGACTAGCGCATCCGATGATAGCTGGACAAGTTTTGTCTCTTCAAGCACAACATCAAGTGTAAAAAAGAAATCACAAAGGATAAGAAGTGCACATTTTTACTGGGTTACCAGAGAACCTGGATCCTTAGAGTGGTTCAAAGGAGTGATGAATGAAGTTTCAGAGATGGATCACAAAGTAGTAGACACATACTTTTTGATAGATGTCCTTAAACTGCCCACCCCTCTTCGCTCCTCCTAATTGGAATTCTATGTTGGTCTATTTTTATTAATTGACTCAGTTATCTCCTGTATTCTGGCAATGGAACAGGGTCTGATAGAGATGCACAATTATCTAACGAGTGTTTATGAAGAGGGTGATGCCAGATCAACTCTCATCACTATGATCCAGGCACTTAATCACGCAAAACATGGCGTTGACATCCTGTCTGGCACTAGGGTATGATCCACCACTACCCTCTCCACAGCTTCTCAAAGAGAAATGTAAAGGAAAAAACAAATTGGCAAGTAAATGAAAAAAGAAAATAAAAAGGTGTTTGGCTTAGCTCATTGACTTAATTCCAGACAAAAAAGAATCGGTTTTACTACTATATAGCTGCCAAACCTTTATGAAAGGTCTTCAACAATAGAACAGAAGATAGTAAGACTGCAATTCAACAGTACTGACACCAAAACAAATTATATTGCAGGTGAGGACACATTTTGCAAGGCCCAAATGGATGGAAGTATTCAAGAGAATAGCTTTGAAACATCCCTATTCGACAGTAGGTAAAGAATTCCTATAATATCAAAAATGATGATAAGTTATTAAGCATGGGCAGTTCCAACAAATGATGCTTCCTACCTGATTTTGCTTGATCCCTTCTAGAGCTAATGGTCACAAGCCACAAAACGAAACAACCTTGTTCCAATAAATATCATTACATAGTAGAGACAAATAATAATTAATATAAAAATTATATACAAGCATGGCGAAGAATCTAAAAATACAGCAATATTTGCTATATCCAAAGAATAACATGGTCGTTGATTAGACAAAGATAAGTGGACAGAACTCTACAATGATAACACATCATGAAGTGGTTTAATAGCATCCAATATTCAATGGGGACTCATATCTTAAGTTTCTTTAGAAAGGCATAGGTCAGCTGTTCTAGAAGTCATGGATAGTAGTAACTTTTGTACTTCATGATGTATTCAAACAGTTAAATCAACTAATAGCAGAAAGTATTTAGCTTCTTAAAGCATTTAAAAGGTGGAACATCCAACCAGGCACTTCCCAGTTAACATTGAATATTCAAAATGATAAGTGAACAGAAATAGAACCACAGCCAAAAACAAAAGAACAGCTAAAAATTAAAAAGAAAAACTGCAAAATGAAAGTGGAGATTAAAAATAATCAAAGTAAATTCACTACAAAAAGATTTGCAGGAGTTTTCTACTGCGGGATGCCTTTCTTGGCAAAGGAGTTGAAGAAGCTATCACAAGAATTAACTTACAAGACATCCACGCGTTTCGAGTTCCACAAGGAGAACTTCTGATATTAGAAATTTTCACTTATAAGCCAAGTGGTTTTTTCCCTTTTAATTTTGTAAGTATTTTGTGGTACATGTACATGTATACATCGATTCGGAGAAATGTAAATGCAAGTATCAAACAAGATACTATGCTGAAAGAGAGTTCTTTCACTAGAAGACTATAAATTTCATTAAAGTAACCATTTCACAGAAACGCATAAGAGCCATATTATTGTACCATCATGCACATCTCATGTGCTGCATGTCAAGAATGGTGTATCAAATTCTCAGAGCATTTGCAAAGATCAATAAGTTAAAATTGTTAGGACAGCCGAAGACAGTTACAGAAAGAGGGGCAAGAGCAATAATAAGGAAATAAGAAGAGGGACATCTGCTTCGTTCGGGCACAAAGTTACAAGGCATTCATAGTATCAAGGTTTCTGAGCAGCAATAGGATGTTTCTTTTGTTATTTGTACATAAAATTTGTGATTGCTAAAGGTAAGTTTGTTCTTGTATATAGTCATTAGTAAAGCCTGCTGATGTATTTCTATCTATTTTTGTTTCTCTTTTTCATTCTGTCAAAAGAGAAGTCCAATGACGTATCAGAAATTACACATGGAAGAACCTTATCAAAAAAATTACTAATAGAACAGAGCAATCAATCAAAAGCGAAAGGATTTTTTTTTAAGAGATTGGATACAGGCATCATAACTTTCTGAACTTCCATGAAGAACTCAAGTAATTTGTATTATCTTAGAAAGCCAATGTACTCAGCCAATGTACTCTTCTTATATCAAATATTCCATGATACATTCAAACAAAATTTCTCTACAACACAGAAAATTAGTATCATCAGACTTGGACATTTGTCATGCGTAATAGATAATAGAATCACAACCTACCTACCAAAAAAGAAAAATCATAAACTCTACATCTCAGAAGGTTATTCATCCTTCAATCTCCTGAGAAGTTTGGAAGCCCATCGCCGCACCCTACGCTTCAGTGTATAGCCAACAAATACTCCAGCAACAAAACAAATGGCACAGATTTTTGAGCAAGTCCACAATGATACCACTTGTCTGCAGAAAAAGACGGACAGAACTTTCCATATGAAAATCACAGCATTTTCATTACTATCTACATCTTTTGCAACAAGACATTAAATAAATTGATCACATGTACATGATTAATGCATTGGTCACATGGTGGAGGCTTGGATTTCGTAAGGGAAGATCAATTAGATGGTAACAGACCTTTTGATATTGCAAATAAATGAGTTACAAAGTTTGGTTAGCTGAAATGCAAAAAGGATCATGGATAAGGTGTATGATATTAATAGCAAACTTGAATATGGACTTCCCATCTTTGGAAGTATAGCGTTCTGGTACCCATTATTTCTCTCCCTCCGTTCACGCATATAATCAATCATATCAATTAACTACCTCAATCCTAAACTAGTTGGGGATAGCAATATGAATTTATACCTTTCTCTATTTGCACCCGTTTCATAGTGGATCTGATAATTGTTATGCGACACAAAGACATGACATTTTCATTGCCTCTACACATACCGTGTATCTATGGGATTTAAAATACAGATACCTTGTTCAACAATTTCTTTGAGTGAGAAAGAATATGTGACCCTTGATAGGAAAGTCTGGAGGTCTAGTATCAGGGTTGTAGGGTAGGGGCTCCTAGATTTGGGTTACTAGATTTTTCGAACTCCTTTCCGGGTGGGCGAGGTGCGGTAGGGCCACCCATAGAGAATTAGTTTGCGTTCTCTTTTGGTAGTCATTTATGGTAGTTATTGTTTTAATACTATTGCATGCAGGTATATTTACGGTACGTATGTCTCGTATGTTTAGTTAATTATTTATGCGATGTATGCTGGTGTAACTAATGCTGTTTTTGTTTTTGCTTTTGTTTTGCCGAGGGTCGATTGGAATCAGCCTCTCTGCCCTCTTGGATAGAGGTAAGGCATGCCTACATATTACCCTCCCCAGACCCCACTTGTGGGAATATACTGGGTTGTTGTTGTTGTTGTTGTTGTTGAGAAAGAATATGTGATGCTAGCCAATTTCTTCGTGTTAGTAGACATCAATCACAAGTAATAAATTGGAAGAAAAGGATTTCTTTTAGCCCCATATCCTACACAAAGAATTGCTATTTTGGTTCCTGTAAATACGGTAACTTCTTAGTATAGTTCTACTTTCTTCGTTTATCAAGAGCACAAAGAAATCTTTAATTTCTTAAAACAGTATTAATCAGATTGGTAAAGTGATTATGAGAAATGATAATAGAGAGGCTGCAAAACCATTTTTCTCCTAAGTGATTTGGAACAAAGTGGGCTTCTGGTCCCCTAACAAAAAGTCGATGTTTCGTATTTAGAACTCATTCAGTTACAGGATAGCTAAAATCTCCTCAGTAACAGTACTTTTATGGAGTTTCTAAAAAAAAATATATATTTAAGAAAATTAAAGAATCCACGTCCCAGTTGAGACCAAAATAACATGCTCTGTTACTCTGAACCCCTCCATTATCATTGGGACGGAGGGGTATTGTTAAAAAATTTCAACTATAAAATATATTTCGTGTTGAAGGCACACAAGAAATTTGGAAAAAAATAATAAGAAGTAAACAAGAAACAGAGGAAATTGAGGGGGAAATACCTAGGAGGCCGAGCAAGCAAGAGCTGAGACTGGTCAGCTGCCGAAACGGAACCAGCCCCAGATGATTTTGAGCTCGACTTTTCAACAACAGCAGAAATTGAGCTTAAGTTGCTATCTCCATCATGTGACAACGCACTGCGAAAAACACCCTTCAACCCCTCCATAAATAGAGAAATTGGGTTTGTATATATGTTGACCAATTTGGTATGCCCTTTAACTCTTTCTAGGGTTTTAGGACTTTGGAGTGCTTTTCAGGACATCTTCCTCTCCTATTTTTGTGCTTAAGGTTTAAGAATTAAGAGGGTGTTTGGGTGTGTTTGAAACCAGTCAAATTAAAAAAGATCAATATTTCGAACCGAAGGGAGGAGTAATATTTTAGAAATTTAGATACTCCCTCCAATCCACCTCCAATCCAAAATAAGTAATTTTTTTGCCTTTTTTTTATGGTCCAAAATAAATGATTTTTTCGAATTTCAAGAATGACTTAATGATATTTTTCCTACATTATACTTGGAGTAAATAGTATTGGAATATGTGTTAGGATTGTTTATGTGAGACAGTAATGTTAAAATGGTCAATTCTATTGCTAATTAATGCTAAAAATTGACTTTCTTAATATGTGTAAAAACATCCAAAAAATCACTTATTTTGGACCGGAGGGAGTAGTGCTTTATTTATTTTAAATAAATACACTTTTAAAAAATTATATTTCATAGCTATCTTTTGATTTATATAACCAAATATCTATTTATGGTCACCTCTTGAATACCTTAAGCCATAAAATACATTTTGTATTATTTTTCTTTCTCTTTCTTTCAGATTTTTCTCCATCCTCTCTCGCTTAACGCCAGTCTTTCTCATGCATACAACCATGATTCTCCACTAATTTATCTCCATTGTTGAATGAAATTTTCATTATTAGTGGTCTGGTGCTCTCAATCAATGTCGAAATCAAGCCCTAGAGAGAAAAATAGAGGTTCAAAATTTACTATTGAAAGGTAAATTGGGGCTGACAATGAAAATTTAGCAGATTATGCAATAGACTTTGGTAAAGGGGCCACCGGGGGCAAAGCCGGTCAATTCTACATCGTCACCGACTCTTCCGATGACAACAACAACCCTAAGCCCAGAACCCTCCGTCTGTCACATTGTCATTCAATAGGAGCCATTGTGAATCATTTTTGCAAAAAGCATGACCATTAGATTACAGCAAGAGCTACTAATGCAAAGCGATAAGACCATTGACGGTTGTGGTGTTAACCTTCATATTGCATTATGTTGCAGGTATTTTGAAAGAAATTTTTAGGGTAAATTGGGGCTGACAATGGAGGTTTGAAATCTCCTTATCGACGAGACGATATTAGGGTTATTCTTGAGCAAAGACGACAGAGTTTGGGCGCTGAGCAACTTAAAGAGTCCGTTACCTTTTTTTTATTTTTATTATATTTTAATATTTCTCGTTGTATTCTATGTATTTCATTGTATTCATTGTCGTTTTTTCATTGTATTTCAATGTAGCTCACTATATTCCATGTATCTCATTGTATTCACTGTCTCGCTATATTCTATGAATATATTCATATATTTTTTTATTTAATATAATTTATGTATTTCAGGTGTATTTATGTATTCATATTTATAATTGAGTTTGTTAAGTTATATTAGGAGTCTATTTGTGTCAATTGATTCACTTTCCGTTTAAAAATAGATGATAGACCACGATTTACGCTAATTATGTTACTGTATTCACAAATATATATCGTAAATACAGTCGAATAAAATAATTGCCTAGTTGTACTTTCATGTTTCACGCGCGAGTTTTGCTATGGTATTTATGAATACAATAGCTTAAATGCATTGAATACACTTTAGTAAGACTGAAAACATAGATATAGAAAGTAATATAGTAAATGATAGCTACACGTAGCTAATAACCCCTAAAAAATAGCGGCTTGTAAAATTTTCTTACGGCTGGCTGAATCAAATGTTGAGTTAAATAGTGATTTCTTTTCTTTTTTTTAACTTTTACTTCAAAAGAAATTATTATACCTCTAAAATATGTGTAATATTTAGAAATGAAATGACTTATCTTGACTTATGAGAGAGTGTGAGCACGTGATTTTTACCCTACACATGAGTTATTCCTAAAAAATTCAAAATAAATGATTTTTCCTTATTTTCTAAATTTTGTGCGAACTTTGTGTTAGTTGTTTTGCATATTATTTGCGTGTGATAAATGAAAATACAAAATTTGCATCTTTTGGAAATTAATTCTTTTTCTAACAAGTTAAAGAAAAAATAAAAAAAAAATTAGTTAGCTTTTAAATTGAAAATTGTCAAAAAGAGGTAATTAGTTGGTTTTAAATAAGTTTCAAATAATTACAAAGTAGAATAAATACAAAATACAAAAAAATACAAAAAGAATAAAATACAAAAAAAATACAAGTTAGATTAACAAGGAAAATACAATGAACAAAAGAGTAGAAAGAAGATTTGGGCCAAACACCCTAGCCCAATCGCCCCAACCCAGCGGCTGAACCCCAGGCCCAAACGGCCAATAAATCCTAGCCCAGCCGGTCCCAAATTACCCAAGCCCAAAACCCGGTTTCCCCCTTCTTTAATCCCAGCCGTTTAATCCATCAATCTAACGACTCCAATTCATCACTACAACCTAAGTATATCAAACACAAAAACCTTAAACATATTCACACATACAAACACTCCTTGTCTGTCAAAACAACCACAGCCGCGTCTCTCTCCCTTCACCTCTCCCTGCCGCGCCGCCTAGGGTTCCGCCACCCATGGCGGCGGACGGTCTCTTTTCCGGTAAAAAATAACACCAAATGACTCCCCTCATCCTCCTCATCATAGTGCCGCCATTAGTTCCCTTCAAATACCGCCGTATCTTCTCAAACAACAAACCCTAATGGCGCCGCCACCCACTTCCCACGACGGCGCCGCCTCAAAAACTACCCCCAAATCAACCCCTCACCGTTCTTTTAAACTCCCTCATGCCATGACAAGAAAATCAAGTCTCAAAGGCTGCCGGAATTCAACAAAAGTCGAGAAATCCGCCGGTAAAAACAAAATTCAATAAGTGATACCGGGTTGTCGAAACGCGAAGAGATTCAAGAAAAGAAGAAAGAAAAACTAAAGAAAAAGAAAAAAAATGGGATAAACAGAAAAGGAAAAAAATCGGCAAAGAGCTAAGTTTCCTTATCTCTCTGTTTTTGTGCTTTGTGTTGTTCTCTTCTTTGATTTTAATTTTCGTTAATTTCTTATCACTTTTATGTAGTATTATTTTCGGCCATGCTTTGATTTTATTAGTATTATTAGGTTTTTAGATTTGTTAGATTTTTCTGTTTAATTGATTCTATTTTTCTGTTAGTTTCTAATAGTTTTAACAATTTTTAGATTTTTGTTAAAGATTGTTAGGTTTTCTGTTATTTTTAGATTTTTTTTAGTATTTGATTTCTGTTAAAATTGGTAACTTCTCACTGAAAAGTGTTTTCCTGATAATCTGCTAAGTAATGTCTTCGTGTTGCATACTATCTCATCATCATTATTATGGTTGTAGTTTTCAGCTCTTCATTGTGTTTCGATAAATATGTGGCTTCTTACTTCATCTTTTTTTTAATTGATTTTGGGACTTCTAGATAAATATTAAAGCACAGTGCATAATGTAAATAAGGAAAGTATGTATGAGTGCCACACTGTCCTTGGTCGATCTGTGCTGCTTCTTTAGTGTAAAAACAAATGCATAAAGATTGGTTAATTGTGATTAGTGGAATTGTGTTAGTGAATTTGATATTGATCGACACTTAGGATGTATTGGTTATAGCTGTTCGATTAGTGATTAAGTTCGACTATAAGATTCGCCCCTTAGACAAGTTTAGATTCAAGTTAAATCGATAGTTGAAATCAAACGATTCGTAGCAACCTAAGGCGATGACTTGATAGATTCAATTTCGGTTAGTTATTTCAATTAATAGGACTCACCATCTATCAAATTGTTCCCGAGTCTTGTTAATTGAATAATTGAACAAAAGTGGCTATGTTAGTAAGACTACCTAGGGTTGGTTATGAGTGTAATGTGAATTTAGTTATTGAATTAATTATGAATTTAAAGTAGTTAAAAGGGCTAATTGGCTAATTGAACAATAGTCACTTAGTTGTGGCTATTTGATAAATACAATCTGAAAATGGGTTAAAATAGGGATAAAATACAGAATTTAGGAAAGTAATAAGCCTTAAGAAGTAGGGGTAAATTGGGAAAAGGAAGTTGGTAAACTTGTAATAAGATTAAAAGGAAAATGGTGCAATTGGAAAGGAAATTGGTATAATTGTGATAAATTTAGAGCTTTTAGGGTAATTTGGGCATAATAAAAAGTATCTTAGTGAATACTAAAGGGAAATAAGGGTACAATAGGAATTCCTAGGAAATGGAACATGGTAGAGTATTCTAGAAGGGGTTTTAGTGTAGCTTTCACTAGAATAATTGCACTAACTTGTGCAACAAGCTAAAAATTGAAGGGGTTTTAGTGAAATATTTTCTTTGATTTTGGACGATAAATAGGCATTTTCAGCATTAATAATAGGGGGTTCCTTCTGATTTTTTTAAGGTCTCTTTTAGAAGTTGGAACCAAATAAACCTAGAAAAATCCAAAAAATATTAGTTAAATTCCAGATCTGAAATTAACATTTCAGATTAGTTTTTCTTCTCTTTTGTCTTCAAATTATCTTCCAAAAAATCCAAAAACAATAGTAGATTCATTACAAATTAGTAGGAGACTGTTTCTTTGAGTGAAATTGGGATTTTGAAGCAATTTTGGAGTTTTGAAATCATCTCCTGGGTTAATTGTCTATTTCATTGCTGCTGTATATTTACTGCTGGAATTTTGTTGATGATATCCTGTAAAGACTGTTGCTGATCTCTCTTCTATTTTCTGGATTTTCTCAGGTACACATCATTGTCAATATAAACTCTATTGAATGAAAATAAAGCTGGAATTTGCAAGTTTTGATCTATTCAACTTTAGATTAATTTTGTAGTATCAGTTATCATAGTGATTTGAGTTAAATTTAGATGAATGTATGATTAAACCTTTATGTCTAGTAGTACGTTGGACTGTCTTTCTTAAAAACCTTTTGGATTTGATTCTGTTCTTACTTATATGATTCGAAACAGTTTGGACTGTCATTACAAGTCCTCATTTACTGTTATTATTCAATTACAAGGTTGAAAGAACATACTACAATTAGATAGCTCTTAGCTGTTTTGTTGGACTGCATCATGAATTAAATTTTGGTTTAGTTTTATAGTAATAAAAAAATAGGTTCAAGCATTAAGTTAGATGTTATCACTTAGATTAAATCTGGAATAAGTAGAATTAATAGTTAACTGAAGATAAGGATAAGAAGGGAAATCTGATTGTAAATCTGTATAGGCACTAAGGAAATATAGCATTACACAAAGCATTTTTCGTGGACAAAACAGTTGCCCTGAATGTCGAGACATTTGAAATTATATTATTTGCATTAGTTTTAAAATCGAGATCATTGGTCTAGCTATTTGGGCCCAATTCAGGCGCTGATTCATTCAGTTTACCCAGATTTTGAAAAATATTGATTAGCATCTTTCTTTTATAGATAAGGAAAAAACAACAATAGAAAATATAGTACACCATAAGTGTGACCTCTCTTAAATAAAATAACGAGATAAGTCTCGCCACACTAATACACAATTGCGGGGCCCTCGAGTAATTGTTATGAAAATTTTAGATTCGGAAGGACCTTTAGCGAATTTCACGGTCTTTCCCGAAGTTAACAAAGACGTAGAATCTTTAGGAACGACTTTAATAAAATACTTTCTTAATTACGGGTGCGCATTTATGTGACCCAAATCTATCTCTCGGCGAAGCCGAAATACATTAAAGTCACAGGCGTACTGGTTGCAGTGTGACTCGAAATGTGTTTTCGTGACGTCGCAATTCTTCTAAAAATTAAAAAGCGGGACATTAGTAGCGCCTAATTGGAATATATAAAGAAATCAAATAGAAACAAAATTGCAGTTGAGCGACCGTGCTAGAACCACGGAATCCGGGAGTGCCTAACACCTTTTCCCGGGTTAACAGAATTCCTTATCCGGATTTCTAGATTCGCGGACTATTAAAAAGAGTCATAATTTCTTCGGTTCGGGATTAAACCGTGACTTGGGACACCATTATTTTCCCAAGTGGCGACTCTGAAATCTAATAAATAAATCCATCCCGTTCCGACTGTCCTTTAAGTGGAAAAACTCTTTCACTGATTATTATTATATCCCTTCTCGGGGTATAGTATTAAACAATGGCACATTTACGTTATATACGTACGTGTGCGGTAAAAAAGGAGGTGTGACAGCTCTGGCGACTCTGCTGGGGATAAATAACCCAAAACTTCGGTTCAGGGTTTAAGAATTCGAGCTCAGTTAAAATTGCTGTTTTTGCTTATATCTGATTTCATTATATGTTTTGATCAATGTGCTACATGCTTACCGCTTTGATATTGCGTGAACTGTATATATAAAACTGTGCCGAAAACCCTTCTCTTCTTACCTCCGGGGATGTGCTTACTGGTTGAGACTCCCCTTTCTGTTAGTGTCAATACCAAAAATAAGAAAAAAGAGACCGGATAAGTTACAAAGTCGATTGACCCCGCGGGTCACCGGTACGTAGCCCCCTCCTCGATCCGAGTTGTCCGCTCGGGTACACGGTCTAGTACCATTGAAAACATCAGGATATCGAGCCTAGATTTAGGACGTTTATTTGCATCATATCTGACTTAGGGGACTCAACACAGGGGTTGGGTCCGTCTAGGACAGGTGACCTGGTAAGACCGAGCATGTTATATGTTGCATTTATTTGTTCTAGATTATTATTGGCTAAATTCCTGAAAAACAAAAAGAGAGAAATTTTAGATATCGAAATATTGACGAATTGCTTGAAAAGAAAATTTGAAAAATAGGTAGAACAGTTTTTTTGAAATAATTGGTCAAATAATCTGACCGAACTACGCAGGTTTCATTCTCGTCATAAAGTGGGATACGTAGGCAACCCTCATCGGGTCCAACCACCCCTTTCAAAAAAAACAAAAAAAATGTGTGTTTAGTTTTCAATAAATCGAAAGTGATGCTGTTTTTAAATATAGCTGAATGTTCCGAAAGGACGCCGGAAGGCTATTTTTGCAAAAATGGCCACTTTGAAATATTTTCCTTTTGAATAATAGCCTTGAAATACCCTTGTGGAAATGTTGAAAGGCCACCCCTTTTTCAAAATAAAAAATGCGTGTTTAATTTTGTCAATAAAATCAAAGTGATGATGTTTTTGAAAATAGCCGAATGTTCTGAAAGGACGCTGGAAGGCTGCTTTTGCGAAAATAGTCACTTTGAATCATTCTTAATAATTTGCGGGTACAGCCTTGAAATATTCCTTGTGGAAATGTTGCAAGGCCATAGCCGCAAAATCAAGTTCGGGTTCACACCCCTTTTGCAAAAATAACCAAAAAATGTCAAAATTTTTATTTTGTTATAAATAAGTCATGTGATGCTATTCTTGCTTAAAATAAGTCGAATGTCCCTCAAAAGGATGCCGGAAGGCCGTGTTTGCAAGAATAGCCACTTTGAGTCATTTTAAATAATTTGCGGGCATAGCCTTGAAATATTTCCTCGCGGAAATGTCAAAAGGCCATATCCGCAAAATCAAGTTTTGAGTCATCACTCAACTTTACAAAAATAACCACTTCATCAAATAAGCCATTACATGGCCGGAATTTTGCTGAAATAGCCACATTTTTGCATTTTTACTTCCTCAGTCTTGTGTTGGCCTGTGTCTGTGCTGAACGACGCCCCATAGGCCCCAGGATAAAATTTTGAATTTGCATCTTCTTAAATAAAATTTTGTAAAAAGAGCCACTCTATTTAAATAAGCCATTACATGGCCAATTTTTGAAAAATAGTCGTGTGTTGGTTTATGGTGATGCCGAACGATCCCCCATGAGCCACAGGATAAAAAAAATTTCCAGTTTATCTTTCTTAAATAAATTTTGCAAAAATAGTCATTTTGTCAAATAAGCCATTATGTGGCCAATTTTGTAGAAATAGTCATAATTGACACCAAATATTCTTATTCTTGTAGAAATCTCCTACACAAGTTTGTAGTTGGAGTCGGCTTCTATAATTTTCCTTCAAAGAAAAGAAAATAAAAAAAAAAATCAAACAAACAATTCTTTATTTCTTGCATTAATTTGCAAGAACTACGCTCGGTCTGATTCATGCCGGGTCATGATACGTAGGCAATCCACATAGGATTCGACCATTTCCATAACCAAAAAAAAATGAAAAAAAACTACAAAAGAAAAAAAGAGGAAAAATGAAAAAACCACAAAAAGGGAAAAAGAAAAGAAAATAGCAGAAAAAAAAAAAGAAGAGAAATAAGCGGAATACCCGAGAGAATGTGCAGGAAGAAATGACCCAAAGATTGAAGAGATTAGAACAACGGATGAAAAACATGCAAGAAATGGCAGAGAATCTCAAGACTGAGTGGGTTGGTACCGGTACACGACAACAGATGGTTGAACGGAACCACATGTTAGTAGAAGAAGTCAAAATATTAAGACAACATGTGGTTGAAATGTATCGGGCATGGAGGGATGGAAAAGCACCACCCCCGCCACCACCTAGTTTCATGGACCCGGTCCTTACACTGAACCCGATGCCAAATATACCTGCCTATCGCAGCCTTTCTAGCCACTCGAGTAGCTCAATTACTCGTCCCCCAGCTATGCTTTCCCAACACTACTTCCATCCCCAACCCCACTACTCTCCCCGATGCACCCAAAATCGTATTTCACCTTCCAGGTACCCAATTCCACAAAAAGCCTACCGACTCCCACAAACATACCGGAAAACCCCTGGGGTCAGGTTTCAAGCCAAACAAGGCGTTTAGGGAGGAAAGGTTGCTGAAGCGAGAAAAGGCTTTCACCCCTATCGGAGAATCTTATGCGAGTTTGTTCGAAAGGTTGAATCATGTTGGCTTGATTAAGCCGCTCGCCGGATGTATTCCAAATCCTCTTGCAAGAAGCTTCGATCCTACTGCACGATGTGTATACCACTCCAATGCTCAGGGGCATGGTGTTGAAAGATGTTGGAATTTGAAAGAGGAAATAGAAAGAATGATTCAGGCAAGAATGATTGCGGTCCAAGACACTGGTACCCTGAACATTACACAGAATCCTCTATCTGCATGTGACGTTGCGCATTATGTGGGGACGATGCTTGATGACAAGGGTGAAGAGATTTTTCTTTGGAAGCCGAGGATGTTGAAATAGAAAGCGATCTTAATGCAGAATACAGTGGCTAAGATGCCATGCTTGTCAATTGGGAAGGTGCTCCAACTCTTGGAGTTTTGGTAGTTTTATTTTGGTGTCGTTTCTGTTACCCGGGTTATTTCAGGGTCGTAATCCGGACGTTGTCTTGAGAGTCAAAACCCTTCTATCTTTGCTTTGTTTAGTAATAAAAATTGTTTAGTGCAGTCTAGGTTTGTAATTCTAGTCTAGTCTGTTCGTTTTGTTGTTGTTTCAACCCATCAGTTTAGTACAACTCTTTGTTTCCCATCATTCCTAGTCATTCCATTTCTGATCACTTTGCATCTCTTCTCATACTGACTTTAGCAACATGACATGCACATAATTCTAAGCCTGGTTTTTAAAAGTCAATGGAACAATGTTGAAGATGTAATGATACTCGGAAGAAATAAAAACATATTGAAATACTGTGAAGCCGGAATCAAGTGAACATTGGGGAAAGCGTAACATAAAGAAATGCCTTGGAAATGCATCATCAACTTAAAGCCAAAGGCAAAAATACCCCAAAGCTAAGGAACCATTCGTGGTATCGAGATTGTTGCCCAATGGCACTGAGAATCGTCAAATACCGAAGGCGAATATGTGAATCGGTCGAAAGGTGTTTAAATGTGTAGTTTGTACTTGGTAGGTCTCGAAGATTGGAATGACGAAGGCATTTTATTCGGCTATCCAAACACTTTATCCATTGTTATCTCTTCGAGCCTTATTATATTTTCTTTCATATCCCTATTTCGGAATCAACAACAAAATTGAGGATTGGGCGGGTAAAACAAATGGAGAAAAAAAAAGAAGAAAAGAAAAGAAAAAGAAAAAAAGAAAAGAAAAAACAAAAATCGGGAGAAGTCAAATCGCAACAAGGAAGCAATCTTATGATCTGAACTACGTCTGACTTGATCCCGAAAGGGTACGTAGGCAGCCTCACTGAGATTCAGTCACAATAAATGAAAAATCCAAAAATCTAAAAATCCCCCAAGAAGGAAACTGGGGCAGAAGTTATGGTTGTTGAAAGAATAAAGATTCCGAAAGTTGTAATTTTATCCTACGATGAAATATTTTGAGCCTTTATCCCAACCAAAAGCCTACATTACGGTCCAAAGGAAGACCTTCCGATCAATCTTCAAGAAATGCCGAGTCAAGCGAACAAAGGTCAATCACATCAGGGGCAACACTCTAGTCCGAACAAAGGAGAATGAAGAACTCAAACCACCACGAGACTCCAAGATGAGAGAAGTCAAAATGAGAGAGTCTTATCGGCGAAAACCCGCACGGGCACCGTAAGGCGACGGTGAGTTGAGAGAAAGAAAGATCAAATGAGAGAGGCTTGTTGGCGAAAACCCTACGGGCGCTGCAAGTCGACTAAGGATCGGATCAAAGAAATGAAGTATTGAAGACCGGTTTCACAACAGAACTTTGCAACAAGAGTTGAACATCAACTTTGCTATACGGAGAAGGCCAAAAGTGCATGTCAAGGTCGCTAGAGTCGGTATTCAAAATCCGTTAGGTCATTCGTATGTAGGTTTCTTGTTAGGAATTGTATTTTCCTTTCTCTTTATTCTTCACACTTTGTTTTACCCTCCTTTTTATCGAGTCAGTCAGGTCATAGAAAGTATATAAATGATTTCAAAATTTGCCACCAAGCTTTCCAATTGCACAAGATGGGATTTAGCCAACACGACGATTGTCGCAGGTCAGGGAATGACAAGGCCAGTGATTTAAGACCACAAGAGCAACATGTGCAATGAGGATCATGCAAGACACAAGGGTCGGCAAGGTGCCAACTCAGGGAAAATATAGCAAATGGAAGTACGGGGTTCGAACGGAGAGGGGGTATGTCTTCTAACAAGAGGAAGAAACACCCAAGGTTGTCAAGTGGGGTCATCAAAGGAATCGAGATCGAAGTTTGTGGGATCCGTCAAGAAAGGAACAATATACATACCTAAAGAGAGGTGGATTTTGAAAAAAGAAGAAGTAAAAATGGATAGTCGGTGAACAGGCAAGGCACTCGAGTGGAAAGCAGTCGCCATCAAAGTTCAAGGCCACAACCAACCACCGCATTTAAACTAACATATTTTTCTTTGCTTTGAAACAGGGGCATAGAGGTTATTGGTCCGATAGAGCCAACAACTTCTAATGGGCATAGGCTCATTTTGGTTGCGATGCGTATCATACCGTATTGGGCCGAGACAAAGGGCAAATTTGCGCCAAATTGGCAAGAAGCATTTGCAGTATCGCGGGTATTGTCCAATGGGGAATTATATTTGACAGATGTTGAAGGAAAGTGCGTAGAGACTGCTATCAATTCAGATGCGGTCAAAAGATATTATGTATGACTCCTTTTCAATTATGTGTTTTGTATTTTGTTGTGATTTTGGAATTGAAATGACGAAGGCACTTTATTCTCTATCCAAACACTTTGTCCATTGACAACCCCCTTTTGAGCCTTAATAAATATATTCTTTCATATCCCTCTCTCGGAATTGCTTAGAGCGCAATAAGGAAAATGAAGACTAAAATTGACAAAATGGAAAGTGATAAAAAAATGAAAAAATGAAAAAAAAGGAGAAAAAGACAAAGAAATCGGGAAAAAGTCAAAAAGAAATCCATCTAACTAATGAAGTTGGATGAACTACGTCTGACTTGATCCCGAAAGGGTACGTAGGCAGCCTCACTGAGGTTCAGTCATAATAAAGAAAAATCCAAAATATTCCCCACATATTGAAACTGGGGCAGAAGTTAAGTTTAATAATTCCGAGAGTTGTAAATATCTTTGAAACCTCGTGAGATTTTGAGCCTTTATACCTTTCTTTCTCAACCCATCCAAAAGCCACGTTACAGTCCAAAGAAAGACCTTCTGATCAATTCCAAAATGATAACGAATGCAATGAAGGAGGAACGAAGCATCGGACAACACCTGTGGTAAGAAAACAAAATACAAAAAGGAAAAATGAAAAATGAAAAAATGAGAGAGTCTCATCGGTGAAAACCTTAACCGGCACTGTGAGGCGATTGTGAGTTTGAGAGAAATAAAATGAGAGAGTCTCATCAGTGAAAACCTTAACCGGCACTGTGAGACGACTGTGAGGTTGAGAGAATAAATGAGAGAGTCTTATTAGTGAAAACCTTTCGAGGCACCGTAGGACGATCGTGATGACTACCAGAAAAGAGAAAAGCAAAAAAATAGTAACGGTTTGGGTTGGAAACAACTGGGAGACAGAATAATGATTAGAACAAACTGGGTCAGAGTTTAAATACATGGCATGGTCAGCGGAATCAGCCAGCAAATACCCATATAAGTTATATCATCTCTCCAAAATGCCCTTACCTTTCTTTCATTTTTTCTGCATTTCATTATTTACCTTTTGAGAGCTAACTACCAGCTCCTGATAACGAAAGCTGAAACAACACTGGGTCAGAAAAAAAGAAGAGTTGGGAAGGAAATAAGGAAGTTTGGCAAACATGGCTAAAGGAAAGAAAACAAAACAAAAATGGAAAAAGTGAGAAAATACCAAAAGAGTCTGCAAGGGATAAGCAGTTGAAAGTTACACAGCATGAGAAAAGCAAAAAAAGAAGAAAGCAATAAGAAGCAGGGACGGCAGATGCCACTTGCCAGCGGTTTATATCTAATAAATTTTGTTTCATGCAGGAACAAATTGTCACTCATCACTTTAAAGTGAATGTGACCAATGTGGAAAAATAGAAAACACAAAAAGAGAAAGTTCACCAATAAGTGGAAAAATTCACAGGCAAGAGATAATTGGTAAAAGAAAATACCAAAAAGAGGAAGGCAGCATCCTTTAAAATCCACTCCCCAGTCCTCAGGCTGCGGGAATACTTTTCTGCATCGCATTGCACGTTTAATTTTCGTTAGGTGCCCACCTTCGAATACGGGAATATTTTCTGCATCGCATTGCACGTTTAATTTCTGTTAGGTGCCCACCTTCGAATACGGGAATATTTTTCTGCATCGCATTGCACGTTTAATTTCTGTTAGGTGCCCACCTTCGAATACGGGAATATTTTCTGCATCGCATTGCACGTTTAATTTCTGTTAGGTGCCCACCTTCGAATACGGGAATATTTTTCTGCATCGCATTGCACGTTTAATTTCTGTTAGGTGCCCACCTTCGAATACGGGAATATTTTTATGCATCGCATTGCACGTTTAATTTCTGTTAGGTGCCCACCTTCGAATACGGGAATAGTTTTCTGCATCGCATTGCACGTTTAATTTCCGTTAGGTGCCCACCTTCGAATACGGGAATATTTTTCTGCATCGCATTGCACGTTTAATTTCTGTTAGGTGCCCACCTTCGAATACGGAAATATTTTTCAGTATCGCATTGCACGTTTAATTTCTGTTAGGTGCCCACCTTCGAATACGGGAATATTTTTCTGCATCGCATTGCACGTTTAATTTCGGTTAGGTGCCCACCTTCGAATACGGGAATATTTTTCTGCATCGCATTGCACGTTTAATTTCCGTTAGGTGCCCACCTTCGAATACGGGAATATTTTTCTGCATCGCATTGCACGTTTAATTTATGTTAGATGCCCACCTTCGAATACGGGAATATTTTTCTGCATCGTATTGCACGTTTAATTTTTGTTAGGTGCCCACCTTCGAATACGGGAATATTTTTCTGCATCGCATTGCACGTTTAATTTCTGTTAGGTGCCCACCTTCGAATACGGGAATATTTTTCTGCATCGCATTGCACGTTTAAATTCTGTTAGGTGCCCACCTTCGAATACGGGAATAATTTTCCGCATCGCATTGCACGTTTAATTTCTGTTAGGTGCCCACCTTCGAATACGGGAATATTTTTCTGCATCGCATTGCACGTTTAATTTCTGTTAGGTGCCCACCTTCCAATACGGGAATATTTTTCTGCATCGCATTGCACGCTTAATTTCTGTTAGGCGCCCACCTTCGAATACGGGAATACATTTCTGCATCGCATTGCACGTTTAATTTCTGTTAGGCGCCCACCTTCAAACACGGGAATACATTTCTGCAAGTTATGGTGTATGTAGCTAAAAGCCCACACTGGGGCAGGAAAAAAAAAAGAGGAAAAGTTTGTTGTTTTGTTTTGAGCAGGTTTCAGCTCGAGGACAAGAAGTACCATTGAAAATCAAAAAAAAAAAAAAGAGAGGGGGAAAGCAATAAAAGAAAATCAACAAAAAAGAGAGCCGGCATCACCGAAAATCAAGAAAAAAGGAAGAAAAGCAAAAGCTAGATTAGGAACAATTGTAATTGTAGGATTATAGCTTAGAATAGCTTCTTCATTTTACATTTCTCCCCCGGTGTAATAAGGAGTCAGTCAGCAATGACAGCAGTAACAACAGCAACAGCAGTGAGATCACAGTCCGTGGTAGTCCCAGCTACCAGACCTTCCCGAACTACACTGACCTGATTCCTGTTTAGCCCAGGATATGTAGGCAACCTCTGAAGCGGGGTGCGGTCAACTTTTTCAAAATGCTTTACAATGGAATACTCGAACGGGTAAAAATCTGTAATGACCCGGCCCATCGTTACGGGAAATTACCACCCCGTTATGTTGTAATTACATGTTTTATGATTTTATATCAGTGTTAGAGTCCATCGGGTGAGTTAGGAGTGAATTGGATTGAAAATGAGGCATATAGCATTTTTGAAGGAAACTTGAACATGGAAAGTCAACCTGGAGTTGACTATTTGATTAGAGGGCTCGGAATCGGATTCTGATGATTCGGTTAGTTCCGGGAGGTGATTTATGACTTAGGAGAGCAATCGGAAATGAATTTGGAGGTCCGGTGTAGTTTTAGGCTTGAATTGGCTAAGGTTGAATTTTGACGAAATCCGAACGGTAGGTGAGATTTTGATCCGGGAGTCGGAATGGAATTCCGACAGTTGCAGTAGCTCCGTTAGGTGATTTTGGATATGCCTGCAAATTTTCAGGTCATTCGGACATCGTTTGGTCGGGTTTTTGATCGAATGTGAATTTTTGAAGTTAAAGTTAAACTTAAGCTTGAATTTGTTGAAAAAGGACGATTTTGATGTTAACGATAGAGTTTTGATGATTGGAACAAGTTTGAATGATGTTATAAGTGGTGTTAGTACTTTTAGTTGAGGTCCCGGAGGCTTCGGGGTAAATTCGGATGCCCAACGAGTCATTTTTGGAAGATTTTTGCCGTTTTCGAGCATAAATGTAATGATCCAAAGGTCTATTTTTAGTTTTAGAGATCCAAATTTGATTTCGAGACTTTGAGAATTTAAATAATGAATTATAGGACTGATCCGGAAATTTTGGTTTAATTTCATCAAGTCGCGATTGGGTTTTTGACGCGAAACATGAGTTAATTGTTTAACGAGCGAAATTGATGTTGCACTGAGAAAATGAGATCCAAATTCAGTTTTGTTTGAACCATTGGATCCGTAACAAAATTACGGAGCCATAGGAAAAAGAATCGTCAAATTCCGAGTTCGTATGATTGAGTTATAGCATTTTTAGTGAAATAAAAAGCTGCTGCAATTTTCTGGGGCAAATCTGTCATTTTCGCTTCTGCGATGAACAGTACCCGCAGGAGCGGGTGAACAGTGACTTTTCGCTTCTGCGATGAACAGTGCCGCAGAAGCGATGAACAGTAAATCGCACCTGCGGTGAACAGTAACCGCAGATGCGAAAATCGCTGGGCTTTTAATTGGGGCAATCCGAGAGTTTCTTCATTTTTGGAGCTAGGGAGCTCGGATTGAAGCGATTTTCGAAGCGATTTTCACCATATGGATGGGGGTAAGTGTTCTATATCCAAAAGTGATTATATTCAATGATTCCTGGTTATTTTTCATCAAGTATTAGTGAATCAAATGGAAGAAATTGGAGAAAATTTGTAAACTTTTCAAAAACGAAAATTTAGGATTTGAAGGGTGGTCATTTGTGGTCCGATTTGGGAGTTCTTGATATGTACGGACTCGTATCGAGATGAGGGTTCCGAATATGTAACTTTCATAATTTTTCGAGAAGCGTACCGAAAGTCGGGTTTTGGCAACTTTGGGAATTTTGATGTAAATTAAGTTGTTTTGACTGGGTATCATTCCATTGGTCTAATTTGATGTGTATTTATTATATTTGATCAGATTCTACACGTGCGAAGCTTGATTCTCATGGCAAGGGCATCGCGGAGTAGTCGTCGCGCCGTATTGAGGTGAGTAATAGATGTGGGTGATGACCAGGCGGGTTCGAAACCCCGGTATACCACTTTGTGACGCTGTATAGCGGCGAGACACGCACACTCTTGAGAGTGCGGGGTCGATTATGAATTGGAGACTATAGTTTAGTCCGACCTGTTGATACTGTGTTATTGGCTATTCTCGAGCCGTTGAACCTCCTTCTCGGATGGTTACATACTGTAATGTGATATTGGCTATTCTCGAGCCGTTGAACCTCCTTCTTGGATGGTTGAGTATGTTTGTGGGCTGTGAGCCAGTTATTGGATCCCGCGAGGATCGTTATCATTGTCTTATCATATAGACATGCTAGTTTACTACTAGTCCGCCGCTATTTCGTTATTATGCTATTTCCAATCTCTGGAACTTGATGTTACTGTTTTCCAACTGAAAAATTGATAAAAGAGTTTTCAAAAACTACTTTTGAGCCCGCGAGGTTGTATCCGCATATTAGCCGACTAGTAGTGGATCGGGCCGCGCGCCGCGACGATATATATGTTGGATCGGATCGCACGCCGCAGTTGTATCTCTATGAGATGTGCTTGGGTCCGTAGGAGCCCCTCCGAGTCCGAACCCCCACGATGAGCACGGGTACCCAAAATCGGAGTCGGGCTACACGCCGTAGCGGTCATATCATGCATTGCATTGCATTTAGCTACATACGCTAGTTGTTATACTGTGTTGCTGGTACTTGTTGGTAACAGGTACAGTTGATATTGATTCTGTGACAGGGTATTCGATTATAGCTTTACATAGTGCTTTATTGCGGATTTCTTATCTCGCACTGTCTTACCCTTGTTTATTACCACCGAGTCCGGCGATACTCATTTTACTCCCCGCACCTTGTGTGCAGATCCAGGTACCTCTCAGCAGTGATCCAGTAGCTGTGCGAGGCGACGTTTGTGGATATTCGAGGTAGCCGCAGAGTCCGCAGGACCCGATATTCCTTCCTACCGTCTTTTGATTTTGTATTGACATTTCTTTCCGCACTTGGTATCTTGTAAATCTTTATACACTCATGTTCAGTAGAGGCTCATGACTCTTGACCCTTGGTCTATGGGAGTTGATGTATTATGGGGCTTGGTTTCCCGTTTTCGTTATATGCATCACCGTTATTTCGTAAATTAATATGCTTAAATGGGCAAAAGAGAGATTCTAGCTCCGTGGTCGATTGTGATTGGTCAGGCTGGCTTAGCAATGTGCTGGGCGCCATCACGACCGGATTTGGGGTCGTGACAATTACCCAATCGAAACAATTCAAAATACACCAAAACCCACAAAATGCCAAAACTCGACTTTCGGTACGCTTCTCGAAAAATTACGAAAGTTATATATTCGGGTTCCTTATCTCAACACGAGTCCGTGCATATAAAATTTGAAATTCCTTCCACACGTCTGTGTACGCATTGAGCGCTCAGTAATGTAATTGCCTTATGGCTTATGATTTCCTCGAACGAGGGGCGAGATATAATCTCGGTGAGTTCATGTTGGGCCAGTCAGGATGACTTGAGGTTGGACCTTGTTTATGACTTGAGCATTGAGGTGCTGATTTTGTGAGTGGTGGCAATAGATAATGTACTGAGGGTTTGAAATCCCGTATTTTTGTACTATACAGTGCTATGCTGAGATAATACACGCGTCATGTGACGAGCGTGGTGGTATTGTGACCGAGGATTTGGACTTGATCCTTCCCGATTGATTATTACTGTGTAAAATGACTGAGACTAGGCTTATATTTATGTACTTGAGCTAGTAGCCATGTTTGGGGCCTTCTGCCGATCTGTAGTGTATTAAGGAGGCTTACTAATGGATGAGCTGTTAATTGTTCGACTCTTACCTAATCTGTTGTGTAGCTCCGACCTATGGGCGTGGTGAATATTTACCATATCTCTTAATTGGAAGGTAAAGTGCCTTATGTGTAGTGGAACGAGTTCAAACTCGGGAAGACTAAAGTGATTATGCTATGTGTATCCTGGTGGAAGGTATTGTGCTGAAATGCTAAATTGAGGCGAGGTAGGTGGGTTGATTCTCATGTGTAATTGAAAGGTATTGATATGTGTTATGATTCGAGCAGATACAACGCAGGTTCAAGTATAAATTGTGATAATATGATTCGTGTAGTATTGAGATTTAATGTTGTTGAAATACATTGTGATATCTTGTTGAGTTGTGGAAGTATTGTTAGAATGGTTTGGTGATTCTCCGGCAGGTGGATAGGCCAATTTACAAAGGAAACTCTGTAGAATTTTTTGGAAAATTTAGGACTTAGAAAAGATTTTATCACCTAAAGAGGGGGCGTAACTGTTGTGTGTGAATGAATGCAAGAATTGCAAAAGAGTTAATATTTCCGATGATTCAAATCTTCGCCGAAGCTTGTAAATGACTTGAGTTTAATCTAACTAGAACCTTGTGGCATCATTTGAGTAAGAATGCTATGAGTGGCTAAAAGTGCTTTGATGTATGGCTCCGAGATAAGTTGGGGAGGTTGTTATTGATTAACTGATTGCACTGTTGTGTGCTGTGTGTTGATTCTGTCTCTAAGTATGTTGGGAAAATTCTGATAAAGTTTATGGTGCATCGTAGATGTGAAGAAATACTAGGATGTTTTGAACTGATATTGGTAAAGAATGTTCGGTGTATAGAAAGTTAAGATATGTCAGGGTTCTAGCAAGGCACGAGTGGATTTGTTCAATAAGACAGTTGAACTACAACTGAGTAAGGGTGAATGACACCCGAGAATTGTTGTACGGTGTTCAAGATTTTGCTTGTAACAGTCAGGTGTCTTAAGATTGTGCATGTGGCTAAAGACGGTGGTTTCGTTAGAAAAGGGCAAGACTTGTGTTATATTATGTGAATGATGGGATTCTATGTAATCCGTATTGGAAAGTAATGATAACAATTTAAAAATCGCGGGAAGTTCATCAAAATAAAGTGTGGTGGAATGTGGTACTTCTGGGAACACCGAGAGAGTATTCGGTGGCCTATGGGTCTTAGACCGTGTGGTCTTGTGTACGAGTCTTGTGTGGTAAAAAGGGTTGAGGCATTGTCGTGCTACAGTAAAGACTGATATTAAATCAGAGATGAATCAGAAAGGAAACTGGGTAAATGGAACAACTTGTTAATAAACCCGAATGGTATAAAAAGGAATACGATTAATTCCTGGTATGTGGTTGAAGTAATGAGTCTTGCAGATATTGTGCAACAAAGCTCTTGAGTGCTGACAATTGTGTAACTTGATATGGGTATAAGGATTCAGTCCTGGCAGTTTAACTTATGCAATGTAATTGGGAGAAAGAGTTTATGATGTATTATGGAAGGTTGATAATGGTATGTTCTAGGTTTTGAGATCAGTTCATAATATATGGGGAGTCATTAATATTACTGAGCAGCGCGGACAGCTGCAAGTGATTTAAGAATCGATCTTTCCGGTGATTAAGGAAAATGGTGCAGCTATTCTAGTGAATTGGCAGGGAATATGGTCCAAAAAGACAAGGTAATGTAAACTGATAATATCTAGTGGTATGGTGGTATTCTCTTGTTGGATCGCCTGTAATAATTGAGTCGTTGATGGCATAGTGAAATTCCTGAATGGCTTTCGTGGTATGAATGGACGCTTGATGTGCGTTATGTATTCGTACGGTGGAGTACGGAATCAAGCATAGTGATTCATGTGTTATATATGTGTTGGAGACTTGAAGTTCTCGTTAGTCCGCCTATGCGGTGGTTGAATATCATGTGTATCGACACTGTTTAGTGATTATTGGAAATTGGAAGCCCTAGTGACTATCTCGTTACTTGATGTGATGAATTTGGATTGTGATACTTGATTGCTGACTTGTTGTCATGGGTTAGGTTGTCTAGGCTAATGTGATATGGACCATGATGGAATGGCACAAATTGCCTGGCAGAGTGCATCAAAGTATGCTCCAGCGGGGTAGTTGTACCTCAGGACCAGCGGACGGCTGGTGGGTATTGCTTTGTCGGTTGGGCCTTCGTAGCGGATATCAGTGCAGAGGTTTCTACCATTGATTTAGTTCCGATAGTGAGGAACTTTGTCGGATCTGTTTTTTGTGTCCGAGCTTGAGGCTATATATGTTTACTGTAATGAGCAATTCGACTCGATGTGCATTTCTTTTGCGAAGGTATGGTATCCGGATCGGGTGGCACGCCGCCACGGGTATGTCGTTGGGGCGGGTTGCACGCCGCAACAGAAGATTGTGAAAATATAGTTAGTTATATGCTACCTGGTATACAATACTTCCTCGCTTCTGAGGAGAAGTCCGTTTTGAGTATCGCTGGGCGAATGGCACATCGGTTGTGTCCTTTCAGGATTTAATAGCATACGTTAATTGTTTCACCGTGGGTGAGGTTGATTGCTTGGGTTCAAGACCTAGATCTGTGCGTGGCTAACCGTTTCAGCTTAGTGGCTTGAGGTGCTTCATGAGTTATAATGTTGGGATAAAATCACGAGTCTTGGCAAGGCCACGTGATGTTATGACCTCTCGAGAAGGATTCAGGTACTCTATTTCTATAATGCGAGACGCGATCTCAGTTCTATGTTATGATGGCACAGAGGAATTGAATTGCAGCTCTTTTGCTGGAGACAGTTATCATGATTTGAGCTGTCATGATTCGAGTGTTTGCAGACGTTTCCGTTGGAGCCTATGTTGTGCTCGTCACGGCTTAGGCCGGTGGTTGAGATGTCATGTCACCAGTGTGGTGTGTTATGATTGAAATGACCGTTGGAGTCATTAATGAATACGAGCATATTGGATCTTAGCTTGTTAGAAAGGTAAAAATCGAGGTTTGGCTCCGAAACATTTTGTGGTACCGGTTTTAAAAGGGAAATAGATTCACGAATGGTTAACCTGAGAGATGGGTTCGGTATATCGCGTGCTTCAGCTGCCATGGGCAGGATATGGAGGTGTTGGAATAAGACTCTATCTAATAAAAGAGGTTTTCAGCAAGTATTTGGATATTGTGGCCAATTGTTGTGATTAGAGACTATCGTCTCGAGTGATTGGGTTGTCGATACATCATATGATCTCACCCGGAGTAGTGAATATGGGTTATTGCAGTGGATTCGAGTGTATCCTGAGTATAGGCATGGGATTTGCAATTGGCATATGATTTCGGAAAGTACAATGTGATTTATGGTTAAGATGGTCTGTGAAATTTTGACTATATGGTGTTTTCGGACTTATGTGAGATAGGGTGACGTATGATCGCCCGAATATATGCTTGGTAAGGTCATTCAGCTATTGGGTTGCTTCTAGTACAACTATGAGTACGCTCGAGGACGAGCGATTGTTTAAGTTGGGGAGAATGTAACGAACCGGCCCGTCGTTACGGGAAATTACCACCCCGTTATGTTGTAATTACATGTTTTATGATTTTATATCAGTGTTAGAGTCCATCGGGTGAGTTAGGAGTGAATTGGATTGAAAATGAGGCATATAGCATTTTTGAAGGAAACTTGAACATGGAAAGTCAACCTGGAGTTGACTATTTGATTAGAGGGCTCGGAATCGGATTCTGATGATTCGGTTAGTTCCGGGAGGTGATTTATGACTTAGGAGAGCAATCGGAAATGAATTTGGAGGTCCGGTGTAGTTTTAGGCTTGAATTGGCTAAGGTTGAATTTTGACGAAATCCGAACGGTAGGTGAGATTTTGATCCGGGAGTCGGAATGGAATTCCGATAGTTGCAGTAGCTCCGTTAGGTGATTTTGGATATGGCTGCAAATTTTCAGGTCATTCGGACATCGTTTGGTCGGGTTTTTGATCGAATGTGAATTTTTGAAGTTAAAGTTAAACTTAAGCTTGAATTTGTTGAAAAAGGACGATTTTGATGTTAACGATAGAGTTTTGATGATTGGAACAAGTTTGAATGATGTTATAAGTGGTGTTAGTACTTTTAGTTGAGGTCCCGGAGGCTTCGGGGTAAATTCGGATGCCCAACGAGTCATTTTTGGAAGATTTTTGCCGTTTTGAGCATAAATGTAATGATCCAAAGGTCTATTTTTAGTTTTAGAGATCCAAATTTGATTTCGAGACTTTGAGAATTTAAATAATGAATTATAGGACTGATCCGGAAATTTTGGTTTAATTTCATCAAGTCGCGATTGGGTTTTTGACGCGAAACATGAGTTAATTGTTTAACGAGCGAAATTGATGTTGCACTGAGAAAATGAGATCCAAATTCAGTTTTGTTTGAACCATTGGATCCGTAACAAAATTACGGAGCCATAGGAAAAAGAATCGTCAAATTCCGAGTTCGTATGATTGAGTTATAGCATTTTTAGTGAAATAAAAAGCTGCTGCAATTTTCTGGGGCAAATCTGTCATTTTCGCTTCTGCGATGAACAGTACCCGCAGAAGCGGGTGAACAGTGACTTTTCGCTTCTGCGATGAACAGTGCCGCAGAAGCGATGAACAGTAAATCGCACCTGCGGTGAACAGTAACCGCAGATGCGAAAATCGCTGGGCTTTTAATTGGGGCAGTCCGAGAGTTTCTTCATTTTTGGAGCTAGGGAGCTCGGATTGAAGCGATTTTCGAAGCGATTTTCACCATATGGATGGGGTAAGTGTTCTATATCCAAAAGTGATTATATTCAATGATTCCTGGTTATTTTTCATCAAGTATTAGTGAATCAAATGGAAGAAATTGGAGAAAATTTGTAAACTTTTCAAAAACGAAAATTTAGGATTTGAAGGGTCATTTGTGGTCCGATTTGGGAGTTCTTGATATGTACGGACTCGTATCGAGATGAGGGTTCCGAATATGTAACTTTCATAATTTTTCGAGAAGCGTACCGAAAGTCGGGTTTTGGCAACTTTGGGAATTTTGATGTAAATTAAGTTGTTTTGACTGGGTATCATTCCATTGGTCTAATTTGATGTGTATTTATTATATTTGATCGGATTCTACACGTGCGAAGCTTGATTCTCATGGCAAGGGCATCGCGGAGTAGTCGTCGCGCCGTATTGAGGTGAGTAATAGATGTGGGTGATGACCAGCGGGTTCGAAACCCCGGTATACCACTTTGTGACGCTGTATAGCGGCGAGACACGCACACTCTTGAGAGTGCGGGGTCGATTATGAATTGGAGACTATAGTTTAGTCCGACCTGTTGATACTGTGTTATTGGCTATTCTCGAGCCGTTGAACCTCCTTCTCGGATGGTTACATACTGTAATGTGATATTGGCTATTCTCGAGCCGTTGAACCTCCTTCTTGGACGGTTGAGTATGTTTGTGGGCTGTGAGCCAGTTATTGGATCCCGCGAGGATCGTTATCATTGTCTTATCATATAGACATGCTAGTTTACTACTAGTCCGCCGCTATTTATGTTATTATGCTATTTCCAATCTCTGGAACTTGATGTTACTGTTTTCCAACTGAAAAGTGATAAAAGAGTTTTCAAAAACTACTTTTGAGCCCGCGAGGCTGTATCTGCATATTAGCTGACTAGTAGTGGATCGGGCTGCGCGCCGCAGCGAGATATATATGTTGGATCGGACTGCACGCCGCAGGAATATCTCTATGAGATGTGCTTGGGCTGTAGGAGCCCCTCCGGAGTCTGAACCCCCACAGTGAGCACGGGTACCCAAAATTGGAGTCGGCTACACGCCGTAGCGGTCATATCATGCATTGCATTGCATTTAGCTACATCTGCTAGCTGTTATGCTATTGATTGGTATTTGTTGGAACAGGTACAGTGAAGATTGATTCTATGACAGGGTAGCTGATTATAGCTTTACATAGTGCTTTATTGCGGATTTCTTATCTGCACTGTCTTACCCTTGTTTATTACCACTGAGTCTGGCAGTACTCATTTTACTCCCTGCACCTTGTGTGCAGATCCAGGTACCTCTCAGCAGTGATCCAGTAGTTGTGCGAGGCGACGTTTGTGGATATTCGAGGTAGCTGCAGAGTCCGCAGGACCCGATATTCCTTCCTACTGTCTTTTGATTTTGTATTGACATTTCTTTCCGCACTTGGTATCTTGTAAATCTTTATACACTCATGTTCAGTAGAGGCTCATGACTCTTGACCCTTGGTCTATGGGAGTTGATGTATTATGGGGCTTGGTTTCCCGTTTTCGTTATATGCATCACTGTTATTTCGTAAATTAATATGCTTAAATGGGCTAAAGAGAGCTTCTAGCTCCGTGGTCGATATTGATTGGTCAGGCTGGCTTAGCAATGTGCTGGGCGCCATCACGACCGGATTTGGGGTCGTGACAAAATCGTTCATAGTTGTTCACTTATCTTTGCACGGAAACTCTTCGTGTCCCCGAGCAAAGAGGGGCAGCTGTGAGCACGTGATTTTTACCCTACACATGAGTTATTCCTATAAAATTCAAAATAAATAATTTTTCCTTATTTTCTAAATTTTGTGCGAATTTTGTGTTAGTTGTTTTGCATATTATTTGCGTGTGATAAATGAAAATACAAAATTTGCATCTTTAGGAAATTAATTCTTTTTCTAACAAATTAAAGAAAAAATAAAAAAAAAATTAGCTAGCTTTTAAATTGAAAATTGTCAAAAAGAGGTAATTAGTTGGTTTTAAATAAGTTTCAAATAATTACAAAGTAGAATAAATACAAAATATAAAAAAATACAAAAAGAATAAAATACAAAAAAAAAATACAAGTTAGATTAACAAGGAAAATACAATGAACAAAAGAGTAGAAAGAAGATTTGGGCCAAACACCCTAGCCCAATCGCCCCAACCCAGCGGCTGAACCCCAGGCCCAAACGGCCAATAAATCCTAGCCCAGCCGGTCCCAAATTACCCAAGCCCAAAACCCGGTTTCCCCCTTCTTTAATCCCAGCCATTTAATCCATCAATCTAACTGCTCCAATTCATCACTACAACCTAAGTATATCAAACACAAAAACCTTAAACAACCTTAAACATATTCACACATACAAACACTCCTTGTCTATCCAAACAACCACAGCCGCGTCTCTCTCCCTTCACCTCTCCCTGCCGCGCCGCCTAGGGTTCCGCCACCCATGGCGGCGGACGGTCTCTTTTCCGGTAAAAAATAACACCAAATGACTCCCCTCATCCTCCTCATCATAGTGCCGCCATTAGTTCCCTTCAAATACCGCCGTATCTTCTCAAACAACAAACCCTAATGGCGCCGCCACCCACTTCCCACGGCGGTGCCGCCTCAAAAACTACCCCCAAATTAACCCCTCACCGTTCTTTTAAACTCCCTCATGCCATGACAAGAAAATCAAGTCTCAAAGGCTGCCGGAATTCAACAAAAATCGAGAAATCCGCTGGTAAAAACAAAATTCAAGAAGTGATACCGGGTTGTCGAAACGCGAAGAGATTCAAGAAAAGAAGAAAGAAAAACCGAAGAAAAAGAAAAAAAACGGGATAAACAGAAAAGGAAAAAAATCGGCAAAGAGCTAAGTTTCCTTATCTCTCTGTTTTTGTGCTTTGTGTTGTTCTCTTCTTTGATTTTAATTTTAATTAATTTTTTGTCACTTTTATGTAGTATTATTTTCGGCCATGCTTTGATTTTATTAGTATTATTAGGTTTTTAGATTTGTTAGATTTTTTTGTTTAATTGATTCTATTTTTCTGTTAGTTTCTAATAGTTTTAACAATTTTTAGATTTTTGTTAAAGATTGTTAGGTTTTCTGTTATTTTTAGATTTTTTTAGTATTGGATTTTCTGTTAAAATTGGTAACTTCTCACTGAAAAGTGTTTTCCTGATAATCTGCTAAGTAATGTCTTCGTGTTGCATACTATATCATCATCATTATTATGGTTTTAGTTTTCAGCTCTTCATTGTGTTTCGATAAATATGTGGCTTCTTACTTCATCTTTTTTTTAATTGATTTTGGGACTTCTAGATAAATATTAAAGCACAGTGCATAATGTAAATAGGAAAGTATGTATGAGTGCCACACTGTCCTTGGTCGATCTGTGCTGCTTCTTTAGTGTAAAAAAATGCATAAAGATTGGTTAATTGTGATTAGTGGAATTGTGTTAGTGAATTTGATATTGATCGACACTTAGGATGTATTGGTTATAGCTGTTCGATTAGTGATTAAGTTCGACTATAAGATTCGCCCCTTAGACAAGTTTAGATTCAAGTTAAATCGATAGTTGAAATCACACGATTCGTAGCAACCTAAGGCGATTACTTGATAGATTCAATTTCGGTTAGTTATTTCGATTAATAGGACTCACCATCTATCAAATTGTTCCCGAGTCTTGTTAATTGAATAATTGAACAAAAGTGGCTATGTTAGTAAGACTGCCTAGGGTTGGTTATGAGTGTAATGTGAATTTAGTTATTGAATTAATTATGAATTTAAAGTAGTTAAAAGGGCTAATTGGCTAATTGAACAATAGTCACTTAGTTGTGGCTATTTGATAAATACAATCTGAAAATGGGTTAAAATAGGGATAAAATACAGAATTTAGGAAAGTAATAAGCCTTAAGAAGTAGGGGTAAATTGGGAAAAGGAAGTTGGTAAACTTGTAATAAGATTAAAAGGAAAATGGTGCAATTGGAAAGGAAATTGGTATAATTGTGATAAATTTAGAGCTTTTAGGGTAATTTGGGCATAATAAAAAGTATCTTAGTGAATATTAAAGGGAAATAAGGGTACAATAGGAATTCCTAGGAAATAGAACATGGTAGAGTATTCTAGAAGGGGTTTTAGTGTAGCTTTCACTAGAATAATTGCACTAACTTGTGCAACAAGCTAAAAATTGAAAGGGTTTTAGTGAAATATTTTCTTTGATTTTGGACTATAAATAGGCATTTTCAGCATTAATAATAGGGAGTTCCTTCTGATTTTTTTAAGGTCTCTTTTAGAAGTTGGAACCAAATAAACCTAGAAAAATCCAAAAAATATTAGTTAAATTTCAGATCTGAAATTAACATTTCAGATTAGTTTTTCTTCTCTTTTGTCTTCAAATTATCTTCAAAAAAATCCAAAAACAATAGTAGATTCATTACAAATCAGTAGGAGACTGTTTCTTTGAGTGAAATTGGGATTTCGAAGCAATTTTGGAGTTTTGAAAATCATCTCCTGGGTTAATTGTCTATTTCATTGCTGCTGTATATTTACTGCTGGAATTTTGTTGCTGATATCTTGTAAAGACTGTTGCTGATCTCTCTTCTATTTTCTGGATTTTCTCAGGTACACATCATTGTCAATATAAACTCTATTGAATGAAAACAAAGCTGGAATTTGCAAGTTTTGATCTATTCAGCTTTAGATTAATTTTGTAGTATCAGTTATCATAGTGATTTGAGTTAAATTTAGATGAATGTATGATTAAACCTTTATGTCTAGTAGTACGTTGGACTGTCTTTCTTAAAAACCTTTTGGATTTGATTATGTTCTTACTTATATGATTCGAAACTGTTTGGACTGTCATTACAAGTCCTCATTTATTGTTATTATTCAATTACAAGGTTGAAAGAACATACTACAATTAGATAGCTCTTAGCTATTTTGTTGGACTGCATCATGAATTAAATTTTGGTTTAGTTTTATAGTAATAAAAAAATAGGTTCAAGCATTAAGTTAGATGTTATCACTTAGATTAAATCTGGAATAAGTAGAATTAATAGTTAACTGAAGATAAGGATAAGAAGGGAAATCTGATTGTAAATCTGTATAGGCACTAAGGAAATATAGCATTACACAAAGCATTTTTCGTGGACAAAACAGTTGCCCTGAATGTCGAGACATTTGAAATTATATTATTTGCATTAGTTTTAAAATCGAGATCATTGGTCTAGCTATTTGGGCCCAATTCAGGCGCTGAGAAAATAATGGTGTCCCAAGTGTAAGGCCCCGTGAAATTTTTGTGCATAAAACCTAGTAGATGTGGTGTCATGGTCCGAATGATGTGTTAGGAATGCGTAGAATTCTTCGCGGCGAGCTTGCGAGCCGCGGTTCGGACCCTTGGTAGTGATTTAAGTTTCAAAATGTAGAATAAAATTTTTTCCAGAAAAATGTCAATCTGCGGTGCACTTTTGCGACCGCGATACTTACATTTTGAATTCCACCTCTCTAAGAATCAGGCAGGATTGGAGACCAAGTTCTGAGTCCTAATGAAATCGCATGTCAATCTGCGGTGCACTTTTGCGACCGCAGAATCAACATGCGGTCCGCATAGTGACCGCAAATCGTTCCAGAGCCCGCGTAATTTTTGAGCCATTCTGCGGCCACTATGCGGACCGCATGTTGATTCTGCGGTCGCATAGTGACCGCATATTTGACCCCGACCCAGATTTTGTAACATTTTGACCCGATCTCTTCTTTAATATAACACCTTTCTTCTTCATTTTATCATATCATCTCACCAAAATTAGAGAGAGAAGAGAGGGTTTTTAGAGAGAAGTTCTTCATCTTCAAAGATTGTTCCAACTACTTAATTCCAAGGGATTCTAGGGCAAGGATTCAACTTCCCCCAATATTTTCAAGGTAAAAACCCTAACTATTTTCTTTGATTTTCAGTTTTAATTGGGTAAAGAGAGGTTTGCATATAATAGCTTTTGAAAATAGAATTTTTACACTCATGCATGCATGATTATTGAACTTGATTTCTAGTAAAAAGAAGTGGGTAGAAGTAAGAGTCTTCAAGAACAAGGTTGGCAAGAGTAGGATATCTTGGGTAAGCATAAAGTAGGAGGAAAAACATCATCACCAGGTATGTATGGCTAATTTTGATTCTTGTAAAATCGCCCATATATGTGAAATTGTTTGGCATGTGTTAATTTGAGAGATTTTATGTGATTTTTCGATATCATTGTTGTGTTGGGTATACAATTGATGATTGAACTACATTTGGTATGGTTTGAAATACGAATTGAAAGATGACAAAGAAATTGAAATTGGTACAGAACTGAGGAAAATTGCTGTGATGGCATATTTGGCTTATTGTGGAAGGAATTTGAAACACCTTAATTGTGGTAAATTGTTGAACATGATTATGTGGGCATTTTGATTTTTGGAATACTTGTAACTTGTTTTTGATATTGGCTTGAGAAGTAATTGAGAACATGAACCAATGTGTAAGTTGCTTATTTGAACTTGTTGAAATTGTGTGTAGTACCTTATCTGCTGTTTGAAATTGTTGTGTTTTCAACTGTAAGGCGGGGTCGTGTTGCGCGCCGCAACGTGGTGAAATAAGGTGTGGGTTGGGGTGATAAGGGTGGCCGAGGTAATAAGGGTGGTCGGGGGCAATAAGGATGGAAAGCGATCGAAATCGCTATTGAAAATTGATACATAAATCAATAATGTGAAATTGTGAAAGGAGACAGCAGGAGAGTTTGCAACCTGTGGGGCACTGATTGCCCCTTTGTTTGACTACTTGTGTTTTACGTGATTGATTGGTTATTGTTAAATTGGTTGATCGTGGAAAGTGCTTTGTGTGAGAATTATTTGAAATGAGGAAAATGTGGAAACATGGTTGGTTGGCTTAATTGATTGTTGATGTAATTTAATGGCTTGAGTTTACTTGGGACAAAGTTTGTCCATACATACCAATACAATTTAAGTGTACTGACGTCCCTTTTGCCGGGGCCGCTACATTCGTGTCATGATTGTAGGTGGATCAGTAGCAGGCACTTCAGCTCGTCGGCAGTAGTATTCTTCTCCTTCCACTGCCCGTCTTGGTGAACCCCTTTCTTCCTCGGGGCCTTGTGTGGTTCTTGCCACTTCGGTTTGGATTTCATTTTGGTTTTGAAAGGTATAGCCGGAGCCTTGTTACCGGCAAGTATTGTATTTCCCTTTTGTATCCTAGAGGCTCTGTAGACATGTAAACTGTGGGACTCCAGTCTTATATATATAAGGTGTTATGTCGGGCGTTGTAAAAGTTGAAATCTTGTTAATGAATCACTCGTATCATTTTATTTGATTAATGTGAAATCAATTATGATTAGTAATATATTTGGTTAATGAGAAACAGTCATCACAGGGGTAACGCGTGGGAATGAAAGGCACCCAGGTCCGCTTGACTGGGGCAACCCGGTCAGGCGCCGGTCATGTCCCTCGATTTGGGGCGTGACAAACTTGGTATCCGAGCTTAAGGTTTTAAAGTGTCCTAGGATGTCTCGGAGCCGTGTCTAGTAGTGCCCTTCTTATAGGTGTGTTGTCGACCACATCATATAAGTAGGGGGCTACACGGGCATTTAGGAATTTACCTACTTCTTTGTTAATCTATATCGTGCGGTAAAATGCAATGTGGAGATACCTGTGTCTAATTCGCGCCTTGTTCCCAAATTTTCAGAATATGGCACCTAAGAAGAAGGCTAGACTCGGCCTTAGGGCCAATGCCGGCCCAAGTGCGACTGTTAATCATGTACCCGATGCCGTGGGAGAGAATGACCCACCAGTCCCGAATTTGCCTGGCCTATCTGTTCAAAACCCAAGTATCCCTATTCCAGCTGCGGCAGAGGATGCCACCATTCCTCCTGCCAGTGTTCCTGACTCAGATACAGTTCCCGCTTCGGGCTCTGGTATCTCTAATGAAGAACTTAGGGGAGCCATCCATATGTTAACACAGCTAGTGGCCGCCCAGGCCCAGAGATCCCATGATGCCCCTGCATCCTCCAGCGGACAGGGAGATTCCTTTGGCTCCAGAGTCCATCAATTCTTGCGATTGGCCCCTCCAGAATTTTCAGGTACCGATCCAGAGGCTGACCCACAGGAATTCCTTGATGACATATACAAGACCCTCAGAGTGATGAAGGCTACAGATATAGAGGGGGTAGAGTTGCCCTCTTACAGGCTGAAGGGAGCGGCACGTTCATGGTTTGAAATGTGGGAGGATTCCCGTGAGGAAGGGGGCCCTCCGGCCGGATGGGATGAGTTCGTGGATGCATTTATGGACCACTTCTTACCTGCTGAGGCAATGGCAGCCCGTGCCACCGAGTTCGAGGTTCTCAAACAAGGCAGTATGAGTGTTTGGGAGTATCACATGGAGTTCGTAAGGTTGTCCAAGTACGCTCCTCATTTAGTGTCGACCACGGATGCCGGGTTCGACGGTTTGTTCGGGGCCTTAGCCCTTTGGTGGTGAATGAGGCCGCCACGGCAGCTTTGCACTCGGACATGAACTATGGGAGGATTGTGGGGTTTGCTCGGGCCACGGAGGCCAGGAAATCGAAGATTCGTGCAGAAGAGAAAGTAGCAGCGTAGGGCCGGTCAATGGGTCATTCGGGGAGATCACTTCCGGGGAGGGGGTCCTCAGGGGCCATCCCGGTCATATGCTCGGTCCTCCGCGAGTGCACCGCCATCCGTGCACAATCATCGGCAGGGGCAGTTACTCGAGACCCGGTTCGGACAGCAGGAGGTCTCGTCAGTCTGGTCATCCTGGGGTGAGATCCCGGCAGCAGGGGAGACCTACATGCCCCAAGTGTGGGAGATTTCATACAGAAACTTGCTACCTTGACCTTCCGGTGTGCTTCGGGTGCGGGGTGAGAGGTCATATTCAGCGGGATTGCCGTGCACCCCGTCAGGGTATAGGTAGGGGATCTGCTCAGTCATCCGGTTCTTCAGCTGCTACATCATCGGCGCGTACTCCAGCAGCAGCAGGGCGTGGTGCAGCTAGGGGTGGAGCTCAGGGTAGGGGTGGACCTAGCCGATTCTATGCATTGAGTGGCCGCCAGAATGCCGAGGCTTCTCCAGATGTTGTTACAGGTATCTTGTCTGTTCGGACTATTGATTGCTATGCCCTTATTGATCCGGGGTCCTCCTTGTCTTATGTTACTCCATTCATTGCTTCAAGTTTTGGGATGGAACCCGAACAGCTTCATGAGCCGTTCTCTGTGTCGACACCTATTGGTGATTCTATTACAGCCTCACGAGTCTATAGGAATTGTGTTGTTACGGTGGGTGGTCGTGATACCACAGCCGATCTTATTGATCTTGGGATGGTAGATTTTGATGTAATTATGGGGATGGATTGGCTCTATTCGTGCTTTGCCAAACTTGGCTGTCGAACGAGAGTTATGAGGCTCGAGTTCCCTAACGAGCCAGTTATTGAATGGAGAGGAAATGGTGTAGTGCCAAGGGGTAGGTTTATTTCCTACCTTAAGGCTTCGAAGATGATTAAGAAGGGGTGTATCTATCACCTGGTTCGGGTAACGGACACCACCTTAGAGGTGCCTACCCTCGAGTCCGTGCCAATTGTGAATGAATTTCCTGAAGTGTTTCCAGATGAGCTTCCAGGCATCCCGCCGGATAGGGAGATTGATTTCGGGATCGATGTAATGCCGGATACTCAGCCAATATCCATTCCACCATACAGAATGGCGCCAGCAGAGTTAAGGGAGTTAAAGGAGCAGCTGAGGGATTTATTAGAGAAAGGGTTCATACGACCGAGTGTGTCGCCGTGGGGTGCTCCGGTTCTCTTTGTCCGAAAGAAGGATGGGTCACTTCGAATGTGTATTGATTATCGGCAGCTCAACAAAGTCACCATCAAGAATAAATATCCTTTGCCTCGAGTGGATGATCCGTTTGACCAATTGCAGGGAGCGAGGTTCTTCTCAAAGATTGATTTACGGTCTGGGTACCACCAGTTGAAAATCAGGGAGCAGGATATTCCTATGACCGCCTTCAGAACTCGTTATGGTCACTTGGTTTTGGTCATGTCTTTTGGGCTAACCAACGCCCCAGCAGCTTTCATGGACCTTATGAATCGGATTTTCAAGCCATTCCTAGATTCCTTTGTGATTGTATTCATTGACGATATTCTCATCTACTCTCGGAGCGGGGAAGATCATGCCGTTCACCTCAGAGCAGCATTGCAGACCCTTCTTCAGCACATCAATTGTATGCCAAGTTCTCAAAATGTGAGTTTTGGTTGGAGTCCGTAGCTTTTCTAGGGCATGTTATTTCCAGTGAGGGAATTATGGTGGATCCTCGGAAGATTGCGGCAGTGAAAGAATTGGCCTAGACCCACGACCCCGACAGAGATTCGCAGCTTTTTGGGTCCGGCAGGGTACTATCGGAGGTTTGTAGAGGGATTCTCAACCCTCGCCTCCCCATTGACTAAATTGACGCAGAAGCAGTTAAGTTCCAGTGGTCCGAAGCATGTGAGAAAAGTTTCCAAGAACTGAAGTCAAGATTGACCTCGGCACCAGTATTGGCCTTGCCAGAAGGCAGAGAGGGATTTGTAGTCTATTGTGATGCCTCCAGAGTCGGTTTGGGATGTGTATTGATGCAGCACGGAAAGGTCATATCTTACGCTTCCAGGCAACTCAAGAATCACGAGAAGAATTATCCGACGCATGATTTGGAACTTGCAGCTGTTGTGTTTGCCTTGAAAATATGGCGACACTATCTTTATGGGGTTCATGTAGATGTGTTTTCGGACCACAAGAGCCTCCAGTATTTGTTCAAGCAGAAAGAGCTGAATCTGAGACAGCGGCGGTGGTTAGAATTACTCAAGGACTATGATATGGACATATTGTACCATCCAGGGAAAGCAAATGTGGTAGCTGGACGCTCTTAGTCGGAAATCCATGGGTAGTTTGGCTCATTTGGGTGTGGATCAGAGACCCCTGGCTCGAGAGGTTTACCAATTAGCCAGTTTGGGGGTTCGTATCTCGGCGTCAGATGAGGGAGATATCTTGGTGCATAATGGAGGAGAATCATCATTGGTCGCGGAAATCAAGGAAAAACAGTTCATGGATCCAGCATTGGTTCGGGTGAAGGAAGCAGTCATGAATGACAAGACCTCGGCATTTGTACTCAGCAGCGAAGATGGTGTATTGCGGTGTCAAGATAGGCTATGTGTTCCGGATGTGGACGAGCTTCGGGAAAGAGCGATGGCAGAGGCTCATACTTCCAGGTATTCTGTGCACCCTGGTTCAACGAAAATGTATCACGATCTCAAGGAGATTTATTGGTGGAACGGTATGAAAAGGGATGTAGCAGGCTTTGTAGCTAAATGTCCGAACTGTCAACAAGTGAAGGCCGAGCATCAACGACCCGGTGGATTAACTCAGCTTATAGAAATACCAAGGTGGAAATGGGAGATGATCAATATGGATTTCGTGGTAGGGTTACCTCGCACTCGGCGTAAGTTTGACTCAATATGGGTGATAGTGGATCGACTCACCAAATCAGCTCACTTCCTGCCTGTCAAGTCCACTGATACCGCGGAGCAATATGCAAGATTGTACATCAAAGAGATAGTAAGGCTTCATGGCACTCCACTTTCTATCATCTCATATCGCGGGGCTCAGTTCACAGCTAACTTTTGGAAGAAGTTTCAGCAAGGTTTGGGAACTCAGGTGAATCTCAGCACAGCTTTCCATCCACAGACCGACGGTCAGGCCGAGCGGACCATTCGGACGCTTGAAGATATGTTGCGGGCTTGTGTCTTAGATTTTAAAGGTAATTGGGATGAACACTTGCCACTGATAGAATTTGCTTATAATAACAGCTATCATGCTAGCATTCAAATGGCCCCGTTTGAGGCATTGTACGGGAGAAGATGTAGATCGCCAATCGGGTGGTTTGAGGTAGGTGAAGCGGAATTGCTAGGGCCAGATATGGTGTACGAAGCTATGGAAAAGGTCAAAGTTATTCAGGAGAGAATGAAAACAGCACAGAGTCGTCAAAAGTCCTATGCAGACGTTCGTCGAAGGGATTTGGAGTTTCAAGTCGATGATTGGGTGTTCTTGAGGGTATCTCCTATGAAGGGAGTCATGCGATTCGGGAAGAAAGGAAAATTGAGTCCTAGGTATGTCGGGCCATATCGGATCGTTCAAAGGATTGGTCAAGTTGCTTATAGGCTAGAGTTGCCTCCTGAGATGTCAGCAGTGCACCCGGTATTCCATGTGTCCATGTTGAAGAAAGTGATTGGAGATCCATCCACCATCATGCCAGTCGAAGCTATAGAGGTTAATGAAGATTTGTCATATGAAGAAGTTCCAGTTGCCATTCTTGATAGGCAAGTCCGTAAGTTGAGAAATAAGGAAGTTGCCTCCGTTAAAGTATTGTGGCGAAGTCAACAAGTTGAGGAGGCCACATGGGAAGCAGAAAAAGAGATGAAAGAAAAGTACCCCCATTTGTTTGATCAAGCCTAGAAGAAATTAGGTGACCCTCCTACTCCTAGTAGTTGTCATCTTGCCTAAGTTGTTTCCCTCTTAGTATTAGTAAGTCTCCTTTATTTGTAATGAGTTAGATGTGTTGTTACCTTGGGTCACTTGAACCGTTCTTGATAAATGAAAGCCTTATAAAGATTTACGTGTTTAATAAACAACTAATAGTAAGTGTAGATTGGTAATGATTTGTTAAGCGTACATGGTGTGTTAAAATGGTTAAATAAGGTAAGAATTCATTCGAAGTGACTAGTTTATGTGCAATTGTAACAATGTGATAGAATATGTGCATTCGTTGAGGTAAGAAGGTGTATACCAGCTGTGAATAGTGTTGTTGTTGTATATTGTTGTTTGGTGATGTGTTTCGGGGGCCCTCTGACAGGTGGATATGTCCATAATACAAAGGAAACTCTGGCGAAATTTTTCCAAAATATAAGAGTTAGTCAAAATTTTGATGGTTGCATATCATGTCTTTCAAAACCAACTCATTTATTTCAAAATCCTCATTCGAGGACGAATGATCTTTAGGGGGGGAGGATGTAAGGCCCCGTGAAATTTTTGTGCATAAAACCTAGTAGATGTGGTGTCATGGTCCGAATGATGTGTTAGGAATGCGTAGAATTCTTCGCGGCGAGCTTGCGAGCCGCGGTTCGGACCCTTGGTAGTGATTTAAGTTTCAAAATGTAGAATAAAATTTTTTCCAGAAAAATGTCAATCTGGCGGTGCACTTTTGCGACCGCAGAATCAATATGCGGTCCGCATAGTGACCGCAAATCGTTCCAGAGAGTTGCCCAAAATTGTGTCCAATGTGCGGTCGATATGCGATCGCATGTCAATCTGCGGTGCACTTTTGCGACCGCAGAATCAACATGCGGTCCGCATAGTGACCGCAAATCGTTCCGGAGCCTGCGTAATTTTTGAGCCATTCTGCGGCCACTATGCGGACCGCATGTTGATTCTGCGGTCGCATAGTGACCGCATATTTGACCCCGGCCCAGATTTTGTAACATTTTGACCCGATCTCTTCTTTAATATAACACCTTTCTTCTTCATTTTATCATATCATCTCACCAAAATTAGAGAGAGAAGAGAGGGTTTTTAGAGAGAGAAGTTCTTCATCTTCAAAGATTGTTCCAACTACTTAATTCCAAGTGGATTCTAGGGCAAGGATTCAACTTCCCCCAATATTTTCAAGGTAAAAACCCTAACTATTTTCTTTGATTTTCAGTTTTAATTGGGTAAAGAGAGGTTTGCATATAATAGCTTTTGAAAATAGAATTTTTACACTCATGCATGATTATTGAACTTGATTTCTAGTAAAAAGAAGTGGGTAAAAGTAAGAGTCTTCAAGAACAAGGTTGGCAAGAGTAGGATATCTTGGGTAAGCATAAAGTAGGAGGAAAAACATCATCACCCGGTATGTATGGCTAATTTTGATTCTTGTAAAATCGCCCATATGTGTGAAATTGTTTGGCATGTGTTAATTTGAGAGATTTTATGTGATTTTTCGATATCATTGTTGTGTTGGGTATACAATTGATGATTGAACTACATTTGGTATGGTTTGAAATACGAATTGAAAGATGACAAAGAAATTGAAATTGGTACAGAACTGAGGAAAATTGCTGTGATGGCATATTTGGCTTATTGTGGAAGGAATTTGAAACACCTTAATTGTGGTAAATTGTTGAACATGATTATGTGGGCATTTTGATTTTTGGAATACTTGTAACTTGTTTTTGATATTGGCTTGAGAAGTAATTGAGAACATGAACCAATGTGTAAGTTGCTATTTGAACTTGTTGAAATTGTGTGTAGTACCTTATCTGCTGTTTGAAATTGTTGTGTTTTCAACTGTAAGGCGGGGTCGTGTTGCGCGCCGCAACGTGGTGAAATAAGGTTTGGGTTGGGGTGATAAGGGTGGCCGAGGTAATAAGGGTGGTCAGGGGCAATAAGGATGGAAAGCGATCGAAATCGCTATTGAAAATTGATACATAAATCAATAATGTGAAATTGTGAAAGGAGACAGCAGGAGAGTTTGCAACCTGTGGGGCACTGATTGCCCCTTTGTTTGACTACTTGTGTTTTACGTGATTGATTGGTTATTGTTAAATTGGTTGATCGTGGAAAGTGCTTTGTGTGAGAATTATTTGAAATGAGGAAAATGTGGAAACATGGTTGGCTGGCTTAATTGATTGTTGATGTAATTTAATGGCTTGAGTTTACTTGGGACAAAGTTTGTCCATACATACCAGTACAATTTAAGTGTACTGACGTCCCTTTTGCCGGGGGCGCTACATTCGTGTCATGATTGTAGGTGGATCAGTAGCAGGCACTTCAGCTCGTCGGCAGTAGTATTCTTCTCCTTCCACTGCCCGTCTTGGTGAACCCCTTTCTTCCTCGGGGCCTTGTGTGGTTCTTGCCACTTCGGTTTGGATTTCATTTTGGTTTTGAAAGGTATAGCCGGAGCCTTGTTACCGGCAAGTATTGTATTTCCCTTTTGTATCCTAGAGGCTCTGTAGACATGTAAACTGTGGGACTCCAATCTTATATATATAAGGTGTTATGTCGGGCGTTGTAAAAGTTGAAATCTTGTTAATGAATCACTCGTATCATTTTATTTGTTTAATGTGAAATCAATTATGATTAGTAATATATTTGGTTAATGAGAAACAATCATCACAGGGGTAACGCGTGGGAATGAAAGGCACCCAGGTCCGCTTGACTGGGGCAACCCGGTCAGGCGCCGGTCATGTCCCTCGATTTGGGGCGTGACACCCAGATTTTGAACAATATTGATTAGCATCTTTCTTTTATAGATAGGGAAAAAACAACAATAGAAAATATAGTACACCATAAGTGTGACCTCTCTTAAATAAAATAACGAGATAAGCCTCGCCACACTAATACACAATTGCGGGGCCCTCGAGTAATTGTTATGAAAATTTTAGATTCGGAAGGACCTTTAGCGAATTTCACGGTCTTTCCCGAAGTTAACAAAGATGTAGAATCTTTAGGTACGACTTTAATAAAATACTTTCTTAATTACGGGTGCGCATTTATGTGACCCAAATCTATCTCTCGGCGAAGCCGAAATACATTAAAGTCACAGGCGTACTGGTTGCGGTGTGACTCGAAATGTGTTTTCGTGACGTCGCAATTCTTCTAAAAATTAAAAAGTGGGACATTAGTAGCGCCTAATTGGAATATATAAAGAAATCAGATAGAAACAAAATTGCAGTAGTTGAGCGACCGTGCTAGAACCACGGAATCCGGGAGTGCCTAACACCTTCTCCCGGGTTAACGGAATTCCTTATCCAGGTTTCTAGTTTCGCAGACTATATTGACATAGTCATAAATTTCCTCGGTTCGGGATTAAACCGGTGACTTGGGACACCATTATTTTCCCAAGTGGCGACTCTGAATAATCAAATAAATTGATTCCGTTCCGACTGTCCTTTAAGTGGAAAAACTCCTTCACTGATTATTATTATATCCCTTCTCGGGGTATAGTATTAAACAATGGCACATTTACGTTATATACGTACGTGTGCGGTAAAAAAGGAGGTGTGACAGAGAGAACATCTTCGATGATTACATAACAAAAAGAAATGTCTTCGTTTATAAAAGATATCTTATGAGCTTTTAACTTTAAAAAAATATAAAATAAAAGTTTATTATTATGCAATAAAAATAATTAAGTAAAACCTAAATAAGAAGCGAAGATAGAAAGAAGGAAGAACTTTTCTTCTTCAATTGTGTACTTTTACGCGTATGTTACAAAGCCTTTATATATGCATGAAAAGTGAATGAATCACTATTGTAAAATAATGAGAGGAATGGCTACTACACAGTAAATAATGGGGCTCGGCATGGGCATCCATAACTATTATTTTCAATACTCCCCATAGGATGTCCATGTTAAAAATAAAATTTCAAGTGAAAGGAAAAGATCACGTAGTTATTGTTATACACATTGTGTGTTGTCTCACTAAAAATCTTACTACGAAAATCTTGTGCGATAAAACCTTGGTTAGGAAAAAAAGAGTGCAGCACGTAGTTACTCCCCTGATAAAAACATCATTTAATGTCTCGAAGACGATGCATCCCAATCTCTTAAACTGAAAGGTTTGATAAGGTTCGATACGAGTTTTGGAAGTTAAAAGATTCAAAGTTCATTAAGTTCGATCGGAGGTGTGATTCATGATTTTGATGTTATTATGCGTGATTTGAGGCCTTAACTGAGTCTATGTTATTTGTTTGTATGTTCGAACGGGGTCTTGAGGGGCTCGGGTGAGTTTCAGATAGGTTTTGATTGTGTTGCACTCATTTTTTATGTTTTGGCGTCATTTTTTCAAGCATAAATGGCACCACATTAAGCAAATGAACTCCAATTCATGTTTGATTGAATCATTAGATCTGTATCGTAATTTTGAAATCATAGCAACTGGAATCATCAAGTTTTGACTTCGTATGAGGAATTTATGGTCATTTTACTAAGAATTGGGTTGCCTGATTTTTTTTCCAGATTAATTATGAACTTGCCACTGAATTTGACCGAAATTTTGCAAAGAATCCATTGGAGGGATCAAAAGCAAGTTTCGAGATCTTTTGGCACAAAAAACTAGGCAGAACAGCGAGTAGAAATATATAATATCGAGGGTTTATTCATTTGGTCATATTTTGAGTTGGGAAGCTCGGATTTGGGTAATTTGGAGGCGTTGTTTCACCACATGGATTGGGTTAAGTGTTCTACACTCAGTTTTAGTTGTATTTTACGAATCCATCTTCATTTTTGGCATTTGACTGAGAATTTCAAATTGAAATTTGGAGATTTTTGTCTATAATCGAGTGAAACTAGTATGGTTGGACTCGTAATTGAATGCGTTGTTGGATTTTATGACTTATGTCAAGTTCTGAGGTGCGGGCCTGGATTTAACTTTTTGGTTGACTTTGGACTTTTGATTAAAGATTCTACCTTTATCGATTGAGTTTGTTTCCTTAGGCATTATTTGATGTTCTGAGTTGCTTTTGGGTAGTTTTGAGTCATTTGGAGGTCAATACATGCGGGATGGCGTTTCTAGAGTATTGTTTGGCTTGCTTGATATTGGATTTAGCTTGTTCGAGGTAAGTAACACTTATAAACTTGGTGCTGAGGGTATGAACCCCCGAATCTACATGATACGTGTTTGGTGTTAACGTGATGCACATGCTAGGTGACGGGCGTGTGGGCGTGCACCAGGTGAATTATGACTCGATTGATTATGTGGTACTATGTAGTTATCTATATTGTTTCTATCTATGAAACTTTTACGTGCTAGAATAATTAAAATGTGATAGCTTAGGCTATATTCTTATCCTATTGGGATCTACAGAGGTCATTTCTGCTGTTGAGTTATTTGCTTAAATTGTATTTAGTCGCCTTCATCATTTGCATATCATATCTTAGTCTCTATTACCATTTATCTTACATCATATTATCATTGTTTGGGCTGATTGGCATGAGATTTGTGAGGCTGAGAGACTGGAGAGGATTACTAAGCCTAAAAAAAAATTCGGCGTACTTAAAAAAGATAATGGACTCCAATGGAATTCCATGTGCATCGATGTCTTAAAGAACTAAAGGCCTACCTGTCTTTGCCCCCACTGCTTGCCAAGGCAGAACTCGGAGAGCGTCTTCTTGTCTACCTGGTCATGTCGGATGTCGTAGTAAGTGCAGTCCTGGTATGAGAAGATAAAGGTACGCAGTCTCTAATCTATTACATTAGCAAAATTTTGGTCGGCGCTGAAATGAGGTACCCCCACCTCAAGAAGCTAGCCTTGGCCTTAGTCGTAGCTTCACAGAAGCTTAAATCATATTTCCAATGACACTCCATCTCGGTGGTCACGACTTTTCCTCTAAGGAATATCCTACACAAACCCCAACTGTCGGGAAAATTGGCCAAGTGGGCCATAGAGCTAAGCAAGCACGATATAACCTATCAGTCACGAATGGCAATAAAGTCGCAAGTACTTACCGACTTCGTCGCAGACTTTAGTGCAAAGATAATTCTCGAAGTTGAAAGGGGAACTACCAGTACCTCTACCAAAATGCATGACCAATGGGTTCTGTACACTGATGGAGCTTTTAACGCGTCAGGATCCGAACTGGGACTCGTGCTCGAGGTCCCAACAGGCGAAATAGTTCACCAGTCCATACTGTGTCTTGATATGACTAACAATGAGGCTGAGTATGAGGCCATGATTGTAGGGTTGAAATCGGCATTCAAGTACGGAGCACGACTAGTAGTCCTACGATGTGACTCGCAAATCATCGTCCACCAAGTCACAGGGACTTTCCAAATCAAAGAACAATGGCTATAGAAATACCAGGCTGAATTTTGTAAACTATTACCCAAATTCGACAAATGCTAGCTCGATCAAATACCCCGAGCATAGAACATCGAAGTGGATGGCCTCGCCAAACTGACAGTAGCCACCAAAAACATAACCTGAGAAGGGAATGTGGTCACCTTCCTCCATTCATCGATCGATCAAATCAAGGTACGAATTATAAACTTGACTTGGGACTGGCACAATCGTATTATCTCATATTTGCAGACAGGTTCTCCCACTTGATAAAAAAAATCCAATAAGCTTTAAATGTAGGCGGCCAAGTAAAACGTCATCAATAACGACTATGTTGGCCCCCTAGCAAAGTGCTTAGTACCAAATCAAATATGGCGCGTCCTCGAAGAAGTATATGAAAGCGGATCTCTTGCATCATCTTTGCTACGACCTCAGGGTCGAGAGGAGGAAAATGCTCCCAGAACAGACCCAGCCTTTGCTCCAATTGGAGCTTCTCCTCTTCGACTTAAGAGATTTCTTGCAAAATTTCTCTCACTGCGGAGCTTATACCGGCAATTGAGCTCTCGTTAGATTCCTCATACGCGCGGGCTACTACTGGCCCATAATGAAAAAGGAGGCCACTGACTTCCTAAGAAAATGCAAGCAATGCAAAAAGTGTTCCCTCATGATTCACCAAGCGGGCGAGCACCTCCACTCAGTTACCTCACCCTAGACTTTTATTAAATGGGAAATGGACATCATTGAACCCTCACAGCGGGACGGGGTAATGTACGATTTCTTTTAGTTTTAACTGACTATTTTTCCAAGTGGGTGGAAGTAGGTTCATTCACCAAAATATGTGAGCATGAAGTGATCACATTCATATGGAGAAACATCATATGCCGCTTCGGCATTCCTAAAGAAATCAGTTGTGACAATGGGCCCCAGTTCACTAGGAAAACAATTGCCAAGTTCTTTGAAAACTGGCACATCAAAAGAATACTCTTCATGCCATATCACCCCGCGGGAAACAATCAGGCAAAGTCCTCCAACAAATCATTATTGAACATCATGAAAAAGAAGCTCGAGAACACTAAGGGATTGCAGCCGGAATTGCTACCAGAAGTGCTATGGGCATACAACACAATGCCGAAAACAAGCACAGGGGAAGTACCATCTTTGCTAGTCTATGGGACTGATGCAGTAACACTAGTTGAGGTCAGAGAAATAAGTTTGAGATATTCATACGAGAACGGGCCGATTAATAACAAAATTGATAGGATGCAAAACCTCAGCAAGGCTGAAGAACAAAGAGATATGGCTTACATACGTATGATCGCCCTAAAACAACAAGCAAGTGATATTTCAACATAAAAGCCAAGTTCAGATCACTCAAAGTAGGGGACCACATACTCAAAGCTAAAACACAGGTGATCAAGGACCCGTAAGATTACAACATCAGCAAGCAAAAGGCCATTCCAACTAGAAACAATGGAGGGGAAGTTATTTTCAAATGATTCGAATGTCGCCCATCTCAAGTACTTCAACTTCTAAGAAAAGATGTTCCCCAAGCCGTACTCTTTTTCCCTCACCTGAGTTTTGCCCCAATAGGGTTTTCTCAGGGAGGTTTTTAACGAGGCGACAAGGAGGACATCTCGAAGTTTAAGGTTCAAGCAGGATAGATTGCAAGTTGGCAAGTTCATTGTCCGACCCCTAGAATACTTCTCCAAGCCGAACAATAAAAGGACTAGATAGACTAGGACTGGAATACCAGCCCGAAAAACATGTAAACGTTGATATATATATATATATATATATATATATATATATATATATATATATATATGTGTGTGTGTGCGTGTGTGTGTGTGTGTGTGAAAGCAAATCATACAAACACATGATGTTCGAATCAAGTTTTTACTCTACGCAACATTCGACCTCGTTCGAATCAAATGATTCAACATTCAACCTCGCTCGAATCGACTTACGTCTGGCCTTATTCGAATCAACTGAGTCAACATTCGACCTTTCTCAAATCGACTCACATCCGACCTCGTTCGAATTAACTCACATTTGACCTCGTTCGAGTCAACTAAGAGTCAATATTCGACCTCGCTCAAATTGACTCATATTCGACCTCGTTTGAATTAATTAAACATTTGACTTCGTTCGAATTAACTCACATTTGACCTCATTCAAATCGCTAAGAGTCAACATTCAACCTTGCTCGAATCGAATCATATTCGACCTCATTTGAATTAACTCACATTCGACCTCGTTTAAGTTAACTCACATTCGACCTCGTTTGAATCAACTAAGAGTCAACATTCGACCTCGCTCGAATGACTCATATTTGACCTCATTTGAATTAACTCACATTCGACCTCGTTCGAGTCAACTCACAGTAGTCAACATTCAACCTCGCTCGAATCGACTTATATTCTACCTCGTTCGAATTAACTCACATTCGACCTCGTTCAAATTGATCACACTCGAATTCCACTCATGCTCAACCTGACTTAAGTTTGATTTACAACTTCGTTTGAATTAAGTACGACATAGGACTTCACCAAAATTCCACCAAAGATATACTCGACCATGTTCGGAATAGAAAGTACCAATACAACTCTTCCGAAGACAAACATTCAAAGAAAAATAAAAAGGACCAAGAACATACAACAAAAGGTAGTGACAATTCCATTCAAAAAACTAAAATATCTTTCAAAGGGCTAGAAAGACGCTCCCACAAAAAAAAACTAAGTACAAAGCATCACATCAAATCGTCCTCGCCTTTGACACCGCCTGGTCTAGCAGCGCCATCTCCATCATCTCCCCCGCCATCAGGATACTCATAAAATGCAAGCCCTTCTAAATCATCTTCACCGTCACCGGTCCGCAGTGTCGCGGGGTCATAACCGCAGGCAATCCTAGCGTCACACGCCTTAACATGGGCATCTTCAAAATCAGCCTCAGGAACCTTCACCGCCGTCATCAATTCCTGTATATGTACAGCTGATCCTCGACGTGGATCTACATCTCCTATAAATGCCATGGAATGTCAGGGAAAGAAGAAGTATGAGAGGAGGACGGTCGAGCTAAAAATCGCGCCTTCTTAGCCTCAAGAGCCGCAACTTGATCACTATGACTTAAAATATCTCTCTTGAGCCCACCAATTCGCTCTTCAACTCGTGCCTCCCTTAGCGCGGACATTTCATCATTTGCACATTCAGACTCGAGGACGCAGATGGAGTCCTCTAATGCCACCACCTTTGCCAAAGCCGCTACCCTAGCCTCCTCGGTCCCCTCCAACTCCGCCACTTTCTCGATCAACTCACCACTCAGGCCGGCAACTCTGAACAAGCTTTGCTCAAGCTTGACCCACAAGGATGCCACTTGCGCTTGAAGGTTAACATACTCGGCCATGACCCTCTTGCTCACCTCGAGTTCATCTTTATTGGCTATAAGTGCCCCCTAGAGCTTACTATATCTGCCGATGGTCCACACAAGCTCCTCGTCCTTCCGGTCCAACTCATCTGTATGGGACTGAAGGTTACCGCTTGCCCTAAACTATGCACGCATCTCACAGTACTTGTCACGATATCGGTGGTACTTCAAAACCATTTTCTGGAAAATAATCTCCCGCTTCTCTTCTTGGCGGGTGCTGTCGACCTCAAAATGAGAGTCTAAAAAAAGGAAGAGCCGCAAAAGAGTTAGTAAAAGTAGAAAGGGGAGAAGGGCGTGAAGTGCAAAAATAACGAGGAAGGAAACTCACCCTCAGAGCCATCCCAAAAATGCCTAATGAAAAATCATCAACCTTATGCACTTGTAAATTCATGTTCTCGGTGGCATAGCAAACAAGGACCAAAGAAGGGTCCACGCTCACCGTGTCAGCCAATAAGTCACAGTCCAAAGGGATGACAATCGAACGAGAAGATCCATCCATTCTCACCTCAACTTGGGTAAACCCTTCATCGAATATCCTGTCTTCTTCAAGGTTAACATCAGAGCCGAATTCGTAATCATCTACGATCACTCCTTTCACCCTCTCCTTGGATGAAGAGGGAACGTCAACTCACGCTGACATTGACAGATCATCCCTCGAAGTGACCATAGTTGCCTCTAGTCGCTCCCCTTCTTCCACGAAAGCAATCTCCACATTTGAAGGGGGCACGATCTCTGTGTCTAAAGCCATGTTGCCTCCTGGTTCGGTCGTGGTCAACTCGGGATCACCCCTCACAGGCCCTTCATCCTCGGTTGATTCGCCGCCAACCTTTAGTCTCTGTCTTTTTAGCAAACCCTCTTCCTCCTTGCCCTGCGGCGACTCATCCACCAAATGAAACACTAAAGTAGTTGAAATCTCAGTTAGTAGGGCCACAACCTAATAGGTCTATATGAGGCCGGGGTCTGAGAAGGAACAATAGTCTGAATAGACTCGCCCACAGCCGCGGCGTGTAGAGGCTCGGTGGAAGCACCTATCTAGCGAAAAGTGGGCTTAGGATCCCTCTGACCTACCAGCAAAGAAAGACAAGTAAAAAATAAAAATTGATAAAAGATGGTACGAAGGTCAAAACGACTAAGATCAAAATGAAATGACTCACCGGCCAAAGGCTTGCGCCCAAACCTCTTATTAAACTGCGACCACTCACGCATCTCCACTGTGTGAGGCAAAATTTGGCTCACCTAGTCACGAATGCCGATGACTAGCGAAGGAGGATCCTTCTCGGCTACATAAAAAAGAAGAGAAGGGGTAGAACGATTAGGTCACTAAAGAGACACAACAAACAACTAGTTGGGAGAAACACTTATAAGCAAAGTTCCACTCCTCGGGAACCTATTAGGGTTCGACACCACATGCTCCATCCTCACGTAGAAGAAATTGACCCAAAAATGATGGTTTTTCTTGTAATCCATCTTCACCACCAATCACTTGGTCCGACGATGGTGAAGATGTATCATCGTACCCCTATGAAAACTTGGGGCGAAGAGGTGAAGCAAATGACGAAGAGAAATACCACGGTTGGCTAGCTCCGCATACTTGTTAGCATAAGGAAAAACTTATAGATGTTCGGGAGAGCTGAGCCGGACAAATGCCATAATAGTGGCAGAAGTCATCCGCCAAGGTAGGAAGAGGAAGCGTATAGCCGACGATAAATAGATACGTATAGAATGCGCAGTATCTTAGGCGATGTATCTGCACCACGTTGTTACCAGCCGGGATAAGTTCGACATGGTCTGGAATTCGCCATTTAGCCCTAAATACAACAAGTGCTGCCGCATCCATCTCAGAAATGGCGAGCTCAGGATCATCTTCAGATAGCTTTGAGAAGTCTGACCTGGTTCTCCTCGAACGTGGAACTATGTCATCCACAATGGGGAAACTCTCATCTTCTACAATGGCTACTCCTTCTTCATGAGAAGGCATGTCCACAGTCAATGGGACAAGATCAGAAGCTCCCCCAAGGTTAGAAGATGCACTAGTCATTTTTCTTTCATGTATATAGGGAGAAAATGCAAATGTGAATAGGGTAACAATAGCAGAAAATGATAAGAAAAAGGGAGAGACAACTATACAAGAATTCTGAAAAAAAAGGGGAAGCTTGAAGTTTAAAATGCTTAAGAAATGCAACAACTCAAATGAGGAATTCCCATCCCTATTTATAAGAATAATGACACCTAATCGAGAAATCCAAATGCCGCCATATTAATTTCAAAACGAAAGAGGCGCGGGAAATGACATAACGTATTGGAACATGCGCCATAATGACGCATGATGAAATGATGTCATTTCAAACTGACATAAAAGTTAGATGTGGCTCTTAAAGCGCCACGTTGTCACATCGCCATATAAAGGTTACTCCTCGGCCAACATACCCAGATTTCTCGAGTTGTGACTCGTGAAGTCCGCCCATCGAGCTCGTCTAAAAAATAATCCCGATGGGCAGAGGGGACTAACTGTATGGGTCAAAAATTTGACCAAGGGAATCTTACCCAAGAAAGGATTGCTAAGATCCGGTTAGGCCGAGGTCGTGCTCAAGATGGAATGAACCTATTGGTGAGCTGAGTACTCGGGGTCGAGGTCGAATACTTAGATCGACCCTAACGGCTAGTTTTGTAGTAAGATATTTTAGGAGAATATTTCACAGAATAATCTATGCACTTGTATATTTAGTTAGGTAAGGGATATGTCTCATATAAAGGGGAATATAGAGAGAAGAAGGGGGTATGTAATATTCTATATAAGAAGTTCTCTTATGAAAAGTTGACTTTCAAGTAGACCGCAAACATTGCCTTCATAAAGATTCGATCTGTTGTTCATCTCACATTTTATCGCGTCAGATTTGAGAAAACCCCCTATATTCCCACGTTTGTTTGTCTTAAATCATTGTCAAAAAGAAGAATCATCTACCTAGGATTTATTATGTTTAACTAGGATTTATCCACTATTTTCTTATTTAATTAATTTAACAAAATAACTTAATACTTTTTGGTCAAACAACTACCAAGCATGAATACTCAAAGAATTCAACTTTGACTAAAAACAAAGAATTTCCTATCAAATTCATCCGAAAAAAATTTAAAATATATTTTGCAATAACGATAAGTAAAACACAGGGTCAAACAATCCCACGTGTTGAGTTGTATCTACCACAACGTGTCTTTCCATATGGATAATATTTACGGTATTGATAATAAGTGATATGATCTTGACATGAGAAAAATAGAAAAGGATAAAAAGAGAATACACCAAGAATATCATCTATAAGAAAGTTTTAGGTAAGATAACGCTTCATTATATGTTTGTACTTATAAATCAAAACAAGTAAAAAGCACATGTACTTAATTAAATTTTGATTATTTATCTTTTTAGGATCAGCCAATATCCATATCATCTTGACCATATTTGTATCTCATTTTTTCTAAAGTAGTAGAAATTGGCATATATTTAATTAAATTTTGATTATTTATTTTTATAGGTTCAAACGTTATCCAATCATCTAAACACGTGGGATTGTTTGACCCTGTGTTTTACTTATCGTTATTGCAAAATATATTTTAAATTTTTTTCGGATGAATTTGATAGGAAATTCTTTGTTTTTAGTCAAAGTTGAATTCTTTGAGTATTCATGCTTGGTAGTTGTTTGACCAAAAAGTATTAAGTTATTTTGTTAAATTAATTAAATAAGAAAATAGTGGATAAATCCTAGTTAAACATAATAAATCCTAGGTAGATGATTCTTCTTTTTGACAATGATTTAAGACAAACAAACGTGGGAATATAGGGGGTTTTCTCAAATCTGACGCGATAAAATGTGAGATGAACAACAGATCGAATCTTTATGAAGGCAATGTTTGCGGTCTACTTGAAAGTCAACTTTTCATAAGAGAACTTCTTATATAGAATATTACATACCCCCTTCTTCTCTCTATATTCCCCTTTATATGAGACATATCCCTTACCTAACTAAATATACAAGTGCATAGATTATTCTGTGAAATATTCTCCTAAAATATCTTACTACAAAACTAGCCGTTAGGGTCGATCTAAGTATTCGACCTCGACCCCGAGTACTCAGCTCACCAATAGGTTCATTCCATCTTGAGCACGACCACAGCCTAACCGGATCTTAGCAATCCTTTCTTGGGTAAGATTCCCTTGGTCAAATTTTTGACCCATACAGTTAGTCCTCTCCACCCATCGGGATTATTTTTTAGACGAGCTCGATGGGCGGACTTCACGAGTCACAACTCGAGAAATCTGGGTATGTTGGCCGAGGAGTAACCTTTATATGGCGATGTGACAACGTGGCGCTTTAAGAGCCACATCTAACTTTTATGTCAGTTTGAAATGACATCATTTCATCATGCGTCATTATGGCGCATGTTCCAATACGTTATGTCATTTCCCGCGCCTCTTTCGTTTTGAAATTAATATGGCGGCATTTGGATTTCTCGATTAGGTGTCATTATTCTTATAAATAGGGATGGGAATTCCTCATTTGAGTTGTTGCATTTCTTAAGCATTTTAAACTTCAAGCTTCCCCTTTTTTTTCAGAATTCTTGTATAGTTGTCTCTCCCTTTTTCTTATCATTTTCTGCTATTGTTACCCTATTCACATTTGCATTTTCTCCCTATATACATGAAAGAAAAATGACTAGTGCATCTTCTAACCTTGGGGGAGCTTCTGATCTTGTCCCATTGACTGTGGACATGCCTTCTCATGAAGAAGGAGTAGCCATTGTAGAAGATGAGAGTTTCCCCATTGTGGATGACATAGTTCCACGTTCGAGGAGAACCAGGTCAGACTTCTCAAAGCTATCTGAAGATGATCCTGAGCTCGCCATTTCTGAGATGGATGCGGCAGCACTTGTTGTATTTAGGGCTAAATGGCGAATTCCAGACCATGTCGAACTTATCCCGGCTGGTAACAACGTGGTGCAGATACATCGCCTAAGATACTGCGCATTCTATACGTATCTATTTATCGTCGGCTATACGCTTCCTCTTCCTACCTTGGCGGATGACTTCTGCCACTATTATGGCATTTGTCCGGCTCAGCTCTCCCGAACATCTATAAGTTTTTCCTTATGCTAACAAGTATGCGGAGCTAGCCAACCGTGGTATTTCTCTTCGTCATTTGCTTCACCTCTTCGCCCCAAGTTTTCATAGGGGTACGATGATACATCTTCACCATCGTCGGACCAAGTGATTGGTGGTGAAGATGGATTACAAGAAAAACCATCATTTTTGGGTCAATTTCTTCTACGTGAGGATGGAGCATGTGGTGTCGAACCCTAATAGGTTCCCGAGGAGTGGAACTTTGCTTATAAGTGTTTCTCCCAACTAGTTGTTTGTTGTGTCTCTTTAGTGACCTAATCGTTCTACCCCTTCTCTTCTTTTTTATGTAGCCGAGAAGGATCCTCCTTCGCTAGTCATCGGCATTCGTGACTAGGTGAGCCAAATTTTGCCTCACACAGTGGAGATGCGTGAGTGGTCGCAGTTTAATAAGAGGTTTGGGCGCAAGCCTTTGGCCGGTGAGTCATTTCATTTTGATCTTAGTCGTTTTGACCTTCGTACCATCTTTTATCAATTTTTATTTTTTACTTGTCTTTCTTTGCTGGTAGGTCAGAGGGATCCTAAGCCCACTTTTCGCTAGATAGGTGCTTCCACCGAGCCTCTACACGCCGCGGCTGTGGGCGAGTCTATTCAGACTATTGTTCCTTCTCAGACCCCGGCCTCATATAGACCTATTAGGTTGTGGCCCTACTAACTGAGATTTCAACTACTTTAGTGTTTCATTTGGTGGATGAGTCGCCGCAGGGCAAGGAGGAAGAGGGTTTGCTAAAAAGACAGAGACTAAAGGTTGGCGGCGAATCAACCGAGGATGAAGGGCCTGTGAGGGGTGATCCCGAGTTGACCACGACCGAACCAGGAGGCAACATGGCTTTAGACACAGAGATCGTGCCCCCTTCAAATGTGGAGATTGCTTTCGTGGAAGAAGGGGAGCGACTAGAGGCAACTATGGTCACTTCGAGGGATGATCTGTCAATGTCAGCGTGAGTTGACGTTCCCTCTTCATCCAAGGAGAGGGTGAAAGGAGTGATCGTAGATGATTACGAATTCGGCTCTGATGTTAACCTTGAAGAAGACAGGATATTCGATGAAGGGTTTACCCAAGTTGAGGTGAGAATGGATGGATCTTCTCGTTCGATTGTCATCCCTTTGGACTGTGACTTATTGGCTGACACGGTGAGCGTGGACCCTTCTTTGGTCCTTGTTTGCTATGCCACCGAGAACATGAATTTACAAGTGCATAAGGTTGATGATTTTTCATTAGGCATTTTTGGGATGGCTCTGAGGGTGAGTTTCCTTCCTCGTTATTTTTGCACTTCACGCCCTTCTCCCCTTTCTACTTTTACTAACTCTTTTGCGGCTCTTCCTTTTTTTAGACTCTCATTTTGAGGTCGACAGCACCCGCCAAGAAGAGAAGCGGGAGATTATTTTCCAGAAAATGGTTTTGAAGTACCACCGATATCGTGACAAGTACTGTGAGATGCGTGCATAGTTTAGGGCAAGCGGTAACCTTCAGTCCCATACAGATGAGTTGGACCGGAAGGACGAGGAGCTTGTGTGGACCATCGGCAGATATAGTAAGCTCTAGGGGGCACTTATAGCCAATAAAGATGAACTCGAGGTGAGCAAGAGGGTCATGGCCGAGTATGTTAACCTTCAAGCGCAAGTGGCATCCTTGTGGGTCAAGCTTGAGCAAAGCTTGTTCAGAGTTGCCGGCCTGAGTGGTGAGTTGATCGAGAAAGTGGCGGAGTTGGAGGGGACCGAGGAGGCTAGGGTAGCGGCTTTGGCAAAGGTGGTGGCATTAGAGGACTCCATCTGCGTCCTCGAGTCTGAATGTGCAAATGATGAAATGTCCGCGCTAAGGGAGGCACGAGTTGAAGAGCGAATTGGTGGGCTCAAGAGAGATATTTTAAGTCATAGTGATCAAGTTGCGGCTCTTGAGGCTAAGAAGGCGCGATTTTTAGCTCGACCGTCCTCCTCTCATACTTCTTCTTTCCCTGACATTCCATGGCATTTATAGGAGATGTAGATCCACGTCGAGGATCAGCTGTACATATACAGGAATTGATGACGGCGGTGAAGGTTCCTGAGGCTGATTTTGAAGATGCCCATGTTAAGGCGTGTGACGCTAGGATTGCCTGCGGTTATGACCCCGCGACACTGCGGACCGGTGACGGTGAAGATGATTTAGAAGGGCTTGCATTTTATGAGTATCCTGATGGCGGGGGAGATGATGGAGATGGCGCTGCTAGACCAGGCGGTGTCAAAGGCGAGGACGATTTGATGTGATGCTTTGTACTTAGTTTTTTTTTGTGGGAGCGTCTTTCTAGCCCTTTGAAAGATATTTTAGTTTTTTGAATGGAATTGTCACTACCTTTTGTTGTATGTTCTTGGTCCTTTTTATTTTTCTTTGAATGTTTGTCTTCGGAAGAGTTGTATTGGTACTTTCTATTCCGAACATGGTCGAGTATATCTTTGGTGGAATTTTGGTGAAGTCCTATGTCGTACTTAATTCAAACGAAGTTGTAAATCAAACTTAAGTCAGGTTGAGCATGAGTGGAATTCGAGTGTGATCAATTTGAACGAGGTCGAATGTGAGTTAATTCGAACGAGGTAGAATATAAGTCGATTCGAGCGAGGTTGAATGTTGACTACTGTGAGTTGACTCGAACGAGGTCGAATGTGAGTTAATTCAAATGAGGTCAAATATGAGTCATTCGAGCGAGGTCGAATGTTGACTCTTAGTTGATTCAAACGAGGTCGAATGTGAGTTAACTTAAACGAGGTCGAATGTGAGTTAATTCAAATGAGGTCGAATATGATTCGATTCGAGCAAGGTTGAATGTTGACTCTTAGCGATTTGAATGAGGTCAAATGTGAGTTAATTCGAACGAAGTCAAATGTTTAATTAATTCAAACGAGGTCGAATATGAGTCAATTTGAGCGAGGTCGAATATTGACTCTTAGTTGACTCGAACGAGGTCAAATGTGAGTTAATTCGAACGAGGTCGGATGTGAGTCGATTTGAGAAAGGTCGAATGTTGACTCAGTTGATTCGAATAAGGCCAGACGTAAGTCGATTCGAGCGAGGTTGAATGTTGAATCATTTGATTCGAACGAGGTCGAATGTTGCGTAGAGTAAAAACTTGATTCGAACATCATGTGTTTGTATGATTTGCTTTCACACACGCACACACACACACACACACACATATATATATATATATATATATATATATATATATATATATATATATATATCAGCGTGCATGTTTTTCGGGCTGGTATTCCAGTCCTAGTCTATCTAGTCCTTTTATTGTTCGGCTTGGAGAAGTATTCTAGGGGTCGGACAATGAACTTGCCAACTTGCAATCTATCCTGCTTGAACCTTAAACTTCGAGATGTCCTCCTTGTCGCCTCGTTAAAAACCTCCCTGAGAAAACCCTATTGGGGCAAAACTCAGGTGAGGGAAAAAGAGTACGGCATGGGGAACATCTTTTCTTAGAAGTTGAAGTACTTGAGATGGGCGACATTCCAATCATTTGAAAATAACTTCCCCTCCATTGTTTCTAGTTGGAATGGCCTTTTGCTTGCTGATGTTGTAATCTTACGGGTCCTTGATCACCTGTGTTTTAGCTTTGAGTATGTGGTCCCCTACTTTGAGTGATCTGAACTTGGCTTTTATGTTGAAATATCACTTGCTTGTTGTTTTAGGGCGATCATACGTATGTAAGCCATATCTCTTTGTTCTTCAGCCTTGCTGAGGTTTTGCATCCTATCAATTTTGTTATTAATCGGCCCGTTCTCGTATGAATATCTCAAACTTATTTCTCTGACCTCAACTAGTGTTACTGCATCAGTCCCATAGACTAGCAAAGATGGTACTTCCCCTGTGCTTGTTTTCGGCATTGTGTTGTATGCCCATAGCACTTCTGGTAGCAATTCCGGCTGCAATCCCTTAGTGTTCTCGAGCTTCTTTTTCATGATGTTCAATAATGATTTGTTGGAGGACTTTGCCTGATTGTTTCCCGCGGGGTGATATGGCATGAAGAGTATTCTTTTGATGTGCCAGTTTTCAAAGAACTTGGCAATTGTTTTCCTAGTGAACTGGGGCCCATTGTCACAACTGATTTCTTTAGGAATGCCGAAGCGGCATATGATGTTTCTCCATATGAATGTGATCACTTCATGCTCACATATTTTGGTGAATGAACCTACTTCCACCCACTTGGAAAAATAGTCAGTTAAAACTAAAAGAAATCGTACATTACCCCGTCCCGCTGTGAGGGTTCAATGATGTCCATTTCCCATTTAATAAAAGTCTAGGGTGAGGTAACTGAGTGGAGGTGCTCGCCCGCTTGGTGAATCATGAGGGAACACTTTTTGCATTGCTTGCATTTTCTTAGGAAGTCAGTGGCCTCCTTTTTCATTATGGGCCAGTAGTAGCCCGCGCGTATGAGGAATCTAACGAGAGCTCAATTGCCGGTATAAGCTCCGCAGTGAGAGAAATTTTGCAAGAAATCTCTTAAGTCGAAGAGGAGAAGCTCCAATTGGAGCAAAGGCTGGGTCTGTTCTGGGAGCATTTTCCTCCTCTCGACCCTGAGGTCGTAGCAAAGATGATGCAAGAGATCCGCTTTCATATACTTCTTCGAGGACGCGCCATATTTGATTTGGTACTAAGCACTTTGCTAGGGGGCCAACATAGTCGTTATTGATGACGTTTTACTTGGCCGCCTACATTTAAAGCTTATTGGATTTTTTTTATCAAGTGGGAGAACCTGTCTGCAAATATGAGATAATACGATTGTGCCAGTCCCAAGTCAAGTTTATAATTCGTACCTTGATTTGATCGATCGATGAATGGAGGAAGGTGACCACATTCCCTTCTCAGGTTATGTTTTTGGTGGCTACTGTCAGTTTGGCGAGGCCATCCACTTCGATGTTCTATGCTCGGGGTATTTGATCGAGCTAGCATTTGTCGAATTTGGGTAATAGTTTACAAAATTCAGCCTGGTATTTCTATAGCCATTGTTCTTTGATTTGGAAAGTCCCTGTGACTTGGTGGACGATGATTTGCGAGTCACATCGTAGGACTACTAGTCGTGCTCCGTACTTGAATGCCGATTTCAACCCTACAATCATGGCCTCATACTCAGCCTCATTGTTAGTCATATCAAGACACAGTATGGACTGGTGAACTATTTCGCCTGTTGGGACCTCGAGCACGAGTCCCAGTTCGGATCCTGACGCGTTAAAAGCTCCATCAGTGTACAGAACCCATTGGTCATGCATTTTGGTAGAGGTACTGGTAGTTCCCCTTTCAACTTCGAGAATTATCTTTGCACTAAAGTCTGCGACGAAGTCGGTAAGTACTTGCGACTTTATTGCCATTCGTGACTGATAGGTTATATCGTGCTTGCTTAGCTCTATGGCCCACTTGGCCAATTTTCCCGACAGTTGGGGTTTGTGTAGGATATTCCTTAGAGGAAAAGTCGTGACCACCGAGATGGAGTGTCATTGGAAATATGATTTAAGCTTCTGTGAAGCTACGACTAAGGCCAAGGCTAGCTTCTTGAGGTGGGGGTACCTCATTTCAGCGCCGACCAAAATTTTGCTAATGTAATAGATTAGAGACTGCGTACCTTTATCTTCTCATACCAGGACTGCACTTACTACGACATCCGACATGACCAGGTAGACAAGAAGACGCTCTCCGAGTTCTGCCTTGGCAAGCAGTGGGGGCAAAGACAGGTAGGCCTTTAGTTCTTTAAGACATCGATGCACATGGAATTCCATTGGAGTCCATTATCTTTTTTAAGTACGCCGAATTTTTTTTTAGGCTTAGTAATCCTCTCCAGTCTCTCAGCCTCACAAATCTCATGCCAATCAGCCCAAACAATGATAATATGATGTAAGATAAATGGTAATAGAGACTAAGATATGATATGCAAATGATGAAGGCGACTAAATACAATTTAAGCAAATAACTCAACAGCAGAAATGACCTCTGTAGATCCCAATAGGATAAGAATATAGCCTAAGCTATCACATTTTAATTATTCTAGCACGTAAAAGTTTCATAGATAGAAACAATATAGATAACTACATAGTACCACATAATCAATCGAGTCATAATTCACCTGGTGCACGCCCACACGCCCGTCACCTAGCATGTGCATCACGTTAACACCAAACACGTATCATGTAGATTCGGGGGTTCATACCCTCAGCACCAAGTTTATAAGTGTTACTTACCTCGAACAAGCTAAATCCAATATCAAGCAAGCCAAACAATACTCTAGAAACGCCATCCCGCATGTATTGACCTCCAAATGACTCAAAACTACCCAAAAGCAACTCAGAACATCAAATAATGCCTAAGGAAACAAACTCAATCGATAAAGGTAGAATCTTTAATCAAAAGTCCAAAGTCAACCAAAAAGTTAAATCCGGGCCCGCACCTCAGAACTTGACATAAGTCATAAAATCCAACAACGCATTCAATTACGAGTCCAACCATACTAGTTTCACTCGATTATAGACAAAAATCTCCAAATTTCAATTTGAAATTCTCAGTCAAATGCCAAAAATGAAGATGGATTCGTAAAATACAACTAAAACTGAGTGTAGAACACTTAACCCAATCCATGTGGTGAAACAACGCCTCCAAATTACCCAAATCCGAGCTTCCCAACTCAAAATATGACCAAATGAATAAACCCTCGATATTATATATTTCTACTCGCTGTTCTGCCTAGTTTTTTGTGCCAAAAGATCTCGAAACTTGCTTTTGATCCCTCCAATGGATTCTTTGCAAAATTTCGGTCAAATTCAGTGGCAAGTTCATAATTAATCTGGAAAAAAAATCAGGCAACCCAATTCTTAGTAAAATGACCATAAATTCCTCATACGAAGTCAAAACTTGATGATTCCAGTTGCTATGATTTCAAAATTACGATACAGATCTAATGATTCAATCAAACATGAATTGGAGTTCATTTGCTTAATGTGGTGCCATTTATGCTTGAAAAAATGACGCCAAAACATAAAAAATGAGTGCAACACAATCAAAACCTATCTGAAACTCACCCGAGCCCCTCAAGACCCCGTTCGAACATACAAACAAATAACATAGACTCAGTTAAGGCCTCAAATCACGCATAATAACATCAAAATCATGAATCACACCTCCGATCGAACTTAATGAACTTTGAATCTTTTAACTTCCAAAACTCGTATCGAACCTTATCAAACCTTTCAGTTTAAGAGATTGGGATGCATCGTCTTCGAGACATTAAATGATGTTTTTATCAGGGGAGTAACTACGTGCTGCACTCTTTTTTTCCTAACCAAGGTTTTATCGCACAAGATTTTCGTAGTAAGATTTTTAGTGAGACAACACACAATGTGTATAACAATAACTACGTGATCTTTTCCTTTCACTTGAAATTTTATTTTTAACATGGACATCCTATGGGGAGTATTGAAAATAATAGTTATGGATGCCCATGCCGAGCCCCATTATTTACTGTGTAATAGCCATTCCTCTCATTATTTTACAATAGTGATTCATTCACTTTTCATGCATATATAAAGGCTTTGTAACATACGCGTAAAAGTACACAATTGAAGAAGAAAAGTTCTTCCTTCTTTCTATCTTCGCTTCTTATTTAGGTTTTACTTAATTATTTTTATTGCATAATAATAAACTTTTATTTTATATTTTTTTAAAGTTAAAAGCTCATAAGATATCTTTTATAAACGAAGACATTTCTTTTTGTTATGTAATCATCGAAGATGTTCTCTCTGTCACACCTCCTTTTTTACCGCACACGTACGTATATAACGTAAATGTGCCATTGTTTAATACTATACCCCGAGAAGGGATATAATAATAATCAGTGAAGGAGTTTTTCCACTTAAAGGACAGTCGGAACGGAATCAATTTATTTGATTATTCAGAGTCGCCACTTGGGAAAATAATGGTGTCCCAAGTCACCGGTTTAATCCCGAACCGAGGAAATTTATGACTATGTAATACAGTCTGCGAAACTAGAAACCTGGATAAGGAATTCTGTTAACCCGGGAGAAGGTGTTAGGCACTCCCAGATTCCGTGGTTCTAGCACGGTCGCTCAACTGCTATTTTTGTTTTTATCTGATTTCTTTATATATTTTAACTATGTGCTATTATGTTCCGCTTTTTCAATTTTAGAAGAATTGCGACGTCACGAAAACACATTTCGAGTCACGCCGCAACCGGTACGCCTGTGACTTTAATGTATTTTAGTTTTGCCGAGAGTAAGATTTGGGTCACATAAATGCGCACCCGTAATTAAGAAAGTATTTTATTAAAGTCGTACCTAAAGATTCTACATCTTTGTTAACTTCGGGAAAGACCGTGAAATTCGCTAAAGGTCCTTCCGAATCTAAAATTTTCATAACAATTACTCGAGGGCCCTGCAATTGTGTATTAGTGTGGCGAGGCTTATCTCGTTATTTTATTTAAGAGAGGTCACACTTATGGTGTACTATATTTTCTATTGTTGTTTTTTCCCTATCTATAAAAGAAAGATGCTAATCAATATTGTTCAAAATCTGGGTGTCACGCCCCAAATCGAGGGACATGACCGGCGCCTGACCGGGTTGCCCCAGTCAAGCGGACCTGGGTGCCTTTCATTCCCACGTGTTACCCCTGTGATGACTGTTTCTCATTAACCAAATATATTACTAATCATAATTGATTTCACATTAAACAAATAAAAATGATACGAGTGATTCATTAACAAGATTTCAACTTTTACAACGCCGGACATAACACCTTATATATATAAGACTGGAGTCCCACAGTTTACATGTCTACAGAGCCTCCAGGATACAAAAGGGAAATACAATACTTGCCGGTAACAAGGCTCCGGCTATACCTTTCAAAACCAAAATGAAATCCAAGCCGAAGTGGCAAGAACCACACAAGGCCCCGAGGAAGAAAGGGGCTCACCAAGACGGGCAGTGGAAGGAGAAGAATACTACTGCAGACGAGCTGAAGTGCACCTGCTGCGATCCACCTACAATCGTGACACGAATGTAGCGCCCCGGCAAAAGGGACGTCGGTACAGTTTAAATTGTCTTGGTATGTATGGACAAACTTTGTCCCAAGTAAACTCGAAGCCATTAAATTACATCAACAATCAATTAAGCCGGCCAACCGTGTTTCCACATTTTCCTCGTTTCAAATAATTCTCACACAAAGCACTTTCCACGATCAACCAATTTAACAATAACCAATCAATCACGTAAAACACAAGTAGTCAAACAAAGGGGCAATCGGTGCCCCACAGGTTGCAAACTCTCCTGCTGTCTCCTTTCACGATTTCACATTATTGATTTATGTATCAATTTTCAATAGCGATTTCGATCGCTTTCCATCATTATTACCCACGACCACCCTTATTACCTCGGCCACCCTTATCACCCGACCCAAACCTTATTTCACCACGTTGCGGCGCGCGACACGACCCCCCTTAGAGTTGAAAACACAACAATTTCAAACGACAAGATAAGGTACTACGCACGATTTCAACAAGTTCGAATAAGCAACTTACACGTTGGTTCATGTTCTCAATTACTTCTCAAGCCAATATCAAAAACAAGTTACAAGTATTCCAAAAATCGAAAATGCCCACATAATCATGTTCAACAATTTACCACGATTAAGGTGTTTCAAATTCCTTCCACAATAAGCCAAATATGCCATCACAGCAATTTTCCTCAGTTCTGTACCAATTTCAATTTCTTTGTCATCTTTCAATTCGTATTTCAAACCATACCAAATGTAGTTCAATCATCAATTGTATACCCAACACAACAATGATATCGAAAAATCACATAAAATCTCTCAAATTAACACATGCCAAACAATTTCACACATATGGGCGATTTTACAAGAATCAAAATTAGCCATACATACCCGGTGATGATGTTTTTCCTCCTACTTTATGCTTACCCAAGATATCCTACTCTTGCCAACCTTGTTCTTGAAGACTCTTACTTCTACCCACTTCTTTTTACTAGAAATCAAGTTCAATAATCATGCATGAGTGTAAAAATTCTATTTTCAAAAGCTATTATATGCAAACCTCTCTTTGCCCAATTAAAACTGAAAATCAAAGAAAATAGTTAGGGTTTTTACCTTGAAAATATTGGGGAAGTTGAATCCTTGCCCTAGAATCCCTTGGAATTAAGTAGTTGGAACAATCTTTGAAGATGAAGAACTTCTCTCTCTAAAAACCCTCTCTTCTCTCTCCAATTTTGGTGAGATGATATGATAAAATGAAGAAGAAAGGTGTTATATTAAAGAAGAGATCGGGTCAAAATGTTACAAAAATCTGGGCCGGGGTCAAATATGCGGTCACTATGCGACTACAGAGCCTCTAGGATACAAAAGGGAAATACAATACTTGCCGGTAACAAGGCTCCGGAACGATTTGCGGTCACTATGCGGACCGCATGTTGATTCTGCGGTCGCAAAAGTGCACCGCAGATTGACATGCGATCGCATATCGACCGCACATTGGACACAATTTTGGGCAACTCTCTGGAACGATTTGCGGTCACTATGCGGACCGCATGTTGATTCTGCGGTCGCAAAAGTGCACCGCAGATTGACATTTTTCTGGAAAAAATTTTATTCTACATTTTGAAACTTAAATCACTACCAAGGGTCCGAACCGCGGCTCGCAAGCTCGCCGCGAAGAATTCTACGCATTCCTAACACATCATTCGGACCATGACACCACATCTACTAGGTTTTATGCACAAAAATTTCACGGGGCCTTACATCCTCCCCCCCTTAAGATCATTCGTCCTCGAATGAGGATTTTGAAATAAATGAGTTGGTTTTGAAAGACATGATATGCAACCCTCAAAATTTTGACTAACTCTTATATTTTAGAAAAATTTCGCCAGAGTTTCCTTTGTATTATGGACATATCCACCTGTCAGAGGGCCCCCGAAACACATCACCAAACAACAATATACAACAACAACACTATTCACAACTGGTATACACCTTCTTACCTCGACGAATGCACATATTCTATCACATTGTTACAATTGCACATAAACTAGTCACTTCAATGAATTCTTACCTTATTTAACCATTTTAACACACCATGTACACTTAACAAACCATTACCAATCTAAACTTACTATTAGTTGTTTATTAAACACGTAAATCTTTATAAGGCTTTCATTTATCAAGAACGGTTCAAGTGACCCAAGGTAACAACACATTTAACTCATTACAAATAAAGGAGACTTACTAATACTAAGAGGGAAACAACTTAGACAAGATGGCAGTTACTAGGAGTAGAAGGGTCACCTAATTTCTTCTAGGCTTGATCAAACAAATGGGGGTACTTTTCTTTCATCTCTTTTCTGCTTCCCATGTGGCCTCCTCAACTTGTTGACTTCGCCACAATACTTTAACAGAGGCAACTTCCTTATTTCTCAACTTACGGACTTGTCTATCTAGAATGGCGACTGGAACTTCTTCATACGACAAATCTTCATTAACCTCAATAGCCTCGACTGGCATGATGGTGGATGGATCTGCAATCACTTTCTTCAACATGGACACATGGAATACCGGGTGCACTGATGACATCTCAGGAGGCAACTCTAGCCTATAAGCAACTTGACCAATCCTTTGAACGATCCGATATGGCCCGACATACCTAGGACTCAATTTTCCTTTCTTCCCGAATCGCATGACTCCCTTCATAGGAGATACCCTCAAGAACACCCGATCATCGACTTGAAACTCCAAATCCCTTCGACGAACGTCTGCATAGGACTTTTGACGACTCTGTGCTGTTTTCATTCTCTCCTGAATAACTTTGACCTTTTCCATAGCTTCGTACACCATATATGGCCCTAGCAATTCCGCTTCACCTACCTCAAACCACCCGATTGGCGATCTACATCTTCTCCCGTATAATGCCTCAAACGGGGCCATCTGAATGCTAGCATGATAGCTGTTATTGTAAGCAAATTCTATCAGTGGCAAGTGTTCATCCCAATTACCTTTAAAATCTAAGACACAAGCCCGTAACATATCTTCAAGCGTCTGGATGGTCCGCTCGGCCTGACCGTCGGTCTGCGGATGGAAAGCTGTGCTGAGATTCACCGAGTTCCCAAACCTTGCTGAAATTTCTTCCAAAAGTTAGCTGTGAACTGAGCCCCGCGATCCTGAGATGATAGAAAGTGGAGTGCCATGAAGCCTTACTATCTCTTTGATGTACAATCTTGCATATTGCTCCGCGGTATCAGTGGACTTGACAGGCAGGAAGTGAGCTGATTTGGTGAGTCGATCCACTATCACCCATATTGAGTCAAACTTACGCTGAGTGCGAGGTAACCCTACCACGAAATCCATATTGATCATCTCCCATTTCCACCTTGGTATTTCTATAAGCTGAGTTAATCCGCCGGGTCGTTGATGCTCGGCCTTCACTTGTTGACAGTTCGGACATTTAGCTACAGAGCTTGCTACATCCCTTTTCATACCGTTCCACCAATAAATCTCCTTAAGGTCATGATACATTTTCGTGGAACCTGGGTGCACCGAATACCTGGAAATATGAGCCTCTGCCATCACTCTTTCCCGAAGCTCGTCCACGTACGGAACACATAGTCTACCTTGACACCGCAATACACCATCCTCACTGCTGAGTACAAATGCTGATGTCTTTTCATTCATAACTGCTTCCTTCACCCGAACCAATGCTGGATCCATAAACTGCTTTTCCTTGATTTCTGCAACCAATGATGATTCTGCTCCATTATGCACCAAAACATTCCCCTCGTCTGACGCCGACATACAAACCCCCAAACTGGCCAATTGGTAAACCTCCCGAGCCAGGGGTCTCTGATCCACACCCAAATGAGCCAAACTACCCATGGATTTTTGATTAAGAGCGTCGGCTACCACATTTGCCTTCCCTGGATGGTACAATATGTTCATATCATAGTCCTTGAGCAATTCTAACCACCGCCGCTGTCTCAGATTTAGCTCCTTCTGCTTGAACAAATACTGGAGGCTCTTGTGGTCTGAAAACACATCTACATGAACTCCGTAAAGATAGTGCCGCCATATTTTCAAAGCAAACACAACAGCTGCAAGCTCCAAATCATGCGTCGGATAATTCTTCTCATGATTCTTGAGTTGCCTGGAAGCGTAAGATATGACTTTCCCGTGCTGCATCAATACACATCCCAAACCGACTCTGGAGGCATCACAATAGACTACAAATCCCTCTGTGCCTTCTGGCAAGGCCAATACTGGTGCCGAGGTCAATCTTGACTTCAATTCTTGGAAACTTTTCTCACATGCTTCGGACCACTGGAACTTAACTGCTTTCTGCGTCAATTTAGTCAATGGGGAGGCGAGGGTTGAGAATCCCTCTACAAACCTCCGATAGTACCTGCCAGACCCAAAAAGCTGCGAATCTCTGTCGGGGTCGTGGGTCTAGGCCAATCTTTCACTGCCGCAATCTTTTGAGGATCCACCATAATTCCCTCACTGGAAATAACATGCCCTAGAAAAGCTACGGACTCCGACCAAAACTCACATTTTGAGAACTTGGCATACAATTGATGCTGAAGAAGGGTCTGCAATGCTGCTCTGAGGTGAACGGCATGATCTTCCCTGCTCCGAGAGTAGATGAGAATATCGTCAATGAATACGATCACAAAGGAATCTAGGAATGGCTTGAAAATCCGATTCATAAGGTCCATGAAAGCTGCTGGGGCGTTGGTTAGCCCAAAAGACATGACCAAAAACTCGAAGTGACCATAACGAGTTCTGAAGGCGGTCTTAGGAATATCCTGCTCCCTGATTTTCAACTGGTGGTACCCAGACCGTAAATCAATCTTTGAGAAGAACCTCGCTCCCTGCAATTGGTCAAACGGATCATCCACTCGAGGCAAAGGATATTTATTCTTGATGGTGACTTTGTTGAGCTGCCGATAATCAATACACATTCGAAGTGACCCATCCTTCTTTCTGACAAAGAGAACCGGAGCACCCGGTCGTATGAACCCTTTCTCTAATAAATCCCTCAGCTGCTCCTTTAACTCCCTTAACTCTGCTGGCGCCATTCTGTATGGTGGAATGGATATTGGCTGAGTATCTGGCATTACATCGATCCCGAAATCAATCTCCCTATCCGGCGGGATGCCTGGAAGCTCATCTGGAAACACTTCAGGAAATTCATTCACAATTGGCACGGACTCGAGGGTAGACACCTCTGAGGTGGTGTCCGTTACCCGAACCAGGTGATAGATACACCCCTTCTTAATCATCTTCGAAGCCTTAAGGTAGGAAATAAACCTACCCCTTGGCACTACACCATTTCCTCTCCATTCAATAACTGGCTCGTTAGGGAACTCGAGCCTCGTAACTCTCGTTCGACAGTCAAGTTTGGCAAAGCACGAATAGAGCCAATCCATCCCCATAATAACATCAAAATCTACCATCCCAAGATCAATAAGATCGGCTGTGGTATCACGACCACCCACCGTAACAACACAATTCCTATAGACTCGTGAGGCTGTAATAGAATCACCGATTGGAGTCGACACAGAGAACGGCTCATGAAGCTGTTCGGGTTCTATCCGAAAGCTTGAAGCAATGAATGGAGTAACATAAGACAAGGAGGACCCTGGATCAATAAGGGCATAGCAATCAATAGTTTGAACAGACAGGATACCTGTAACAACATCTGGAGAAGCCTCGGCATTCTGGCGGCCACTCAACGCATAGAATCGGCTAGGTCCACCCCTACCATGAGCTCCACCCCTAGCTGCACCACGCCCTGCTGATGCTGGAGTACGCACTGATGATGTAGCAGTCGAAGAACCAGATGACTGAGCAGATCCCCTACCTATGCCCTGACGGGGTGCACGGCAGTCCGGCTGAATGTGACCTCTCACCCCGCACCCGAAGCACACCTGGAAGGTCGAGGTAGCAAGTTTCTGTATGAAATCTCCCACACTAGGGGCATGTGGGTCTCCCTGCTGCTGGGATCTCGCCCCAGGATGACCGGACTGCGAGACCTCCTGCTGTCCGAACCGGGTCTCGAGTAACTGCCTGCCGATGATTGTGCACGGATGGCGGTGCACTCGCGGAGGAGCGAGCATATGAGCGGGATGGCCACGAGGACCCACTCACGGAAGTGATCTCCACGAACGACCCGTTGGCCAGGACCACTGTTGCTACTTTCTCTTTACGCACGAATGTTCGATTTCACCGGCCTGCGTGGCACGAGGCAGAGCCCCACAATCCTCCCATAGTTCATGTATGAGTGCAAAGCTGCTGTGGCGGCCTCATTCACCACCAAAGGGCTAAGGCCCTGTGAACAAACCGTCGAACCCGGGCATCCATGGTCGACACTAAATGAGGAGCGTGCTTGGACAACCTTACGAACTCCATGTGATACTCCCAAAACACTCATACTGCCCTGTTTGAGAACCTCGAACTCGGTGGCACGGGCTGCCATTGCCTCGGCAGGTAAGAAGTGGTCCGTAAATGCATCCGCGAACTCGTCCCGTACGGCGGGAGGGCCCGCGCCCTCGCGGGAATCCTCCCGCGTTTCAAACCGTGAACGTGCCGCTCCGCCCGGTGCAGCAGAGGCCAACTCTGCCCTACATGTACGCGCGCCTTCATTACTGCGAGGGTGCGTAGGTCTCGTCGAGGAATTCTGTGGGTCGACCTGCGGATCGGTGCACGAAAAGTGCGGAGGGACGATCGCAGAGCGGGTGGACTGCGGAGCCAAAGGAATCTCCTCGTCCGTCTGGAGGATGCGGGGGCATCATGGGATCTGCGGGCACGGGCGGCCACTAGGTGTGTTAACATATGGATGGCTCCACTAAGTTCTTCGTTAGAAATACCGAGCCGAAGCGGGAGCGTATGCGAGTCGGGAGCAATGGCGGGGAGGAATGGTGGCATCTCTGCCGCGGGCTGAAATAGGGACACTTGGGTTTTGAACGGATGGGCCAGGCAAATTCGGGGCTAGTGGGTCATTCTCTCCCACGGCATCGGGTACATGATTAACGGCTGCACTTGGGCCGGCATTGGCCCTAAGGCCGAGTCTAGCCTTCTTCTTGGGTGCCATATTCTGAAAATTTGGGAACAAGGCACGAATTAGACACAGATATCTCCACATTGCACTTTACCGCACGATATAGATTAACAAAGAAGTAGGTAAATTCCTAAATGCACGTGTAGCCCCCTACTTATATGATGTGGTCGACAACACACCTATAAGAAGGGCACTACTAGACACGGCTCCGAGACATCCTAGGACACTTTAAAACCTTAGGCTCTGATACCAAGTTTGTCACGCCCCAAATCGAGGGACATGACCGGCGCCTGACCGGGTTGCCCCAGTCAAGCGGACCTGGGTGCCTTTCATTCCCACGCGTTACCCCTGTGATGACTGTTTCTCATTAACCAAATATATTACTAATCATAATTGATTTCACATTAAACAAATAAAACGATACGAGTGATTCATTAACAAGATTTCAATTTTTACAACGCCCGACATAACATAATGTGTACATAATACTGGAGTCCCACAGTTTACATGTCTACAGAGCCTCTAGGATACAAAAGGGAAATACAATACTTGCCGGTAACAAGGCTCCGGCTATACCTTACAAAACCAAAATGAAATCTAAACCGAGTGGCATGAACCACACAAGGCCCCGAGGAAGAAAGGGGCTCACCAAAACGGGCAGTGGAAGGAGAAGGATACTACTGCCGATGAGCTGAAGTGCCTGCTACTGATCCACCTACAATCATGACACGAATGTAGCGCCCCGGCAAAAGGGACGTCAGTACACTTAAATTGTACTGGTATGTATGGACAAACTTTGTCCCAAGTAAACTCAAGCCATTAAATTACATCAACAATTAATTAAGCCAACCAACCATGTTTCCACATTTTCCTCATTTCAAATAATTCTCACACAAAGCACTTTCCACGATCAACCAATTTAACAATAACCAATCAATCACGTAAAACACAAGTAGTCAAACAAAGGGGCAATCAGTGCCCCACAGGTTGCAAACTCTCCTGCTGTCTCCTTTCACAATTTCACATTATTGATTTATGTATCAATTTTCAATAGCGATTTCGATCGCTTTCCATCCTTATTGCCCCTGACCACCCTTATTACCTCGGCCACCCTTATCATCCCAACCCACACCTTATTTCACCACGTTGCGGCGCGCAACACGACCCCGCCTTACAGTTGAAAACACGACAATTTCAAACAGCAGATAAGGTACTACACACAATTTCAACAAGTTCAAATAAGCAACTTACACATTGGTTCATGTTCTCAATTTCTTCTCAAGCCAATACCAAAACCAAGTTACAAGTATTCCAAAATCAAAATGCCCACATAATCATGTTCGACAATTTACCACAATTAAGGTGTTTCAAATTCCTTCCACAATAAGCCAAATATGCCATCACAGCAATTTTCCTCAGTTCTGTACCAATTTCAATTTCTTTGTCATCTTTCAATTCGTATTTCAAACCATACCAAATGTAGTTCAATCATCAATTGTATACCCAACACAACAATGATATCGAAAAATCACATAAAATCTCTCAAATTAACACATGCCAAACAATTTCACACATATGGGCGATTTTACAAGAATCAAAATTAGCCATACATACCTGGTGATGATTTTTCTTCCGTTAACTTTCTACTTTATGCTTACCCAAGATATCCTATTCTTGCCAACCTTGTTCTTGAAGACTCTTACTTCTACCCACTTCTTTTTACTAGAAATCAAGTTCAATAATCATGCGTGAGTGTAAAAATTCTATTTTCAAAAGCTATTATATGCAAACCTCTCTTTACCCAATTAAAACTGAAAATCAAAGAAAATAGTTAGGGTTTTTACCTTGAAAATATTGGGGAAGTTGAATCCTTGCCCTAGAATCCCTTGGAATTAAGTAGTTGGAACAATCTTTGAAGATGAAGAACTTATCTCTCTAAAAACCCTCTCTTCTCTCTCTAATTTTGGTGAGATGATATGATAAAATGAAGAAGAAAGGTGTTATATTAAAGAAGAGATCGGGTCAAAATGTTACAAAATCTGGGCCGGGGTCAAATATGCGGTCACTATGCGACCGCAGAATCAACATGCGGTCCGCATAGTGGCCGCAGAATGGCTCAAAAATTACGCAGGCTCTGGAACGATTTGCGGTCACTATGCGGACCGCATGTCGATTCTGCGGTCGCAAAAGTGCACCGCAGATTGACATGCGATCGCATATCGACCGCACATTGGACACAATTTTGGGCAACTCTCTGGAACGATTTGCGGTCACTATGCGGACCGCATGTTGATTCTGCGGTCGCTCGAGGGCCCCGCAATTGTGTATTAGTGTGGCGAGGCTTATCTCATTATTTTATTTAAGAGAGGTCACACTTATGGTGTACTATATTTTCTATTGTTGTTTTTTCCCTATCTATAAAAGAAAGATGCTAATCAATATTGTTCAAAATCTGGGTAAACTGAATGAATGAGCGCCTGAATTGGGCCCAAATAGCTAGACCAATGATCTCGATTTTAAAACTAATGCAAATAATATAATTTCAAATGTCTCGACATTCAGGGCAACTGTTTTGTCCACGAAAAATGCTTTGTGTAATGCTATATTTCCTTAGTGCCTATACAGATTTACAATCAGATTTCCCTTCTTATCCTTATCTTCAGTTAACTATTAATTCTACTTATTCCAGATTTAATCTAAGTGATAACATCTAACTTAATGCTTGAACCTATTTTTTTATTACTATAAAACTAAACCAAAATTTAATTCATGATGCAGTCCAACAAAATAGCTAAGAGCTATCTAATTGTAGTATGTTCTTTCAACCTTGTAATTGAATAATAACAATAAATGAGGACTTGTAATGACAGTCCAAGCAGTTTCGAATCATATAAGTAAGAACAGAATCAAATCCAAAAGGTTTTTAAGAAAGACAGTCCAACGTACTACTAGACATAAAGGTTTAATCATACATTCATCTAAATTTAACTCAAATCACTATGATAACTGATACTACAAAATTAATCTAAAGCTGAATAGATCAAAACTTGCAAATTCCAGCTTTGTTTTCATTCAATAGAGTTTATATTGACAATGATGTGTACCTGAGAAAATCCAGAAAATAGAAGAGAGATCAGCAACAGTCTTTACAAGATATCAGCAACAAAATTCCAGCAGTAAATATACAGCAGCAATGAAATAGACAATTAACCCAGGAGATGATTTTCAAAACTCCAAAATTGCTTCGAAATCCCAATTTCACTCAAAGAAACAGTCTCCTACTGATTTGTAATGAATCTACTATTGTTTTTGGATTTTTTTGAAGATAATTTGAAGACAAAAGAGAAGAAAAACTAATCTGAAATGTTAATTTCAGATCTGAAATTTAACTAATATTTTTTGGATTTTTCTAGGTTTATTTGGTTCCAACTTCTAAAAGAGACCTTAAAAAAATCAGAAGGAACTCCCTATTATTAATGCTGAAAATGCCTATTTATAGTCCAAAATCAAAGAAAATATTTCACTAAAACCCTTTCAATTTTTAGCTTGTTGCACAAGTTAGTGCAATTATTCTAGTGAAAGCTACACTAAAACCCCTTCTAGAATACTCTACCATGTTCCATTTCCTAGGAATTCCTATTGTACCCTTATTTCCCTTTAATATTCACTAAGATACTTTTTATTATGCCCAAATTACCCTAAAAGCTCTAAATTTATCACAATTATACCAATTTCCTTTCCAATTGCACCATTTTCCTTTTAATCTTATTACAAGTTTACCAACTTCCTTTTCCCAATTTACCCCTACTTCTTAAGGCTTATTACTTTCCTAAATTCTGTATTTTATCCCTATTTTAACCCATTTTCAGATTGTATTTATCAAATAGCCACAACTAAGTGACTATTGTTCAATTAGCCAATTAGCCCTTTTAACTACTTTAAATTCATAATTAATTCAATAACTAAATTCACATTACACTCATAACCAACCCTAGGTAGTCTTACTAACATAGCCACTTTTGTTCAATTATTCAATTAACAAGACTCGGGAACAATTTGATAGATGGTGAGTCCTATTAATCGAAATAACTAACCGAAATTGAATCTATCAAGTAATCGCCTTAGGTTGCTACGAATCGTGTGATTTCAACTATCGATTTAACTTGAATCTAAACTTGTCTAAGGGGCGAATCTTATAGTCGAACTTAATCACTAATCGAACAGCTATAACCAATACATCCTAAGTGTCGATCAATATCAAATTCACTAACACAATTCCACTAATCACAATTAACCAATCTTTATGCATTTTTTTTACACTAAAGAAGCAGCACAGATCGACCAAGGACAGTGTGGCACTCATACATACTTTCCTATTTACATTATGCACTGTGCTTTAATATTTATCTAGAAGTCCCAAAATCAATTAAAAAAAAAGATGAAGTAAGAAGCCACATATTTATCGAAACACAATGAAGAGCTGAAAACTAAAACCATAATAATGATGATGATATAGTATGCAACACGAAGACATTACTTAGCAGATTATCAGGAAAACACTTTTCAGTGAGAAGTTACCAATTTTAACAGAAAATCCAATACTAAAAAAAATCTAAAAATAACAGAAAACCTAACAATCTTTAACAAAAATCTAAAAATTGTTAAAACTATTAGAAACTAACAGAAAAATAGAATCAATTAAACAAAAAAATCTAACAAATCTAAAAACCTAATAATACTAATAAAATCAAAGCATGGCCGAAAATAATACTACATAAAAGTGACAAAAAATTAATTAAAATTAAAATCAAAGAAGAGAACAACACAAAGCACAAAAACAGAGAGATAAGGAAACTTAGCTCTTTGCCGATTTTTTTCCTTTTCTGTTTATCCCGTTTTTTTTCTTTTTCTTCGGTTTTTCTTTCTTCTTTTCTTGAATCTCTTCGCGTTTCGACAACCCGGTATCACTTCTTGAATTTTGTTTTTACCAGCGGATTTCTCGATTTTTGTTGAATTCCGGCAGCCTTTGAGACTTGATTTTCTTGTCATGGCATGAGGGAGTTTAAAAGAACGGTGAGGGGTTAATTTGGGGGTAGTTTTTGAGGCGGCACCGCCGTGGGAAGTGGGTGGCGGCGCCATTAGGGTTTGTTGTTTGAGAAGATACGGCGGTATTTGAAGGGAACTAATGGCGGCACTATGATGAGGAGGATGAGGGGAGTCATTTGGTGTTATTTTTTACCGGAAAAGAGACCGTCCGCCGCCATGGGTGGCGGAACCCTAGGCGGCGCGGCAGGGAGAGGTGAAGGGAGAGAGACGCGGCTGTGGTTGTTTGGATAGACAAGGAGTGTTTGTATGTGTGAATATGTTTAAGGTTGTTTAAGGTTTTTGTGTTTGATATACTTAGGTTGTAGTGATGAATTGGAGCAGTTAGATTGATGGATTAAATGGCTGGGATTAAAGAAGGGGGAAACCGGGTTTTGGGCTTGGGTAATTTGGGACCGGCTGGGCTAGGATTTATTGGCCGTTTGGGCCTGGGGTTCAGCCGCTGGGTTGGGGCGATTGGGCTAGGGTGTTTGGCCCAAATCTTCTTTCTACTCTTTTGTTCATTGTATTTTCCTTGTTAATCTAACTTGTATTTTTTTTTTGTATTTTATTCTTTTTGTATTTTTTTATATTTTGTATTTATTCTACTTTGTAATTATTTGAAACTTATTTAAAACCAACTAATTACCTCTTTTTGACAATTTTCAATTTAAAAGCTAGCTAATTTTTTTTTTATTTTTTCTTTAATTTGTTAGAAAAAGAATTAATTTCCTAAAGATGCAAATTTTGTATTTTCATTTATCACACGCAAATAATATGCAAAACAACTAACACAAAATTCGCACAAAATTTAGAAAATAAGGAAAAATTATTTATTTTGAATTTTATAGGAATAACTAATGTGTAGGGTAAAAATCACGTGCTCGCAGCTGCCCCTCTTTGCTCGGGGACACGAAGAGTTTCCGGTGCAAAGATAAGTGAACAACTATGAACGATTTTGTCACGACCCCAAATCCGGTCGTGATGGCGCCCGACACATTGCTAAGCCACCTGACCAATCAATATCGACAACGGAGCTAGAAGCTCTCTTCAGCCCGTTTAAGCATATTCAATATACGAAACAATGAGTGATGCGTATAACGACAACGGGAAACCAAGTCCCATAATATACTAACTCCCATAGGCCAAGGGTCGAGAGTCATGAGCCTCTATCGAACATGAGTGTATAAAGGTTTACAAGATGCCAAGTGCGGAAAGAAATGTCGATACAAAATCAAGAGACGGTGGGAAGGAATATCGGGTCCTGCGGACTGCTGCGGCTACCTCGAATATCCACGAATGTCGCCTCGCACGGCTATTGGATCACTGCTGTGAGAGGTACACGGATCGCACACAAGGTGCGGGGAGTAAAATAAGTATGCCGGACTCGGTGGTAATAAACTAGGGTAAGGCAGCGCGCAGATAAGAAATCCGTGATAAAGCACTATGTAAGGCTATAATCGGCTACCCCTGTCATAACATCAATCTTCAATGTAACTGTTCCAACAAATACCAATAAATAGCATAACAGAGCTAGCGGATGTAGCTAAATGCGATGCAATGCATGATATGACCGCTACGGCGCGTGGCCCGATCCGATTTGGGGTACCGTGCTCGTCTGTGGGGGTTCGGACTCGGAGGGGCTCCTACGGCCTAAGCACATCTCGTAGAGATACCGTTGCGGCGTGCGGTCCGATCCAACATATATATCGGTTGCGGCGCGCGGCCGAGTCCCTACTAGTCGGCTAATATGCGAGATACTGACCTCGCGGGCTCAAAAGTAGTTTTTGAAAACTTCTTTTATCATTTTCGGTTGGAAAACGGTAACATCAAGTTCCAGAGATTGGAAATAGCATAATAACAGAAATAGCGGCGGACTAGTAGTAAACTAGCATGTCTATATGATAAGACAATGATAACGATCCTCGCGGGATCCAATAACTGGCTCACAGCCCACAAACATACTCAACCATCCAAGAAGGAGGTTCAACGGCTCGAGAATAGCCAATATCACATTACAGTATGTAACCATCCGAGAAGGAGGTTCAACGGCTCGAGAATAGCCAATAACACAGTATCAACAGGTCGGACTAAACTATAGTCTCCAATTCATAATCGACCCCGCACTCTCAAGAGTGTGCGTGTCTCGCCGCTATACGGCGTCACAAAGTGGTATACCGGGGTTTCGAACCCGCTGGTCATCACCCACATCTATTACTCACCTCAATACGGCGCGACGACTACTCCGCGATGCCCTTGCCATGAGAATCAAGCTTCGCACGTGTAGAATCTGATCAAATATAATAAATACACATCAAATTAGACCAATGGAATGATATCCAGTCAAAACAACTTAATTTACATCAAAATTCCCAAAGTTGCCAAAATCCGACTTTCGGTACGCTTCTCGAAAAATTATGAAAGTTACATATTCGGAACCCTCATCTCGATACGAGTCCGTACATATCAAGAACTCCCAAATCGGACCACAAATGACCACCCTTCAAATCCTAAATTTTCGTTTTTGAAAAGTTTACAAATTTTCTCCAATTTCTTCCATTTGATTCACTAATACTTGATGAAAAATAACCAGGAATCATTGAATATAATCACTTTTGGATATAGAACACTTACCCCCGTCCATATGGTGAAAATCGCTTCGAAAATCGCTTCAATCCGAGCTCCCTAGCTCCAAAAATGAAGAAACTCTCGGACTGCCCCAATTAAAAGCCCAGCGATTTTCGCATCTGCGGTTACTGTTCACCGCAGGTGCGATTTACTGTTCATCGCTTCTGCGGCACTGTTCATCGCAGAAGCGAAAAGTCACTGTTCACCCGCTTCTGCGGGTACTGTTCATCGCAGAAGCGAAAATAACAGATTTGCCCCAGAAAATTGCAGCAGCTTTTTATTTCACTAAAAATGCTATAACTCAATCATACGAACTCGGAATTTGACGATTCTTTTTCCTATGGCTCCGTAATTTTGTTACGGATCCAATGGTTCAAACAAAACTGAATTTGGATCTCATTTTCTCAGTGCAACATCAATTTCGCTCGTTAAACAATTAACTCATGTTTCGCGTCAAAAACCCAATCGCGACTTGATGAAATTAAACCAAAATTTCCGGATCGGTCCTATAATTCATTATTTAAATTCTCAAAGTCTCGAAATCAAATTTGGATCTCTAGAACTAAAAATAGACCTTTGGATCATTACATTTATGCTCAAAACGGCAAAAATCTTCCAAAAATGACTCGTTGGGCATCCGAATTTACCCCGAAGCCTCCGGGACCTCGACTAAAAGTACTAACACCTCTTATAACATCATTCAAACTTGTTCCAATCATCAAAACTCTATCGTTAACATCAAAATCGTCCTTTTTCAACAAATTCAAGCTTAAGTTTAACTTTAACTTCAAAAATTCACATTCGATCAAAAACCCGACCAAACGATGTCCGAATGACCTGAAAATTTGCAGACATATCCAAAATCACCTAACGAAGCTACTGCAACTGTCGGAATTCCATTCCGACTCCCGGATCAAAATCTCACCTACCGTTCGGATTTCGTCAAAATTCAACCTTAGCCAATTCAAGCCTAAAACTACACCGGACCTCCAAATTCATTTCCGATTGCTCCCCTAAGTCACAAATCACCTCCCGGAACTAACAGAATCATCAGAATCCGATTCAGAGCCCTCTAACTAAATAGTCAACTCCGGGGTGACTTTTCTTATTCAAGTTTCCTTCAAGAAGGCTATATGCCTCATTTTCAATCAAATTCACTCCTAACTCACCCGATAGACTCTAACACTGATATAAAATCATAAAACATGTAATTACAACATAACGGGGTGGTAATTTCCGTGACGACAGGCCGGGTCGTTACATTCTGCCCAACTTAAATAATCGCTCGTCCTCGAGCGTACTCAGAGTTGTACTAGAAGCAACCCCATAGCTGAATGACCTTACCGAGCATATATTCGGGCGATCATACGTCACCCTATGTCACATAAGTCCGAAAACACCATATAGTCAAAATTTCACAGACCATCTGGACCATAAATCACATTGCACTTTCTGAAATCATATGCCAAATGCAAATCCCATGCCTATACTCAGGATACACTCGAATCCACTGCAATAACCCATATTCACTACTCCGGGTGAGATCATATGATGTATCGACAACCCAATCACTCGAGACGATAGTCTCTAATCACAACAACTGGCCACAATAACCAAATACTAGCTGAAAACCTCTTTTATTAGATAGAGTCTTATTCCAACACCTCCATATCCTGCCCACGGCAGCTGAAGCACGCGATATACCGAACCCATCTCTCAGGTTAACCATTCGTGAATCTATTTCCCTTTTAAAACTGGTACCACAAAATGTTTCGGAGCCAAACCTCGATTTTTACCTTTCTAACAAGCTAAGATCCAATATGCTCGTATTCGTTAATGACTCCAACGGTCATTTCAATCATAACACACCACACTGGTGACATGACATCTCAACCACCGGCCTAAGCCGTGACGAGCACAACATAGGCTCCAACAGAAACGTCTGCACACACTCGAATCATGACAGCTCAAATCATGATAACTGTCTCCAGCAAAAGAGCTGCAATTCAATTCCTCTGTGCCATCATAACATAGAACTGAGATCGCGTCTCGCATTATAGAAATAGAGTACCTGAATCCTTCTCGAGAGGTCATAACGTCACGTGGCCTTGCCACGATTCGTGATTCTATCCCAACATTATTACTCATGAAGCACCTCAACCCACTAAGCTCAAACGGTTAGCCACGCACGGATCTAGGTCTTGAACCCAAACAATCAACCTCACCCACGGTGAAACAATTAACGTATGCTATTAAATCCTGAAAGGACACAACCGATGTGCCATTCGCCAAGCGATACTCAAAACGGTCTTTTCCTCAGAAGCGAGGAAGTATTGTATACCAGGTAGCATATAACTAACTATATTTTCACAATCTTACTGTTGCGGCGTGCAACCCGCCCCGACGACATACCGTGGCGGCGTGCCACCGATCCGGATACCATAACCCTCGCAAAAGAAATGCGCGTCGAGTCGAATTGCTCGTTACGGTAAACATATATAGCCTCGAGCTCGGACACATGAAACTCATCCGACAAAGTTCCTCAATAACCAGAACTAAATCAATGGTAGAAACCTGTGCACTGATATCCGCTACGAAGGCCCAGCCGACAAGCAATACCCGCTGACCGTCGCTGGTCCGAGTACGACTAACTACCCGTTGGAGCATACTTTGATGCAGCTCTGCCGAGGCAATTTCGTGCCATTCCGTCATGATTCATACCACGAAAGCCATTCAGAAATTTCACTATGCCATCAACGACTCAATTATTATAGTCGATCCAACAAGAGAATACCACCATACCACTGGATATTATCAGTTTACATTACCTTGTCCTTTTGGACCATATACCCTGCCAAATTACTAGAATAGCAGTACCATTTTCTTTAATCACCAGAAAGATCGATTCTTTAAATCACCTGCAGCTGCCCGCGCTGCTAAATAATTTTAATGACTCCCCATATATTATGAACTGATCACAAAACCTTGAATATGCCATTATTAACTTTCCATAACACATCGCATATACCATACCACACTAAGATAACATGGAAATTCATATCCCTTTCCTACGCCGCAAACATCGGCGCACTCAACTAGTCAAGGGCTTTCATGATCCCATATAGAGAAAACTCATTACACATTCCAAGCCTTGCATACCAACGGGAAATATACACTCATTTTCAAACCACGGTAAAACACATCATAAACTCTTTCTCCCAATTACATTGAATAAGTTAAACTGCCAGGACTGAGTCCTTATACCCATATCGAATTACACAACTGCCAACACTCAAGAGCTTTGTTGCATAATATCTGCAAGACTCATTACTTCAAACACATACCAGGAATTAATCGTATTCCTTATCATAACGCTTCGATTTATTAACAAGTTGTTCCATTTACCCAGTTTCCTTTCTGATTCATCTTTAATTTAATATTAGCCTTTACTGTAGCACCATAATACATCAACTCATGTTACAACACGAGACTCGTACATAAGACCACACCGTCTAAGATCCGTAGGCCACTGAATACTCTCTCAATGTTTCCCAGAAAGACCACATTCTACAGTACTTTATTTTGAAGAACTTCTTGCGATTTGAATTCATTATCATTACCTTCCAATACAGTTACATAGAATCCCATCATTCACATAATATAACACAAGTCTTGATCTCTTCTAACGAAACCACCGTCTTTAGCCGCACGCACAATCTTAAGACACCTGACTGTTACAAGCAAAATCTTGAACACCGTACAACAATTCTCGGGCACCATTCACCCTTATTCAGCTCTAATTCAACTGTCTTATTGAACAGAACCACTCGTGCATTGCTAGAACTCTGACACCGCAGAACATGATTACATACAGATACAATTAGCTATCTTTCTTTTCTATACACCGAACATTCCTTACCAACAACAGTTCAAAACATCCTAGTATTTCTTCACATCTACGAAGCACCATAACCTTTATCAACATTTTCCAACGTACTTAGAGACAGAACCAACATAGCACACAACAGTACAATCAGTTACTCAACCACAACCTCCCCAACTTGGCTCGGAGCCATACATCAAAGCACTTTTAGCCACTCATAGCATCCTTACTCAAATGATGCCACAATGTTCTAGTTAGATTAAACTCAAGTCATTGACAAGCTTCGGCGGAGATTCGAATCATCGGAAATATTAACTCTTTTGCAATTCTTGTATTCATTCACACACAACAGTTAAGCCCACTCTTTATGTGACAAAAATCTTTCTAAGTCCCAAACTTTCCAAAAATTTTGACAGAGTTTCCTTGTAAATTGGCCTATCCACCTGAGTGAATCACGAAACCATTCTAACAATACTTCCACAACTCAACAAGATATCACAATGTATTTCAACAACATTAAATCTCGATACTACACGAATCATATTATCCCAATTTTTATACTTGAACTTGCGTTGTATCTGCTCGAATCATAACACATATCAATACGCTTTCAATTACGCGAGCCTTGACCCCCCTACCTCGCCTCAATTTAGCATTTCGACACAATACCTTCCACCAGGGATACACAGAGCATAATCATTTGAGTCTTCCTGAGTTTGAACTCGTTCACTACACGTAAGGCACTTTACCTTCCGATTAAGAGATATGGTAAATATTCACGCACGCCCGTGGGTCGGAGCTACACATGCCAGTTAGGTAGAGTCGAACAATTAGCGATTCTCGTCCATTAGTAAGCCTCTCAGTACACTACGGATCGGCGAGAAGGCCCCAAACATGGCTACTAGCTCAAGTACATAAATATAAGCCTAGTCTCAGTCATTTTACACAGTAATAATCAATCGGGAAGGATCAAGTCCAAATCCTCGGTCACAATACCACCACGCTCGTCACATGACGCGTGTATTATCTCAGCATAGCACTGTATAGTGCAAAAATACGGGATTTCAAACCCTCGGTACATTATCTATTAATACCAGCTCACAAAATCGGCACCTCGATGCTCGAGTCATAAACAAGGTCCCGGCCCTCGAGTCGCACCGGCCCGCCACGACGCGAACTCGCGGGGTTGTATCTCGCCCCTCGTTCGAGGAGATCATCACAAGCCATAAGGCGATTACATTACGAGCGCTCGATGCGTACACGGACGTGTGGAAGGGTTTCGAAAGTCCTATCTCAAGCCGAATGAAGTGCGCACGATAAGAATTCCGAGAAATGTGAAGTGTTTCACAAGGTTCGCAGCCTCCCGGGGATAAGTACGGGCGTCCCGTGCCGGATCCGCGGGACTGCCTGCAACAGGGGCTCGAGACTCGCAGAGGCCTAGTAAACCTAGGCTCGATACCAACTTGTCGCGACCCCAAATCCGGTCGTGATGGCGCCTGACACGTTGCTAAGCCGGCTCGACCAGTCCGATATCGACCACGGAGCAGAAGCTCTGCTTGGCCCGTTCTAAGCATATTAATTTGCGAAATAACAGCGATACATATAACGAAAACGGGAACCAAGTCCCATAATACATCAACTCCCATAGACCAAGGGTCAAGAGTCATGAGCCTCTACTGAACATGAGTGTATAAAGGTTTACGAGATACCAAGTGCGGAAAGAAATGTCAATACAAAAATCAAAAGACGGTAGGAAGGAATATCGGGTCCTGCCGGCTCTGGAGCTACCTCGAATATCCTACGAAACGTCGCCTCGCCGACGACTCTTGCGGATCAGCTGTCTTGAGAGGTACCGGATCTGCGCGAGGTGCGAGGGGTAAAATGAGCTGCGCGGACTCGGTGGTAATAAACGAGGGTAAGGCAGCGCGAGATAAGAAATCCGCGATAAGGCATTATGTATAAGCTATAATCGGCTGCTGTCACGGAGTAATCGTATCTATCTTGTGCTGTGCCGACAATTACCGATAAGTAGCATAACGGTACTTGCAGATGTAGCTAAATGCGATGCGATGCATGATATGGCCCAGCTACGGCGTGTGCTTGGAAGCTCGATTTTGGGTGCGTGCTCGGCTGTGAGGGTTCGGACTCGGAGGGCTCCTACAGCCCAAGCACATCTCATAGAGATACACG